>SSNR01000270.1:41975-222695 GCA_006937965.1 Callopanchax toddi | reverse complement strand
GCGTGCAGTGCTGCGCTGCCTTGTTTTTAAAGTCTCTCTCCTCTGGTCATTATTCTTACACCCCAGGAGGAGACAGACTTCTCTGCTCCTCTAACTGAGAAATCCCCCAGTTTCTGTCCGACCATCCGCTTTGGTTGGAGGTGGAGGGGGCATGAAGAGGGCAGAACTGAACCGCAGCGCGTCCGGACCTGAACTGCTGCAGTGCCTTCACCCCCTGAGTTGTCTCAAAGGTGTGCAATTTGTGGAAAAAAGCAGGGAGGGGGATTCGGCGTTCGTCTTGTTTGTCTGCGAGACCTTGCAGTGGATCGGGTCCTGCTAACCCAGTTCCGGTTCTGTCCACGACGCAAAATTTTGGAAAAAAACAGAAACAAGAGAATTGTTAAGAATAATTGATAAAGTTGGAGGTGTACAATTACGATGGAATACGTCTGTTGAAACTTTCTCTACGTCTCAATTCCCATCGTAATTCATCAACATGTGCTACTGTGGTAAGATGGTGGAATCAAAATCTCTACCATCCTACTGCAGATCGATGTGAAAGACGACCAATCGAGTTCATTTAGGTAAAAACATGGAAGTGATGAAAAATGGAGATATGAGGTTTTAGGTAGCATGTTTTTATTTAATGTCCCTGTAGAAAATTACCAAACCATCTTTAATAATCAATATGTTTATCCCCAACACTTTCTGTGTGTGTGTGTGTGTGTGTGTGTGTGTGTGTGCGTGCGTGTGCGTGTGTGTGTGTGTGTTGTTCTTAGCTTCCATTGATACAAATTGAATTTAAGCTAAATGTGCAACTAAATGAATGCATTTGTTCTTTTAATGATTTAAAACAGTTTTTCTAAAGCAGATTTGAGAAATTGGCCTGAAATCCATCATGCATCATCAGAAACTTTCATTGTGTATTTCATATTTGTAACCAGATTAGTGTGTCCGTAGCGAGGGACCGTGTGGTGTTGTTTTCTGTGGCGAAGCGCAGACGCTCTCTCTGCGGTGTCGGTGGCCATCTGAACTCCAGAGGAGGCTCGATAAGAGGCAGAGGCAGCAGACGTTCCTCTGGCCCAGTTCGTCAGCAGAGCCTATAGAAATGCACAGACGGGCGTGGGTCACACAGCGAATGTGACAGGATTTTAAACAGTACACAACTAAATATAGCAGGAACGCCACTATCAGAAAATGAGTTAGGAGTGTGGTGCTAGTCGTTTAGAAAGTCATTATTCTTATCGTTGCTGTCTCTGAAATAATTTCAGGTCTCTCCATGCAATGAATACTGTATAATAAACTAAACATGCGAGAATGCAAGCAAACTTTAGCAATCGACGTGGCCCCCTCAAGAAGTCGCCACCAGGCCCCCTTTAATGTCTCTGACTGGGTGGAATATTTCATTTCTCCATATTCAGGAAGGTCTCCAGTATCTCCATCAGTCTGAAAATGCTCCATTTAGTTACTATCTGCTAGAGTGGGGAAGTGAGATGCCCTTATTCTGAGTCTATTAAACCTCAATTCTATCTCATCTTATCTACCTAATCTTTGTGTCTTATTGACCATGAAGTTTATCTTTAATCTCCCTCTACCCTTATTATCGCACAACACTGTAGGTCTATTTTCTGCAAAGCAATAGTGCTGCTGTATTTGCCAGCAACAGAGGAAGAATCATTTAGTTGTACACACGATTCTCATTCAGCTGTGTAATGGAATGTGTGCAGACGGTGCGTATAGAAATGTACTTCTTTCACACTGTCTTCATTTGCCTTGGCAGAAGCTTTTAACGCCAGTCATACAACCTCCCCTTGATACTGCGATATTTATCTCCCGGTATCATCCTAAGCGATGGTAGACTCATCGAGTCGCTTCACGCCTCACTTCACTCCTCTGCGAATCAGCAGAAGGCATCAGATAAGATCATAAAACTGTATCCTAATTTAAAAGCGGCACTCGGGCCTCCGCGGCGTCTATTAGAGATCTGGGCGCTAATTCTTTTCATGTCCGGGGCTCCTGCAGATGTTGGATTCTACAAAGGAGTAATTTATAAGACTAATGAAAAGAGCAAGCAGTTTGTGGACATCAGGGGGGTCTTTTATGAGGCTTGGTGTATGAAGAAAGAGAAACAGGAGAGGCGAAGCAGCCCCCCATTTTCTGAGCTGAAATTATTGCTTTATTAAAGCTGAGGGCTTCACTCCTGCTGCAACAGAACAAACACGCTGAAACGAGAGGCTGTAAGTGCACTCTGTTTGAGCTGCAGGATGAACAAGAAGCTGCAACTCAGCTCATGTGTGACAGAATCAAACTGATGCAGCTTTTCTAACTAAAGCACCGTTTTCACATGATTACCAACATTGCATACTACTTTAAAGTGATGATTTGTGCTTCAAAATGTTACAGAATTCCTGCTTTTGTCTTGTTTCTCTGATAAACTAAGCCCGATGCTGTAATTCACGACGAGAGACGGTGCAGACATGTTTTGGTGAAACAGGAAGGTGTGCTGGATGCACATTATCTTAATAACATTCAAATGCTGGGTGAAATGTTTTTCATAACTAATACAATTCAGGTAGCAGTACAGTAATTCCATCAACAGCCTTGATTGAAGCAAAAAAATGGTAATATGCAAATACCAAAAGAGATGTACAGCTACAAGCAAAACTCTGAAATCATTTAGATTTAAAGAAATAATATTGCACAGAGGGGGGAAAAATTAATCACACGGAAAAGTGTCTCCTTTAAGATTGCACTGGTGTATTACCCGGAGGCATGGAATGTAAATGGAAAATCAACATTGTACCCTGTGATAAGGCTAACAAATTAATAAAAGTATTTTCTTTCCTCCTCCCATGCCGATGCCTGTATGAAAAGTCTAGAAAGGAGCCGGTCTTTTTTTATCCTCCCCTCCTTCCATCTGAGTGAGGTTTTGTTTTGCAGGTAGCAGGATTAACATCAACGCTCACCTTGGCTGCATGTCAACTCGGTTTTCAGAAACACAAAGGGCTTTTTCTTCAGCTGCAGCACAAATACTTTATGAATAAAAAACTGTTGTAAAATTGCATTTATTAGATTTTTTCTGCACCTGAGCTGAATGTCTGAATTGCATCTGGATTGGCAGTATTGCAAGGCAAAGAGTTTTTTTTTAATTCTTGAAAGCCTGAAGGATGTGATGAAACTACTGAACATCTCCCTCGTGTGTGTGTGTGTGTTTGCATACTTTTGTGTGTGTGTGTGTGTGTACGTGTGTGTGTGTGTGTGCATGTGTTCCCTCAGGTCCTCTGGAGGATGGCCTGGAGGAAGAAGAGGAGGAGTGTGTCTCTGAGGAGAATGAGCTCCTGGCCAAAGACGAGTTCTCGGTGGAGGAGAACTTCACGGCCGAGTTTGAGACGGAGAACATGAGCTGTGAAGATATGGAGTACTTCTGCAACAAAGGTGAGGATTTGCAAAGAAAATCTGTTGTCTTCCTAACACCTAATATGGGATTTATATCCACATCGGTGCCTAGCATAAGAAAATAAAGTTAACTGAAAATGAAACTCCTGCCAACATGCTCAGATCAAATTTGGCAGAACTTGCATGCATCTGAGGATTTCTCCTTGAGATGAAGTGTTCCGTTTTTATATTTGATCCCATCCAAAAGCAGTGGTTTGATCTGAGAGGTGGATTTCTCTGTGATATCACTCTGAAGATACGCTGTGCTACACCAACCCACCGGGAGGACGCCGCTCTCCCCTGTGAGCCGACGCTGAAGCTCCACGAACGCTCGGCAGCACCTGCTGCTGCTCGGAGGTCCAGCACTATAAAGCACCTCCACGTTGCCAAATGCGTTCAAGTCCTCTTTGAACTCCAATTCAATTAGATTGCCTCTTTATATGTTTGTTTCATTTCAGTCACACCTTGCCATCACAGGAGCTAATTTGTGGTCTGCTTCAGGTTACAGTGTGAAGATGACAGACTCGTCTCCCCCCCTCCGAACACCTCCACCCTCCCCTTCCTCCCCTCGGGTCGCGTTCTTTTCGCTACCCCAGGTGTCCCTGCACTTATTGGCACACGGATGCCTTCAAATTTGACTTTTTAATGAAGAACCAGTGCTTTGAATGTCTGCCTCTTCTTCCTCCTTTTCAAAGGGAAATTTGTTTAGAATTATTTCTCCACACTTCTAATCTGATGTGCCTCGTGGGATTACATTATTCAAGACCAAAAATCTTTCATGTTTCAGGTATGGGCTTTGCCCCAGCAATCATATCAATAACACTTTCCTTTTGTTCTCCGGTAAAAGTTGAACGGCACAATTGTTTTAAAAATTGCAATTACCGACTGCGTCTCGGTGGCTAAAAACTTCAAAGTACAATGCATGGTGCTCTAATAACCCAGTAGCTATGAAGTAGATGCTGCAGTACATAATGGTGGTGAAAGTAAGAGAAAAGTACAAAACTTCTGAAAATCTTCAAAGAACCTTGTCAGAGCCATTTGATACTCCCTTTGTTTTGGATAAAACCACCAGAGACTGGAACTCAAATCTTCTTTCCGTGTTTATGAATAAAGTCAACACGACGTAGCAATCCCAAATGTCAAATACTACTTTTTGTGGGCACTGGTAATCTGTTCCTTGTCAGACACCAGCCTTAGCAGTCAGATTTTTTTTGTATTACTTTGCTATCTAAGCTTACAGTAGCTAAGTCCCCCATTGCCTCCTAAGACCCAAATGATGTACTATCCGCTATTCATTCTTCCATGTGGCGAATTCACTGCAATCTTCAGGTGTAGCCATTTTCCCCATGATCCCTTCCTCAATTAGATCTGTTTAAAACTAATGTCATAGTGGCTTAAATTTACCCCACTTATGCAGAACTGCTGTGAATTAAACAGGATGCAATCCTGGTGGCATTAAATGGTTTAAGTGTGTTATTCCTCAACTATAGGCGAAAAAGAGAGCCCCTTGATTAACTAAACCCTCTCAAATGTGATGGCATGCTGTAATTAGCCCTGTGCGGAGTTGAACGTGGGTTTTAAGGCAGCCACTCATCCCATGGCCTTTATCTTCTGCTGCTTCCCGGAGAATAAGGTCTCCCGTGTGAGGTTCCTCCACTGAGCAGTGACTCTCCGGTCTTAGCTTAGCCTTGTATCTGTGTAGTCACTCGCTGAAATGGGCTTGTCAGAGGGACCTAAAACCTCCATTAAAAGTTTCAGTCTATAATAGGTATTAAAAAGCTGTAGGAACACAAAGAGGAGTACCAATTTTCATTAACATATGAAGCACTTATTAACTTTGATCAGAGAGCGGTGAAGTAGCAAAGCCGCTTAAAGGCGCAAAGGTCAAGAAGTTGAATGCCACCAAAGACTCAGCCATTTGCCTTACCCTTGCAGAAAAGGGACTCCCCAGATAAGTGCATGGAGCACCTTGGCGTCCCATTTTGGTTTGAGGCTGAAGAACCTTAAAGTTTAGAGATGGTTGAGTCCATAACTCGCCTGGTTAGTTATGCCATGGCACCGTATAGTTTTGGTGCTTTTATTGATTTGCGTTGTAAGATATAAATATTTTTACTTTTTTAATGAAAATAGAAACACAGGAAGTTGACTCGCGTTTATAAATTGTTGAGCACTTTGGGTCAGCTTGCCAGGAGAAAATGTTATTGACTTCCTGTTTCATTTGTTTAGTTTAGAAAAAGGAAGCCTACATTATTTCACTGAAAGACCTAATTTACTACTTTATACATGCTTTGTAAGAGTTGCCACTTATGAATTAAAATGTTAGGGTTAGTTTTGTGTTTAGCACTAAAAGTAAGAACTCAGCCTATATGAAGTATTTATACATATTTTAACTGTTGTACTTGTACATAGCATTCTGAATGGCCTTTGTTTACATCCTACAGGACTGATGAGCTAACGATTAGTCAAATATCAGACAAGTCCAAATTGATTTGCTATTGTTTTAAAAACGCTGCAACATTCCCAAGTAGATCCCATGAAGGTTAATTTATAGTTCTGTGCACTGCTGCCAGTTTCATATAATTATTTATATGGAATTTGAAGGTAATTTATTAGAGCTAAAGAAGCGACAGCTGGGCAGCCAGGGGAACTACCAGAAAGTATATACAGTATAAAGCATTATAAATAGGAGTGTACACAATTTTTTCATTGAGTTACTCAGGGAAGTACCTGATATTTGGTACGCTTGAAGCCTGGAGTCACTATTAAACTACACTCAGTCACTGCCTGATACAGAACGACTCTTTATTTAAAACAATGTCAAAGAGCATAACAGCATGAACCAGTTCTATCGGGGAAGCTAATTAGCGATGCACACTTAGGTGTCACAACCAAAAGAGTCCCCAAACATAGTTCTGTATGCAGCTCCGGTCCACATAGGTGAATATGGGCAGAGGGATCAGGTCCTCACATGCGTACTGGCGGACTAGTTATGTACACACCTGATTATAACATTTCTACTGAAATAACTGCAATATAATTGTGACATAGGTAAAAATGTCTGTGTGAGAGCATTTTCATGAATCATCATAACTTCTTGAAGATTAGAGCATTTGCAACAGATACAAATTAGTTATTTTACCTAATTTTTACACAGAAACACACTTCAAAGTGAAAATCTGTAAAATAAAGACTTTGAAAGAACTTGGGGAATAAGCACCTTGTGGAGGATAAACATGTTTGAATACAGGTTTGTCTTCCTTTACGAAGCTCTGTGGAAAAACAAGACATCTGAAATAATAACCTTGCCCTTCCAGTGTGATTAAACATGAATTTTACCTCAAATAACTTCCTCTCAATTTCACATTTATAGAGCTCTGTTTTATGAAAAACATACAGAACAGCGAGACCACGGCAGAGATTTATTCTCCACTGACACACCTGGATCCATTATGGGGAGAAAGATGCCTTTTTAGCAGCACCATGTGTTTTTTTACTGAAACTGTGAAATTTCACCTTGCTGTTTCACCCCCTCTTTTATTGTTGGCTGTATGAGAAGTTCAGCACAGGGTGTTGCCACAAGCTGTTCTCTTTGAGCGTTCCAAGTCTTGTCTGATGACAAATGACTTCCTTTCTTTGCTCCGACAGTAAATTTACATGTCAGTTCATGTGTCTCATTTCCTCAGTGTAGAAAGAAACCCCTATTTGGGAAGTTACATTACATGATTTTTTATTTTTTTTTAGTTCAGGCTGCTTGATTTTGTTGTTTTTTTACGAGTCGGGATATATCAAGCACAACTGAATGTGAACATTTGCACCTCCATGTGCTGTCCTCTACGATTTATAGAAATTGCAACGTGACAGAAACGTTTTATCACAGTAGAAGAAGTGATTGGTGAAAGCGAGGGCTGCATGACTTAACACAGCAAATGAAAAAGCCCACCTTGACCCTTCAATATCCTCTTAGTGAGGAATTTCACTTGCTTCAGTCAGTCATAAAGTGGCAAGGAGACAGTCTCAGAATTAATTAGTCTTTGTGTAACACAGAAGTAATCAGAATCTCCAGCAACACAGAGGGAAGATCTCCTTGGCTCTTTCACTACAGCTGCCAGTGCCCAGAATGGTAAATGTGGAATTTTTATGCACAGTTGATGCTGGAGAATATGGGGAAATGCTAATTTGTGGTGCGATAAGATGAATCGAGTCATCCCTTTAGCCCCATTTGACTCAGTGGAGGAAATTAATCATTAATGTTTGTTAAGTATGACAATCTAACTGGGCCAGATCTACATGCTCAAAGACTGAGGCAGAGTGAGATAAAGACCCAGGCTGCAGACAGGGAGGAAAACTGCCAGATTCTGTAATGATGGGAATTTATTGGCATTTAAAGAGACAGTGGCAAGGCATTTCTCTAATAGCCTCCCTCCATTGGAGTGCTCTGCCTGCCACAAATTGCATGTGATTCAGACCCATTTCTCAGATAGCAGAGAAGTCTTACAGCTATGCTTGACTTTAGTGAAAAAGGTTGCTTTCTGGAATTGACTTCATCTGTTGCAGCACAATCTGCATCAACAACCAAATATTCAATATCAGCTGACTAGCACTGCTGCTGCTGGGGGGGACGGCAGGCACCTAATATCCTGAAAATCATTCCCAAGCTGCAGCAAGGTTTAGAGAAGAGACAGAAAGTCATCAGATCCAGAATTTAACCTCATACAGATCTACAGGAGCCCAAATCTATGCTAAAGAAACACTTAGACTCCATTTTCAGATGTTGCGACTGGTCTTTAGAATCAGTGGTCAGGATTAGAGTGCTCTGAGCTTCTTAAAGTCACACACAAGAGATTGACATTTTCAAGGGCTTTCTTAGCAGAGACAATGCTAAAAGGGAGAGAAAAAGCCAATATGACTTTGTTGCTACCTTGCTGGAGGAATTGTTTGTGTAAATCGCCTATAAGCTTATTGACCTGAATGTGTGGCGCGCTGCGTGCAACCGTGATTTGGCGAGAGAGGCGTCCTTTGATAGAGCAGCGATAGGGCTGATTTTAACAGCTCACTGGCTCCTCTTCCATGCCCGCCAACCCCGAACACAGCAGGCTGCCTCGGCTCTCCGGCCCTCCCCTCCGTTTCCTTGGCTTTCCTCAGTCTTCTCTCACTCAACCCTAAAGATGTCCATTTGATCGAACGGGTGAAAGAAACTAAGCTAGATGTAAATTAATAATCTAGTCGATAATGTAGATCATTGACAGCTTGTTTCTTTTCATAAAGCTGCAAAGGATTTGAATCAAATGATCAAACAAAGCTGAGTTAATGATTTTCAGCACCTCAGTTCATATCATATCAGAATCTTGACAAACAGCAACACTGTTGAGCTTGTTTTTGGCACTCAGACATCAATTCTGTTTGCTCTACACCTGGACAGGACACGGGGTAGGAAAAAAAAAAGAATCTTGACATGTCTTTTTTTGGAAATGCATCTTTCTATTTCTCCTCATTTTGGAGTTTAATCAAACGACTCGATAAGCAAACGGAGTGCTGCAGCACTTCTTCCTCAGCTGGGCTTTTTCCTAATGACATTTGTGCAGGAAACTTCATCAAAGCCCTGTGACATTGTTCCCTGTGAGGTTGCCTGGGCGATTGTGTTTAAAATGCACTGCAAACTGCGTTAGATAGAAGGCAGAAAATCCTTAATCACTGCTTAATTAAGGAATCATCTTGTAGCTTCATTTCCCGGGCTGTAATTAAACACTTCCAATACGTTTCGTTACAGGGCTTAACATGTTCGCCTGAGATCAAGGTAGTGCCTTTAATGTTATCTCGCCAGCGTTTTTTAAACTCCGCTCCATTGGAAGGAACTGTTGATACACGCCTTTGTTATCCTCGTCATAATACGAGCCTGGTATGCTAACGAGGTTCTCCAGGCCCAACAATAAATAGTGGGGGAATTTAGTTGAGTGGGCTCCTTGTTAATATACTGGGAAGGAGGAGGAGCAGTGGGGAGAACTGCCAGCACAAGCAGACACTTGTATAAGCAAAACTGGGTCATAATGACCTCATGTACTGTAAGTAGGACATTTCTGAAGACTTCCCTTCAGTATCACTTTTTTTCATATACATCTCCTATTTTAGTGTGAGGCAGAAAGCTGACATCCTTTTGGCAGTGTTTGCTGCCTCCTTTGAAGTGAGCCATGTCAAAAAAAAAAAAAAAAGCTAAACAAGCACAGTGTGTGTGCTTGATCTGGAGATTAACCCAACTGAGAACGGACAGTGAAGGAGTGTGTGTCCTGTGGCAGTTTAAAGAAAGTCTGATAGCTACAGATATTTTTTTCTAAAGCTGAAAATCAGATACAGGTGTGGTAAACAAACAAATGACAGCGTCAGGTATGATCTTATTATGTTCTGCATGAGCACTCCGTAGAGGGACTGTATGAGGCAGCAACTGTAATAAAACACGTCTTTTCTTCACCACATGTCTTTTATCACATCTAAACAATTAAACATTTATTCAAAATAAAATGTTTAAAATCAAATCTAAATATATAAAAGTACATCTATATGGTGGCAGTTTTAAACTGAATAGCTAACATGCAAATTCAGACAACAGTCAAGCTAAAGTAGCCTACCAATATAAAAGCAGGATGAAGAAAACCCAGTCGTTTTGATGGTAACATTATGTGAATTTAGACAGTAAAATCAAAATGTAAATGTGGTAGATTTAAGCTAAACATTACCCAACATTCCAATTTAAAAAGACTGAAAATTAAAGGTGCCTACCAAAATAAAAGCATAGTGAAGAAATCCCCTATATAATGTTTCATTGTCCCTTTGATGGAAGCATAATGCGAATCTAAATATAAATGTGGCAGATTTAAACTAAATATTTAGTTCAGTCTGCTGTAAAACAAAAGTGTCCTACAAAAATAAAAGTGATGTGAGGATATCTAACATCTCAGTGTAGGATCACATCTTAACATTTTCCAATATATTTGCATGTTTGGTAAAAATTCAGTTTTGAACAGCTCCATTTATATTTAGATTTTAATGGTTAGATTTACCTTTGCAAGCACAGAATTCTTTTTTAATATTTACATGTACTTTGTGTATTTAAACTTAATTCTAAAGGGATGCACCGATACCGATACCACATACTGATACTTGTTAAAGTTAACCGAAAATAGAAGAAAATATAACATGTCTTCCAATTCATTGCATTTGTTTGTGCAGTAGAAGTATCAGTATTCGGTATTGTCAAGTATTCAGATTCAAGTATCGGTATTGTATCAGTTTGAAAAAAGTGGTATTGGTGCATCCCTATTATTGTTAATTTTATAACAATCAGCTCCCCATAGAATCCCACCGATGTGTCTAAAATATTCATATGTACATGAATCTACATATCCTTTCCATTTTCCCCTGTAGAGTGTATGAAGTGTAATAATCCATCGTGGTAATCCTGGCCTGTCCTTGACCGTTCACTATTGGGTTTAAAACATCAAAGGGATGAAAGAGATGTGATGACAAAAGTGAGAGAAATGTTCCTCTACAAACCATCTGCCACTACTTTATGCCCTGAGCAGGTTTTCCTCCTTCTTGCTTGAGTTTGGAGACACACTGTGTCAGCCACGTTGGATTTATTTAGAGCGCCACACTAGGGGAACCTCCTAAGCACTGATTTATGTTCCCATAAACTTTGAGAGCAAACTGTGCTTACTGTAGACATGCAAAATAGATTTTATTTTACAGTAAGTGTATCAAAGAGTGCTCAACAAGCCCTGCTGTAAGTGTTACTGCTACACACACAGAGGCAGACTCTGTTTAACTCCGTCTTTAAGCACTTACATCCTGGAGAGAGATACCCAAATATCCCTTAGCACAGCCTACGTGAGCCCCAAGACTGTAAATCAGCACTACATTCTATAACACACATTCTAGCTCGCTCCACAATAGATCAAAAGGGTAATAAATAGCCACCTCTCTCCCACACATTGCTTTCCTTCCTGTTCCATGGGGCTTCCTCCTGTCCTGCAAGGCCTCATGGGAACTCCTTTTACACAAAAGTGAGCAGCTGGGTCTGTTGAGCTCACTGCAAATGCACATATAACTATACATACACAACAACACACAATGGCTTGAATGTTACAGGAAATTGTTATTAAAGCAAATGATTGTTGCTGGGACACTTTCCAAAGTCCATAAGAATCTATCCTGGAAGGTCAGCACAGTCCATAATGCAGCGCTTAATTAAATTAGGTGTCTGAACATTAAACTTAGAGTGAGGTCCACTTAGTCCTGTGTGCTTTTCTTGACTTTTAGTTTTTTCTGCCTTGCAGGAGAGGAAGATGGCAACCGAGAAGCAGGAGAGACGGAGATGGAGGGTCAGAGTGAGAAGAGCAGGCATGCTGTGGGGACAGAAGAATGGGACGGACCAAGTAAGAACTTTTATATCACTTTACTAGAGTGACCACAAGGCTCACTATGGGCATCAAGGCTAACTATTTGAGTTCAATAATTTATTGTTTCTGCAACATATTGCATAGTTTGAGAAAAGTCATGAACTCATAATGATTCGATGCTGACATGCCAAGTTGCATGCTACTTTGCTGATCTTTAAACAACACTCTTATAAAGCACACAGTGCATGCAAAAAATATCCCATAATCCAATGATGCTGTCCTGCAGAGTTTACAACAGTAAATAACTTCATCAAAGTGATGGATAATACACTGAACATGATCGTTGCATCGCAATTACTGCTCAGCAAAGCCTGCACACACAGCTGAACAGGCAAAATGTGATTCCTTTGAATGCATAAAATGACCTCAAGAATTTAATGCAGGTACATGAGTTTGTAAGAAAGAGCAAGAGAGACAGACACAGAGAGAGAGAGAGGGGGAAAAGGGATAGATAGAACTGGAGAAAAAAGTGGATTTGGGCAAGTTGTGCTTGCTAGCTCAAAGTCCCCTGGGGTGTGTATTTTATACTGACAGTGAATCAGTGTTATCACACTCATCAGATAATGCATTTATCATTAAATTTCACATTTGCATTTAAATCTGGGGAAGGAAATGAGCATTGCTGGCTAAAGATAAGAGTGCTGGGACGACAGTAATAAACCATCACTGTGATCAGTCAGGAGACAGGGCTGAGGGGGTCAGCTCAGAACTATGGGGGCCATGACAAAAAGAAGGCATCACTTGCAGAAAAAGAAAAAAAAGGGTCCTTTTAGGTGAGAAAATGCTGAGCTTAAAAATACTGCTCTGAAAGGCAGGGATGGATGTAGTGTGACTAGATGTGTGAGTGACTGTAATTATGCTTTCCTGTTCATTCAGCCGTTTGAATGAGAATTAGGGGCTCAGAAACACACTGCTGGACCGGCTGCAGTGAGGGAGACACAGGGGAGTGGAGTTTTATGGAAGCAAAGTATCTCTTGCATATGGTAAAGGTAGCTGAACTGCAAAGGATGTGATATCAGACACGATGCCAGTTTCATGGTGAAAACCACAGCATGAATGGCTCCAAGCTATTGATGCTCTGTGTCCTAATCTCTGCTGCATCCCAGACTGAAAAAAATACCCCGTCAACCAACAAATGCCTCCTTTTACAGCTGCTGTCAGAAGTTTACGTACACTCATCATGGGCATGAATCTCATTAAGTTTAGGGTTTGATTGATTTATTTGAACTGTTTTTTGTTTGTTTGTTTGTTTTTTGGTGTTTTTTAAAAACAAAATGTGGCTGCTCATGATTTAATTTATTGTGTTTTTTCTCATTCAGAGTCAAATGTACACATACAGGCTCAGAAATGTACACATACACTCCCTACTATTTGAATACATGACCCTCAAACACCTGTTTTTAGCCATCAACAAGCTTCTGGAAGAATTCTGGCTATTTGTCCACTCTTCTTCTTGGTACTATTGGTGGAGTTTATTTAAATTGGCTGGTTTCCTGGGGAGGACTTTCTGGCTTTAAAGCATCAAGCATCAAAGTCAATACATTTTCACTTAGGTTGAGGTCAGAGCTTTGCAATGGCCATTCCAGAAGTTTAATGATAGTCTGCTTTATCTAATTAATCTAATCAGAAACAAGTTCTGATGTGAGTTTGGGTCATTGTTCTGTTGCTCCACTCTGTCTGAGTCTCAACCATCTAGCTGATCATTTTAGGTGAATTTGAAGAATTTGGAGGAGATCCTCCATCTGCATTGTTCAATCCAACAGTGCCACAGCCTAATGCTACCACCAGCATGCATGTACAAGCTGGTACAGTGTACTTAAGTCTGAAATGCTCCCTTTGACACATCCAAACACACTTCTTATCAATTTTTGCCCTTTTTTTTACTGTTAAACATTTCTCCAGAGGACATTTGAGTTGCCCTGTGATGAACTGGCGACCCGTCCAGGGTGTCCCCTGCCTCTCGCCCCTTTACTGCTGGAGTAAGGCACCAGCTCCTCCCCATGACCCTCAGTGGAGGGGAAAGTGATTACAGATCATGGACGGATGGACATTTGGGTTGTCTAAGTGGGCAGCTGCAGGTTTCAGCTGAGCCTGAATGTGTCTCTAACCCTAACCTTCTCAGGTCATGTTGACGTAAAACCTGGGTCCACTGTGGATGTGGCTCTAGTTGTTGCAGCAGGTAAACTTGAGTCTTGGTGGATCCTGGACTGTTCCTGAACATCCTAAATATTCTCCTTTTATCTGAGGGTGACAGATGAAGTTTGTCAGTGTATGATTATGGGCTGTGTGATCTGGACTGTGAAAGCACTGGTCTACAAAGCTGCATTTTGGCAGAAGAATTTGGTACGCACATATGATACCTGGCGCTCATGTGCACTGGCGGCCCAGTTATGTGCCCTGTCAATAGATGAGCCTGTATGTCTAATGTTGATTTTGTGTGGAGGAGAATCCACAGGTGATTTAAACCTGTGCACCTACAGTTCAAGACAAACTAACGTGGTATTCCATGATCTGTACATAAACTCTGAACCATCACTTTATTTGTTTTTAGTGTGCAGAGGAAGAGCCTTGCAGCAGATTTAAATCACACACTTGTTTTTTGACATCTGTATGACACACCACCCAGTGAATGGGTGACTTACACCGAGGCATTCATGCCCCTACTGTGTTTTCTCAATGGCCAGCGTAAAGTGGGCAGAAATTAATCTTGGCACATAATAATGCCATTCACTCTTTCATCACTGCTGCCATGAAAGGTCATTTCCCTTTTTAATTTTTCCCATTGTGTTGGAAAAGTCAGATGGGCATGTTATAATTTGAATAAAGGAGGGGGAATCAGACAATCAGATAGGAACATTTGAAATGACATGACTTCCTGTTCAAAGTGATTAAAAGCAAATTTATTTAGTTTGAGACTGTCTCCCCTTTAATCTCTTTGTAAATGTTCAGATAGTTCGGCATTCAGAAGTTCTTTGTTATTCTTTGGCTTAAGTTTAAGCAGCTGTGATTATGATCGCCAACAGATAATTTTTAATCACTGCGTGTGTGCATCTGAATAGGCCATGTTAATGTCCGTTACATAAAAAGAGAGTGAAGCCTTTTAATGAGGTGGGCTGACTCAGAACATGCCCACCTGCTTTGGTGGCTCTATTGAAGCACCTCCATACCATTTCCCTTTTGCTGAGTAACAACAAAAGCCTCCACAATCTACATCCTGTAATTGAACTTTTTTTTTGTTCCCCGTATTTCATCTCCACTTTAGTAACTCGTGTCAAGTGCTGTCCACGGTTGCCTCCTGTTCTCTGATTGTCTTTCTGTGTGGATCAGCAGAGCGGCGGTACTGAATGACTCACTATTCATCTGATAGCTGGCTCTTCTCTGTTGTTCGGATCTGAGTGCCGGGTCTCTGATGTGGAACACCCAG
Organism: Callopanchax toddi; assembly: GCA_006937965.1. Taxonomy (NCBI): domain Eukaryota; kingdom Metazoa; phylum Chordata; class Actinopteri; order Cyprinodontiformes; family Nothobranchiidae; genus Callopanchax; species Callopanchax toddi. Next base: position 207,407 of record SSNR01000270.1, on the reverse strand, counting down.
CCAGCTCCCCTTTCTCTCTCCCCTCGCTCCTACAAGTATGTCCTTAAGCAAATCTCCTCGCTGATCTTCTGTCTCGTGTTCATTTCTCGCCACGGATGTTTTGTAATCAGCCGCTGATATGAGAGATAGCGTGTCATGCTATTCTCTTCGTTTTCAGAGACGGGCGGTGATAGGGATCTGACTCAGTCGCTCTCCTCTGGGCTAATTGCGTGTGGTGTGTGTGTTAGCTAGCTAACTCTGCTAATGAACTTGTTCTCAGCCTTATCTAAATGGCTGCTCATGTAAACCACACCCCCTTATGAAAATCAGGGAAATCCAGGGTTCATTAGGAATGTGAAAGAAAGTGAACCGTTTGCTAAAAGAGTATTAAAGCAGTGAAATAAGCAAGTAGGCCACTCACTCAACAATATCCAGGTGGTCCAGTGGATTGTTCACCATTAAAGACTTAATAGATTTACCTGATAACTAATGAACTCCCCTGATGGCAAAAAAGATGGGTAATGCCATTTGTATAAATGCTTAATCTACTCAGGAGGAGTCCATTAGGAGCTGTTTTATTCAGCATCATCAAGAACTTGGAACTACTTTTTGTGGTAGTAAAACACAAAGAAACTGTTGAACTGTTAGTGTTGCATCTATAGTGTCATTTTAAAAGTAATGTCTCAGCAAGAGGTTTCTTTAACATCCACACTAAGTTTATTCCTCAGTGATGAAGTAGGAATGAAGCCAGTGGTTCAAAACCAAAGCAATTAAACCAAAGCTAATTAAAAACATAAACAGGCCTAACTAATATCTGACTTTTTTTTTCATTTATATCTTCTAACAGCTGCAGCAAAAATGTGTTATAAGCAGTTATTCTTAAATTTATCGTGCTTTCTGGAAATCATCTCATTATTTTGTGTTGCATGGTCCAGTCTGACCCCGACTCTAGGAGTCAGTGCATTAAGCCAGAAAAGGTGTTGATCTCTACAGTGTTTTCATCATCAGAACCAACAGTTTAGTCATGTCCAAACCTGTGAAGGTAACCTATCATTACACTAAACAAAAAGTCAGAAAGGCTCCTGAAAACAGAGCTGAACATTATGAACTCCAGTGGTTTTTAGATGTGACCATTCTCCAGAATGACAGTGATGTCCGTCAACATTTAATTTAGAGATGTTTTACTCTTGTCCTGTCAGTAGATATGATTCAGTCATGAACCAACCCGGAATCAGAAGTTTTTCCAAACTCTTTCAGTGTTTTGGAGCCATAACCACTTCTGTTAAAACAAACTATTTTCACTCATAATCAAACCAATTCAGGGCCCTTTTTTGGTATTCAAAAATAATTAAAGCACCAAGTTCAAGTCCAAAGTGCATAAACGATCTCTCATGCCTGAGTTTTAAACTGAGATCATTATGTTGAGATATGTTGGCTTTAAGGTCCTTCTGGTCAAACCTTGAGAAAAACATAATACAAAATCTCACCAATATCTCGTGTATTAATGCTGGATGTAGGTGTGTAGAGTGACTCTCAGCTAACATTATATTTTCTCTAACTTCCTCTAGCTGTAAATCTGACTGACTTATAGACTTTTTAAATTTGATTTCTAAGGTCAGTTATCTGTGGTGGCCATCTTGGATTGGGTAGACTCCTAAAGTTAATCAGTTGTAAATGACCATCCAGTGGTTACTGTCTGAGTTTCATTAAAGTCTATGAAGTGCTTTACAACATATTTAGCTAAAAGTCAAACAAACAGTCACACCTCATAATGCCATGATGAGCTAATAGTTTGAACAAATGTTAGAGGTATAAAAACAAGTCAGATGATGCATAAGCATGCTTTACTAAAACCTAGAAGTATAACTTTATAGCCCAATAGATGTTGTTGTTCATAAAACTCATTTTAACAACACTCCAGAGTCTGAAAACAGTCCTGTTGATGCTGTCGGGGATTTAGGAAACACTTTTTATTCAGAAAGCTTGTGGTTCACACTCAGAGCGTGGCGTGTGAAAGGCTTGAGCATTCACCAGGCAGATAGGCTGCGTTGAAGACACCGCTGGTTTGGACGTCAGTGTTTGGAGGACTTGACCTGACATGTAGGGTCAGGATCAGGGTATCTGAGTCTCTACTGTGTTGATGATGAGCAAAAGCTTTTCTATCTGGTTCCGTATTTTTGGGAAGCGAATATTAGGTTGTTGGTTGAATCAGCAGCACAAATAGTTAGCAGCCACATTCAAAACAACCTCACATTGAGGGAGGTATAGTTACCCTGCTGGGGTGGGGGTGGGGGACTCCGTGGGCTCCGTGGCGCTGTGTGGGGCTCCTGCCGTGGACCTGGATGGGTGGGCCGGCGATCTCCCTGCCCTGGGTGGTTTTGGGGAACGGGGGTGCTTACTGGGGCCAGCGGGGGAGCTGGCCCCCTGGGAGGGCTTGTCCCCCCAGTCTTGCCTCCCCATCCCCGGATTTTTCCCTCCCTCTGCTCCACCACGTCACCACACACAGGGCTTTGAGTCACGGGTACGTCATGGGTGTGGAACACCATCTCTGCAGTCCTGTGGCCCAATTTTATTGCACAATTTAAACACTTCCACCCCAGCCATTCTTACATTATGCATCTAGGGTCTTTGGAGGAATTACCCCCAGTAATACCCGGGGGGAGGGAGGTCTAGCCGGCTAACCTCTCCTCCGGTGTCATTACCCATCTCCACACATTTAGACACTTAGGATCCAGGGCGGGGGATGGCGGGCCGCCCCCCACTCTTTTTAAAAGCATCTTACTACAACACGCATCAACACCACATTGGAGCAGGTGGGGGGAGACTTGGGGTCTTCACACACCCCTGTTCTCTGCTTGCTGCCTGGGGCCTGGAGTGGAGCGGGCCATCTGGTTGGGGTCTGCGGTGGGGGGCTGCTCGGCTGCGGCGGGGTGCGCGGTGGTCTGCTTATCCCCACTTCAGTAAGGGAGGGACCATCTTCTGGATCTCAGGGCCGGCTACACCCTTAGGGCGCTGGTCCCTGGTCCTGAACATAGAGTGTGCATGTGGAGCGAGAGTGGGTGTACAGCGTCTATTGTGTGTCTTGGTATGTTTGCAGGAATGTGTGTGTGCACGCATGAGGGAGGGAGAGTGATTGTGTCTGTGTGTGACTGTTTTTCTGTCAGGTTTCGTTCCCCCCCCTCTCTGTGACATGCTAGACCCTCCTCGGCAGAGACTATCCTCCCTGGCTGCGCCTCGGCATTGGTGGTGCCTTTCTCCAGTGGCGTGCTGGGGTGTCTTGGGGTCTGGGGCTGGGTGCTGGGGGCGTCTGCCTGCTCTTCTTCCTGTGGCTGCCTGGTGGGATCTGGGCCCCCGGGGGTGGTCGGGCCTCTGCTGGGGCTGGTTCGCTCCTGGGTCTCGGATCTCTGGTTCCGGCTAGATCTACCCTGGATGGCTGGCTGCAGGCGGTGCCTGTGAGCTCCTAGCCGCGACCCCCCAGGGGCTCTAGCGCGGCGACTGCCGGGGGCCCACGTGGGGTGAGCCTCTGCGCCCTCTGGGGGAGAGTTTAGCGACTGCCCTGATGGCGGTCTCCCTGGGGTGTCCGTGCCCTGGGTGGCCTCTGGACGTCTGGGGCCTGGACCTCCTCCGCGTCCTCCGTGGGCCTTGGGGGCGGGTCTGTGGCTCCTCGAACTTATTATTGAATGTTTCAATAGAGAAACCTTACATAAACAAGCGCGCATACAGTATATACACACAGGTGATCACAAGGTGCTCACATAAAGACGGACTCAGGTGTTTTCAGACACACTGACTGGGGCTGTGGTTGACACTGAACTCTCTTGAACTGGTGTATACGTATACATTTGAAGAATATCACAACTGTTGTGTATTCATATGCTGTTTGTTGCTGTTGTATCTTTTCTCCCTGTTTTGTTTGTTTGTGCTTTATTTACAGGTCTAGAAGTGGATTCTTCACGTCTCTTGTTCTCTTCTTTTTCTGTTTACTTTCTCCCCCATCCCTCTTTCTGTACCCTTCCCTTCACTTTCAGGCTCCGTGTCCAATCAACCATAAAAACATTCTAATAAAGATTTTGGGGGTTATATTTAAACAAAAATCAGGAGGAGTTTTATAGCAGTGGCTGTAACCTCTCACCTGAAACAGCAACACTGTTGGGCTTGTTTTTGGCACTCAGACATTATTCTGTTTGCTCCACAGCCGGACAGGACACGGGGTTAAAAAAAATAAAAATTAAAAAACAACCTCACATGAGACTGAAACAAATCCCACTGATTTTAGTGCAGGTATTCTCTTCTCTGTCTTCTAACATTAAGAAGTACATTTTTTGATCCATATGCTTTTAAATCCATGTACATCAAAAAGTAGGTGCAAGTGGAGGATGATTGTGCAGCAACAGAGGAAATATAATCACCTCTTTACATTAATCTCTTCTTTTCACTGTCCCTGAGGACTGCATGACCCAGCATGCTCAGTGTCTGATGCCAGTTGGACACCTGCCAGAGTGAGGGTGAGGCAGGGGTCATCTGAGGGAGTGACCATCTGAATCTACCTGACAACCACACACACTCACACCTGAAAGAAGACATCTACTTTTACTTCTCCACCCCTTCAAGACACCCAACATGCTGAAAATGCAGCTTCACTCAGATGTAAAAAGTCTCGAGTCTCATTTTTGACTCCAGTCAACCCAGAAGGCTCTGTGGACGATCAGTCTTCTTTGGAGAATAAACATAAAAAAATGAAACAATGACCATTTCAGGTTTAATGCACATATGTCACACTCGCAGAAATGGAGGACCAGATGGCCGTGGTACTGTCGCAGGTGCCCCGAAAAATGTTTGCGGCTGCCCATGCTGCTATTTATATCATGCTGAAACAGAGAAATGCAAATATTAGCTAAAGGACAGAGGGCCTTTTTATCTCCAGAGTCACAACCATCATCAAAACAAACAGAGGGGATTTTGGGGATCAGTCACCTGAAGATCAACACTTCCTCTGACTTGGACTCGTCTAAACTAGCATGATGTACACCAGTGAAGAAAGAAAAGAACAAACACGTCTCTGCAGCAACACTCTCTGAGGGAGCAGTTCAGCAGTCAGGTTGCGTTCGGTAAACAAGAAATTTTCTAACTCAACGCTCAAGTCCATTATAAAGTCAGGGTGTCGTCAAGGAAGGAGGGGCGAGCCAAAATGAAGCAGAGAGACAAACGGAGCACCCAGATGCAGATTAGGCTGCAGAAGATGAGGGTGTAAAAGGGATTTAATGGTAGGATGGATTAGAGAAATCCTTGTAACAATGTTAAATAATTATGGTTCCAGCCGAGATCAAAGCACCATTGATTGAACCCCTCAAGCCTTCAGCACACAGAGTCTTGGAAAGCAAAGATTGGTAAACTAGTGCTCAGACCACTCCGGCTGCTCCACTTAAATTGGATTGGAAATATTAGGATATAGATGAATCCTTCAGGAGGCTTTCGCAAAGCTTTTGTCACCGGAAATGTAGCTGGGGAGTTCTATGAAAGGTTTGATAGTGCACTGTCTCGACAGAATCGTAAGAAGAGGGTGTCACAGCTGTCTCCACTGATACCTAAGCGTTTTAAGTAGACTTATAGACACACTTGACTGTTATATCAGCAAACTGAAAACTTTCAGTGCAAGCTTTCATTCAAGGTTTTATTTTATTTTATTTTTGTACCCCCCCTCCTTCGTCTTGTAATCAAGAAATTTGGACGTGCATCATGGCAATTCCTCCGCAGAAAAGGAAGGTTTTATCTCGCTCCTCCAGGGGTTTATTCAAAGTCTTCTGACAAGTCTCACAAAACATGAATGACACTGCGATCGCTGATACTGATGATGAAAGTCCATCAGCGGCATCCCTGTGAGTTCTGGGTGCTGGGTGATAGAAAAATTAAAATTGCAATCAGGACGTCTGAATGTAAACATTGTCTGCCTTCTTTTTTCAGGCACGTTTGTTTCTTGAGAGATTGTTGATGAAGGCTTTGCACCGTATGCATCACCTGTGTGCAGAGAAAACACCTCTCCCCCCACCACACACACACACACACACACACACACACACAAACACACACACTGATGAATGATGAAATATGCAACAAGAGATTAGACAAATCACTGTACTCCTATGTTGCATCGCCTTGATGCAAATTTAGTCACTGATCCGCTATACTAAGAGGCTTTATGAGGGAACTTCATGGTTGTTAGTTATATAATCTAAAATAGGGCAAAATGCAATCACCGTTCTTATCATCTGAGGAAGATGTCACTATATTCAGTTCTAGTTTTTTTGTGCGTATACGTGGGATGTGGCACGCTGAGAAAGCTTTAATAAGATAATTCACTTCCAGCTGTTTTGTTCACATTTCAACCAAATTTCTGTCCACTCACAAAGCCATCCTGTAACTATAATTACTATTTCACATGAACAAGTCCAGAGATTTAAACTTATAAAAAGAAAAACATGGAGTTGCTAAATCTGGCTGTTTAAGAGCACGGCTGGTGGTGGGGTTTGCGCCCTCAGGGACTTGACATCCATTGCATCTTTCTTTAGCTCCCTTGAACGTGTTTGTTCTGCAGTGGTTACCCTCCCGGGCAATGTAGCTGCACACGTTTTTTGAAGAGGTATCATTGTAATTGGCTGAATATGTGATGTGTGTATTTAGCATTAACACAGAGACTCTCATGCACGCTGTGCTCGAGGATTTAATTCTGGGTAAACTCTGGATTGCTCAACTGAAACTCACTCACTTGTAGAACTCTTCAATTTCTTTTGGCTTTTTAAAGAAAAACATATTTTGTTATTTTATAGATTATAGATCTACGCGCTGCAACATTGTGTTAGGGTCACTCAAGAAAAATGTTTTGTTTCTCGGTTGTGATATTAAAGTTGAAATGTTGAGGAAAAAATTAAAATGTCAAGAAAATAAATACTATTTCCACAATAACACTAAATTAACAAGAATAAATTTGTTATTTTGACATGAAAAAGGAAGTGAAAAAGTGGGCCAAAGACACACAATACCTATAATGCATTGTGTGAGTAAACTACTGTTACTCTCTGTTTCAGAACAGGTTTTAAACCGTAGACTATGGGCTTTATCAGAGCGCAACTATTTTTATAAGTTTGGTTTTTCAGAGTATTTTGAAGAAATTGCATATGTATTTGACTCTTATTTTGAAGGGATCCACTACTGAGTTCTGCTGTAGGGGTAAAGAACCAAACATCTTGTGTTGTTGTGGTTTGAAGCTCATCCTCACCCCTTGGTAACACGAATAGTAAAAATCAAAGTACCGGTAATAGAGAAAGGATCAGGAGCACAAAGGGTTCGCTTTGGACGTGACTTGAATTAGCTTGATTTTGTTTTTTAACATTTCCAATTTATTCTGGAACAATTTATTGCATTTATACCTCAACAATTAATTGTTTTTGTCAAAAAATTTCCTTTTTCTCAGCATTTCATCTTTTGTCTTGAAATTCTGGCCTAATTCTGGAAATATTTAGATTTTTTTCTCTCTCTTTTTTCCTAAAAAAAACAACAGAAAAACGAAACCAAAATCTTCCAGATATTTTTTAGTTGCTGTTTATAGGGTTGTTATTATTTCTTAGATTTGCACAAAGTTTTACTTTTGCTCAGTTTAATTCAGCCACAAATGTTCACCCCTTTTGAATTTCCTTTTGCTAACCCAAGACCCTGGATTATTCTTCTCCCCTTCTTCATCACATTCATGTAGTGTCTTCACCCTGAGAGGTTTAGATATCAGAGCAGTCCCCCTCCTGCCTGTAAAAGCCTCCATCTGTGGTGGTCACGCTAATACAACCCTCCTTTTTTTGTCTATTTAGAGGTCGGGGTGGGGGTGGAGCCTTGTTTGTCAAGTGAATTAAAATACCAAATAATAGTAATAATCATGATACTGAAAAGTTAATAAAAAATGGCATGTACCCCCCCTGATTGTGCGAGTGTTGTGGTATTCAATTATGCAATTTTCATTGGCATATTAATCATCTTTTCAACAAACAAGCCACCGTTAATTAAAGCAAAGCATGGATAAAGACGTGTTGCCGGATCATCACTCCGTTTATCACCGAGCACACACCCGCAGTTAAGTAAATTCAGGCTGTGAGATGAATTTCAATGGTCTCCCTGTTACTTCCTCTATGTGTGTGTGTGTGTGTGTGTGTGTGTGTGTGCATCATTTGTTTGTGCGCTTTCTGTTCGGAAATTCATTTTTTGATCCTATACAGACCATCATGGAATTGTGCTTCACCTTAATTCTTTAATTCAGATCTTTAAATCAGTTGGAGGTTTATGTCTCCTCTACCTCTCTTCTCTTACTTGACTGATTGTCTTTGATCATGTCCACCTATGTTCAGATAATTCAGACTCTAGATGATAATTTAGATATTTTTCTCCTGAATGAGGAGGAGTCAGACCCTGACATCTCTGCACACAGGACAGCTCTGCCCATCCTACTTGTCTCTCTTCCCCCCTGTCTTTTCATGCAGCCTCTCTGCTTTCCTTATTGGTGGGAGGGAATGGAGATTATTCAGGATCTGGGAAGATATGTGCTCCTCTCTAATCACAGCGTACTGCCTTTTCTGTCATTCAGTCACTAAATAGAAGTAGGGAAAATGTCTCGGTGATGGGAGCAGCCAGACAGCCATACAAGTGCTTCAGTTCTGCCAGCAGGAAAAAAAGGAGAATTCAAGGCATCTGCAGACATGTCGCCTGTCCCTGTCCTTCATTGTGGAGCAACTTTATCAGCACCAGCCGCTCACCCACTTGCTAAACTGGAGGGCCAGCCGCTTCTTAACTTAAACATAAGATCTTTGTGGTTTGAAGCACTCGGCTGCTCTGCGCCCAGTGTGGATCTGAAAGGCAAACACGACTCCTGTGTTGCCGTCTCCCATCAGGAAATCACACTTCATGGAAAACTTGTTTGTGCTGCGTTAGCTCGAATCTAAATGCACTCAAACAGACTGTTGCACCGGAGCAAGATCCACCGCAACACCCCCCTCACCACCACCCAAACGAGAGGGGGAAAAAAGGGGAGATGATGGAGAGTGAAAGACCGAGGGGAAGGAAGAGAGATGGAGATGGAGAAAGAGGCGGAGGAGTGAGAAAAGGGGGAGAGAAAAGTCAAAAACCTCCACATAACAATGCCGGAGAAAAATCAGAACATTTTCCACCGAAAGATGGGCCATTTCCAAATCCTTGTGCCCTATCAGACAAATTAAAGTAAATCAAGCATGAAATGAAGCAGAAGAGCCCGGAGATAAGGCTCCTTTAAGTCGTTTACAGATTAGGACAGAGGGAGAGAGAGAGGGAGAGGGAAAGAGGTGCATCTGGTCTCTGGCAGTGAAGGAGGCTAGTTTCTCATTTCACAATAGCAGCCTGTGTATAGGATTACTCTCCCCTGTCACCGACATGAGGAGCAGTGGGGGAATAGACGTCCACAAAAAATGTGTCTAAATATGTCCCCTCTGAAACGTTTGGAACCAAAAACCCTCTCAGCATCGGCCAGATGTGGCACGCGATAAGTAAACACGGCTACACACGGCGTTTGACCCGCTGAACGCTTCTGGTTTGTTTGTTGTTTCAGACGCCCCTTCACCTTTTTCTTTTTGCTCAAGTAGCTTCATCACGGTGGGGCTTAAGCATTCAGATGAGTTTGGGATTGGCTGGGCGGCGTCACGTGATTGTACGGCTGTCAGCTTCAATGCATGTGTTGAGAGCGCCTCGGATCAGGTCTGGGGGAGGTGGGATCAGGAAGTGGTCTATGATAGAAGAAGAAGAAGACGTGATTGCTCTGTGAACTGGGTTGTTTCATTTGGAAACTGTGTATGTCTATTTTCTGCCTCACATCGGCAGATTAATTACTTTTATTTTAGTCCCTGCAAATAATCAAAACATGATTATAGAATTCTGTTTCAATCAGACGCACGCACACACACACACACACACACACACACACACACACACACGCACGCACGCACACACACACACACACACACACAGTCATCAGATTCATGCACACAGAAACTGAACAACCCCCAGACCTCCACTCTCAGACTGACGCTTACTTACAGACAGTCTCCCACACAAGGCAAAGGTGCTCTGCTCTTTGATGCCGTCCATGGAGCTCTCCTTGCTTCTTGTTTTATTCTTCTTGCGCATCTTTTCTAGAAGTGATGGGAGACGGGCTGAGCTTCAGCGCTCCGACGGAGGTGAAAGCTGGCCCCCGTCACCTGGCGGCTACCCTCAGAACCCACAACCTTGACCTTCTCGGCGCAAAGTCTTGGGTTTAGCTTTTTTATCGCACTATCTCCAGGCATTTAAAAATACTCCTGAAACTCAATAATTTAACCCGCTTTTACGCTGTTCACATCAAAACTGGATGAAAAAAAAGCTTAATCCATCTTATCTGTTGACTGTCAAACTGCTCTGGCTAAAACCTACTCACAAAAGACAACTAGGTCACCGAGGGGAAAAAAAATTCATGTTACTCAGGGGAGGTGGCAGCCTGGTAATCGACTCAGGAAAAATTAGTGAAAACTCTTTCTGAATTACATTAAAGTATTAAAAAGGTAGAAATAAAAGAAAATTCATAATTTGATGTGGTAAAAATTTTAATTTCTAGAAAAATCATCTCAAAATCAAAATTCAGCTTTATTGTTAATTTGCTGTATGAACCAGACATAGTTTGATTGAAATTATAATAATTTATAATAATCTGTATTGTTGCAAAATAAATTTTGATATGTCATACAGACAGAAAACGACTCTAATAACAAAACAACTTTCTTCCTTCCACCGCTCACTCAAGTTTTGCAGCTCAGCTGTCAGAAGAGCGTTGCACACATCCAGACCATTACTCATTCATCCTGTCACACTCAGGAAGAGTAATGTGCCTTTGATGGTTTTGAAATTTTGAAGAAAAACATTTAAAATAATCAGATTCCAGCCAGCTATGTGTGTGTCCTCTAGATGTTGTTAGTGATATCTGTGTGTGAGGACAGTCATCCTTTAAGTTTTCCTGTCTCTCTTTACATGCTATCAATAGAAATTGCAGTGCTTTGCTAAAGATGGATGCCTCAGAGATTGTTGTCAGCCAGCCGGCTGCTAACTTCTCCAGGCTTTTGATGAGACAAAGTGCCTGACAGCCAGCATATTTCAATTGTTCAATGACACCAAACAACAGCATCTGTGTTGATATTGTACTGCAGGACTCTTCTCTGGATGTGTGCAGCAGCTAAAACACCCCCATTTCTAGGGTCTCAGTAAATATGGTTAACATTTTAAACAGCCAACGCCACTCTAGGACCATGTATTATCATGGCTTTATTCATACATCATATGGAATTGGAATTATGTTCATATTTGACAAGTACTTTTAAAAAAAAAGTATATTTATTGGTGATTAGCTTTGAGATTGACACGCTAACTTGACTCTGTCCACTAGAAACGTTTACCGTCAGCCATCTTTAAATGCTGGCCAGTCGTTTTCTGTCTTCAGATATACGTAGCTGTGGCTCAGGCGGAGAGGCAGTCTGGCATTTGTACGGCTGGTGGTTTGATCACAGCTTTTCCCACCTCATGTCAGTGAATCAGTGAAAGAAATGGTGTGACAGAGCTTTAAGTGGTCAACAAAACAAAACAAAAATGAATGCAATATAGTTGCAGTCCATTCACCATTTGACTGATGTAGCTAATTAACTGATAGATTTCAAGGTTGTGAAGATGAACTGATTTGTAGGATTTTATGGATACAAACCTGCTTGACCTAATTGGATCAGTAGAGCAACTTTTTGCTGTTTTAGAATTAAAACTAAATGCATCCGTTTTTTTTTTGTTTTTTTTGAGTCTGGTCCGCATAGCCGGCAGTAAGTCGGACCTGTTCCCAGTGAGGGTTGGACTCTTCCAGGGCTGCCCTTTGTCACCGGTCCTGTTCATAACCTTTATGGACAGGATTTCTAGGCGCAGCCATGGTGTGGAGGGTGTTGAGTTTGGTGACAGGAGAATCGCGTCTCTGCTTTTTGCGGATGATGTGGTCCTCCTAGCTTCATCAGGCTCTGACCTTCAGCTCTTGCTGGGGAGGTTCGCAGCCGAGTGTGAAGCGGCTGGGATGAAGATCAGCACCTCCAAGTCTGAGGCCATGGTTCTCGGTCGGAAAAGGGTGGCTTGCCTACTCCGGGTCGGGAGAGAGATCCTGCCTCAAGTGGAGGAGTTCAAGTATCTCGGGGTCTTGTTCACGAGTGAGGGAAGGAGGGAGCGGGAGATCGACAGGCGGATTGGGGCAGCGTCTGCAGTGATGCGGACGCTGAACCGGTCTGTTGTGGTGAAGAAGGAGCTGAGCCAGAAAGCAATGCTCTTGATTTACCGGCCGATCTACCTCCCAATCCTCACCTATGGTCATGAGCTTTGGGTAATGACCGAAAGAACGAGATCGCGGATACAAGCGGCTGAAATGAGTTTTCTCCGCAGGGTGGCCGGGCTCAGCCTTAGGGATAGGGTGAGGAGCTCGAACATTCGGGAGAGACTCGGAGTAGAACCGCTGCTCCTCCATGTCGAAAGGAGCCAGTTGAGGTGGTTCGGGCATCTTGTTAGGATGCTCCCTGGACGCCTCCCCAGGGAGGTGTTCCAGGCATGTCCTGCTGGTAGGAGGCCCCCGGGTCGACCCAGGACACGCTGGAGAAAATATATCTCCAATTTGGCCCTGGAGCGCCTTGGGATCCTGCCGGAGGAGCTGGTAGAAGTGGCTGGGGAGAGGACCGTCTGGAACTCCCTAATTGGGATGCTGCCCCCGCGACCCGGACCCGGATAAGCGGAAGAAGACGAGACGAGACGAGGCATCCATTTTTTACGTCTTTGTAACAAATGAATTGTGAATCATTAAACAATTACGTTTTTCTGCAGTCATCAACTTTAAAAAACAGCAAAAAATCTGAAAAAAGTTGGTTACATTTGTGAATGTAGAATGCATTCAGTGCACAAAACTACTTCCAGTAAACTGACCCAAACTCTTTTTCTAGTGCCATTCCTGCAGTGAAGTGCTGCTGTTTTCACATTGGTGACTTTAGAGGAGAACTTTCCCACCCTGACCATGTACTGTACATCAACTAAGAGTCCTGAAGAAATAATGTTACGCTATGTTTGATCATTCATTGTATGAGACATTTATAGAAATACCCAGCATTCTTTAAGGCAGTGGTTCCCAAACTTTTTCTTCTGGGCCCCCCTTAATTTTACACAATTTTTCCCGTGCCCCCCCTCTCACACACACACGTGCACACATGCACGCACGTGCCCACACACATACACACACAAACACTGCGAACAGACAAATCTCATTTTCAAACTCCATTACAGGTTATTTCACATCAAACCTTAAGAGATTTGAACAAGTAAAAGTAACTGCATTTAACTACATGTTAAAATAAACTTCAACCTTTTCTTTAAAACAACAAACTAACCACTTTTACAGCTCAATAGAAACTTTAAAAAATGCCTCAGTGCAAAATGGGTTTTAAAAATGACAAATTCCCTGAGAAAATGAAAATAAAAAATGTAAAAGTTTATTTTTACTTTAAAACATTGTTCTCTCATCTTCAGTGACTGGTGTGAGCGGCTTGTTGCTGCAGGTCTCCTTTGTTTTGAGTTGTCCTCCAAACAGTGTCCTGTGTGCGATTTGAGAATAAAATAGATGGGGGGGAGGGGGGGTGTCTGTGGAGGTTCGGATCCGGCACTGCGCGTTCAAGGTCGCGCGCGCTCGTTACTGAATCGTCCAGACTCGTGCGCTCCGTCAGTGCGCACGAGGTGCCCAAACGCGTCTTTGCGCATAGGGAGCTTTGCGGTCCGATCACTCAGCCCGTGATCAGATGCTGATTTTAACTACACTTCCTGTTGTGGTGGCTCTGAAGCTCTCATAAGCGTTCAGGCTATGAAGACTGGTTGACACGCACAAGCTGCGCCAGCACGCAAACACAGAGCTTTCCAAACCCATTCACCTCCCCGAGAGGAGTTGCACATCGGCGCCAGGTTCTCCCCTGAGTGTCTCAATAAAAAAATGATGTGCACCCCTCATTTCTCTCTCTTTTTCTCATGATCTCATAATAATGAATGTTAATATTATAACCGGTGTTCCGCACGGCGCTGCACTGCAACCTCGTCACGCCCACCTGCTCTCTGCAGCTCTGAGCGCGCTGCGGTGAATCGGACACACTCAGACCAGCTCCCCAGAGGGGAGAGATTAGGGGGGGACAACAAAGCAGAGGCAAGGTCAATCTCACCCATCCACCCCAGATAACCCTGCCTAGCACTCAAAAAATAAATATTTTTTTAATAAAAAAAAAATATATATATTTTTTAAATTAATAACTGAATAAATCATCCCGCGCCCCCCCTGCTGTTACACCGCGCCCCCCTCGGGGGCGCGCCCCACAGTTTGGGAACCACTGCTTTAAGGAATCCATTTTACCCACCATTCAGACAAGAGCTTAAATAAGATCATCTTTCATTGAGAAATGATGAGGATTTAGTTATTTATATTTCTTTGTTGTTATTTGGATTTTGTAAGTAATCAAAATATATTGGGTTGACTCCAAAAGTTAATCAGTTGAAGATGAACATCCTGTGATGAATTTCTTAGATTTTTATAAAAATGCATCTAGTGGATTATGAGATATTTTTCTAGCATCCAAACCAGATTTATTCTGTTGATCTGATGCATGTAGGAGCATCATATCATGATTAAGGGCTGAGTCATACTAGTCTTTTCTCATGTGTCTTTAATCACTGGCAGAGTGTCGACATACAGGACATATCGCCACAGACCAGATGTTTGTTATAATGGTTTCCTCTGATGATTTCCCACTGACTACCATTATCTACCAATCTACAATGATTACTGAAAGAATACAAGAACTGTAGACCTAGCTTAGGACCATGCATGGGACATTTTGGTGCAGCAGATCCAACAAGTATCCTTTAATGATCCCACATAAACAACTCTGTCTATCAGAAGATAAAACACCTTTATTCAAAGCCTTGGTGATGGAGGATAGTTCACTCCTCAACATGAAGATGCTCAGAGTCTTCCACCTAACAGACCTCCACAGACACCCCCCCACCCCCTGCTTAGCCTGAGAGGAGTGTCACAGCTCAAACGCCCTAATCCTTTTGGCTTGTTTAACTCTTTCTCCCCAAGCTGTCTACTGCCTGAAAACAAGTCTGACCTGAAGGGGTGAATCCCCCTCCCCCTCTCCTACACTCCCCCTCCTCGTTGTATTGACTCAGACTCATGGGGTTGCCTGGAAGCTCCAGTTCTCCCCTGTTCTTCTCGCTGTTCAGGGCCAAACGCAGCCGGGCCAGTGGGTTTGGGGGGAGGTAGAGGTGAGTGAGATGAGGGTGAGGTGGAGGGGGAGGTGAGGTGGTGCTGCTGGTGTCGGGGTCCTTCACCATATTAAAACAAGCGCCTTTCTCAAAGATAATAGTGTGGGCTGTGGGTTATAAATGATGCATTTTGCTCAGTGAGACCTGATAATAGCAGTTTGGGTAGAAGGGGGGAGAAAGTTCATCGCTCTCTTATCAAAGCTTTGTGACATTTCTCCTTCAGCTGTAAAATTTCATATCACATATCTGCTTTAAAGATGTGGAACCTTTTGTTGAACCGATACAGTGCTTTCCATTTCGCCCAATACGGCTCTCTCATGGTATATTAATTTATAGCCCATTTGCCGGCTCTATAACACAGCCTATCAGCGGAGATGACTGGGATTCAGTGGGACATCTGTGAATTGCCACACACAGGTTATTGAACTTTGAACAGCGGTAATTTATTTGCTTTGATACAAAGGCTCTGCTTGATATCCAGAAGGATCGTCTGCCTTGTGGAGCTCAAGCACTGTTTCCCTCTTGTCTGCACTCGCTCATTTTTTTTTTTTTTTGTTTTCCTTCAGCATCTGCCCTTGGTGTTAATGTACTCATGATAACTGGATAGAGGTGAAGTAAACCAAAGGTGGGGCTGGTAATTAGAGTATTTCTTCTTCTTCTTCTGAAGGCATTTTATGTTTGTAAAATTCATGTTGAACACATCTGGACTGGATTTCTTTTCTTTAATAGAAACCCTACTCGTGTAACAATGCTCATAATACAACAAATAATAGGAATAAATGGAAGATATATTTTTTAAATCCTCACCCATCCATCCCAGGAACTGGTCACAAGCCCAAACAGCAAGGCAGTGGGACAGATTCCTCCCTCAGGCTCTTCAACTCTGACCTTTAACTTATTCTCAGCTCTTTGTCACTGCTATTTTAGCTGTTTATTAATGACTTTAGATGAATTATCATAGGCTGGCCTGGGTTTCACATTTTGTCCTTCCATGTCTCTGACATGCTGTTGAATGACAATAATAAATGAAGCTAATTGGAATATTTGAGTTTTAAATCAAAGGCAACATTTCTTATAAAAACAGGAAGACACAAACCACACATTGTGTTCTCATGTAATGGTTTTATATTGATGAAAAAGCTTCTTGAGTTGTTTATTCGCTGCAAACTTCCCATAGCTTTAGTACAGATGGGTAAAAAGCTACTGCAGAAAATACTGTACGAAACAGGATGATTCCAACAGAAAATGAAATAATCAAATGGCACACCTAAAGGATTGTTGGACAGCACTTCATTATATCTAATAATGTCATTCAAAAGTATAAAGTGGCGGTTCACCTCCCCGTCAGCCCATGGTTCACTCCCATTTAGTCTTTAAATCATAGCAGGCTGGCATCCTGCCACCGAGAAACTCATTAGCTCTCAGTTGTAGGACACTGAAAGGAGATTGACGCCCCGTTTCTCCTTAATTCTTTGAACTATAACAGAATAGGAAGACAGAACACACACGCACACATAAAAAACAAACAGATGCCAGCATGGAGCATCTTGGGTGCTATCTGAGGAGGATCTCTCCACACAAAGGGACATTCATTGGTCTGCCAAGTATCTGTGGAGTGCAGGGACAGACCCTAGAGTCTGGCGACAGATGATGATCTTATCGAAGGAGGGGGGATGGAAGGAGGTGGTGGTGGATGGTGGGGTGGGGTATAGTAGAGGGTGAAGGTGGTGGAGAGGTTTGGGTTGGGATTCAGAGGGACTTTATTGCCAAGTGTGTGACATTTAAGGCTGGATGGTGAAGAAGACTTCAGACAGGAATGGGTTAGTTATGAGCTTTAGTCTGGTTTAGGCTTCTGCTTTTATTCTGAATTTAATGGATATGGATGATAAAGTAAATGAAATCAAATTATGAGTATAAATTCAGATTTTTATCAGATTTTATTATAGCGATCAGTGCTGAGTTGATAACACATCTGCTAATAGGGTTAAAATAAGGGGAGTAGGGGTAATAAAAATGCATGAATAAAATGTAAAAGTTCATAAAAGCATGTAGGCAGTCCATGAAGGGAACTCATTATTCATCCATGGGTGTTTTCGTGGAGATCTTCCACTTGTATCTGCAGCAGATGTGACAAGCCATCTGTGAGCCAAGGTCCTCAGGCAACATTTGGTGTGAGATGCACACAACTGGCACCCAAACATGGCCGACCACAAATTGCACAAATTGTGTCCTACCCTCTTTACCGCCCCCTCCTTCTCACACCTACGCTAATCGTTAACCCCCCTTTTTTATTTTCCTTTTTCTTCTCCGAACACCCCACCCTGAGTTGAAAGAAGCAGAGAATAGGAGCTGTTGGCTGGGAGGGCTTGTGTTCTGTGTCAAGCAGGGCTAAACAGGAACTTGCATCCAAGCGGGTAAAGGCCGCGGGTCTTATCTGAGGACAAACAGAATGCATCAAGCAGTGGCTGTTGCTCTCAGTGATGACGGCCAGCTGTGCACCAATGTTTAATTATTTCTCTGTAATGAGCTTACCCACCTTCCACTGCAGCACCAGGAAGACAGCATGCAACAGCAGGAAGTAGGGAGGGAGGGGGCAGAGGATGCGGAGGGAGATAAAGCTGTCAAGAATGTCTCATTTTAAGACCAATTCCAAAACTATGTAATCTCTCCCAGTCTTTACACTCTGAGCTGGTGTTTCACTGATTTTGCATCCATGTCTAACAAAGGTTTAAGCTGCTGAACCCGGTTTTTATGATAGATGACATTTCCAGGACTGACCACCTTTGAGGTGTCATTTGTAGCAGGTGGTAACACTGGACCCAGTCTCAATTTATACATGCAAAGCAGCACATAAGCACACGTTTCCATGCAAACACAACAGACAAGCACAATAGCGAGCCGCAGATACACGGTTGATATTTACAGAGTGGGCTGGAGCTGAATAGGTCATTATTACGTTTCGCAAAGTTCAATGAACACTGGAGCCGATTCAGCACGAGTCCAACGGCCTGAATGACCTCGTGTGTTCACAAACACAATGTTAACAACACACGTCTGGTTGGTTAGCATAAAATCGCTGCACATTGGGAATATATGTCAGGCTACAAGAGCGCAGGTTTGTTTTTACCCCGATCTTTAGCAGAAAACAACCTCCTGTAGGTAATTCTTGTGTCTGACGATCTGCATCATCTCAAGGAGTTGTCAGGCATGACTCAGCTCCTGCGGTTTTGCCTGCGTTTGCTAAACTTATGCATTTGTAAAATTTAGAACAGCCTACAGTCACCCTCAGACAAGAATTTATAGAGATGTCAAGGCAACCGGTTTGAAAAGTATAGTCGGGAGTTGCATACTTTCTCTTTGCAGCACACACTCACACACACAAGGGAAACATCCTCCTCTGTAAACCATGTCACAGCCCGCCACGAGGTTTATCATAACTATTTGATTAATCACCATCCTGAAAAAGTACACTGAATCTAAGAGATAAGATAGCTGGGGGTGTCAGGGAGGTGAGCAACGGTAGTACTAACAGTGCTATCCGGTCCCTCTGTTAATTAACTGCAGCTCTGTGCAGCACTAACAAGGGCCCTGCCTTCCTGGAACAGCAGAAATAGGCCTGCCACTAGCTGCTCTCGCCAGCCGGTGAGCCTGCACTGTCTCACTGAGATTATCTCTACACTAGACACCTCTCAAATAAGGTTAGAGTGCCGTGTGCCTGAGGAACACCATCAGATGGATGCTCACTTGATCTGTTCGTCTAAAACCTTCACTGTTTCGCATGAGGGTCTAGTCCAATAACGCTGCATGTGTGCGTTTGAGAGAAAATTAGGTGGTTGTGAATCGAGGTGGGTGCTTTGTGCCATTTAAAGCACCAGCACTAATCTTTTTGCATTCTGGTGGGTTTTCAGGGGAGCTGGATGCATTCCTTAAAGACGGCGAGCGTCGGATTCACAGCCGGCAGCAGCTTCCTGTGGGAACAACATGGGGACCCTTTGAAGGGAAGATCGAGATGAGCACTGACACCACCACAATGGTATGTCCTTGTTTTGGTTCTGCTGCTGCAACTGTAGAACAGTTAGGTATCACTGTCTAACAGATGGACCAGCAACATGTTTGTAATGTCAGACAAATAAAGACAGGATGTCAGGATGAAGCAAACAGAACATGAATAACAGACAGGAACTAAGTCAGGATGCAGTAAAACACGATTTGAGATGTTGTTTAGGAAAGATTCAGTAAATAAATGAGAAGTGGCTCAATGAGTCGTTTGTGTTTATAAACCTCAACACTCAGATGACTTAGAACTGTGGTGTAACTTTGTGCCATGCAAAGTCATCAAGCTGAATGTGCTCTCAGGCCAGAAAATGTTATATTTTAAAAAATGCAAAAATAGAAGTATTGTGATATTTTTATTCTTACATATTTAATAATGAAATAAATATGTACATTTTTAATGAGAGTGAAAGATTTGAAACAGGAAAAGGGTCTCACTTCATTTGAACATGCTTGCTGTATTATACGTTTTATGACTGGTAACGGTCTGTGAGGGTTCTATTTAGCATGAAATTAAAACAGAAGCAAAAACACCGTTAATCAACGATACATCTTTTCTATCATGCTCTACTATCTTAAGGAGATTTTTGTTTGTCTGCACTTGTTTTTGCTAGGCCTCATCTTCACAAAAATGTTGCCCTAAATATGTTTTAAGTGCTTCAACCACCTGTGATGGTGAAGCAGAATTCTGCCATTCTCAGATTGCAGCTGTGAGCCAAACAACCTCACTGCAAGGGCCACAAATGGCCCACAGGCCACACTTTAGACTTCAAAATGAAGTGTGCAGTGATGTCACATCGCCACAGCACAACTGCAGGAAAATGCATGGAATTAGCTCCTTTAGCATCATCCTGCATCAATACACAAACTAAAGGTTTCTTGAATTTGACCAATACTGTTTTTCAATACACTATTTTTAATTTGGTTATTATTTTCATCCTGCTTCAAAACCACTGCAATCATGCATTAGATCCCAAAATACTCACGAGCTCCTTAATGCTAGCCACTAACATAAGGTGATGTACATAATGAACCTGCGTGTGCAAAATGTTGGACGTTATATTCTGAAAACACTATCAGACAACTGTATATAGCTGTTTTAGCCTGTGGATTGATGCAGAAGTAAAGAAACAGCTGAAATCTTTCCTTTTCTTTTGCTGAAGCTGTGAAGCTATGACATCACTGCAACGTGATTGGATAGTTTTAATGTTGATCCTGAGCCAAAATCTTTTTGATGGTACAGGACTGAAATAATGTGGAGGAATGCACCAGAGTATATGTAATCATAAACTGACTTAAACTTGACACACTTGTAGGTGAAAAATGAAATTAGCATTAAGTGTGTTTGAGCTAAGAGTGAAAGCTTGGTCAGATAATCCTGGCTGTTGGTTGAGCTGCATTTTATCTTAATAGCAACCTTTTCTACAGTTGAGTCTACAGACTAAAATAACTGAAACCTCCATGACATCCAGACCTACGGAGGCAACTCTTATGGGATCCAACATAAGGTTTTCAATCTGTTTTAACTATTTAATCTCCATATTTTATTAAAAAAAAACACAACATTTTAATTGGTGGATTTAGAGCTCCAGTCACGCTTCAAATGAGTGAATTCACTGTTCATTATTTTGGTGGTTAGTCTGCACACAGAAGCTTTCTATCTCTTGTTTCAAAGATCCCAGCAGAGGCTGGTGTTGACCTGCTGCTCTGCTGGAGTGACAAGTCCTTCATGGGTTTGATACTCCATTCTGCATTTGGATTAATTAAGAAATTCCCATTAAACTCATAAGCAGCCCCACATTCATCCTGTTAAGACACATAAGGAAAAGTCCACGAGGAGTTCAGCCTGTCCCTTTCATTTTTCTAGATTCCTTAAATGCATAACTCTATTAAATCATTTTCAGACCAGTTTTGACTGTTTTCTAAGCTCCTCTCATGGTTTTGAAGTCATCAGTGGCTTTAAATAACTGGGGCCGTATTATAGCCATGAAATGTGGCTTCTCTCAGAGTTAAAGCCAGTTATCCTTGAGTGGAAAAGTGATTTGACAGAGCAACACCTCAGTTTGCCGTCCGAAGTAATACGCTCGTATATTTTCCCAGCAATGCCGATGTGGACTTTCCAGAAAGGCGTCCATGATCAGTCACCCATTAGGCCATCAGACATGTCAGAAAAATCTGTTTTTAGTTGGTTGAATCTTTATAATAGATACAAACAAATCTCCAGAACGAGATGCATAAACTGATTGTTGCTTTAGGCAGGAGTGAAAAGTTCTTAACTAACTGCCCTCTGAAGAATTCATCACTGCTTTCCACATCCCAACTCCCCTCTCTTTTTTTAAAGAGTGAGCAGGTGCTGGTCATCACCTGTAATGGGCTGTGGAGGGGTTACAGAATATTCCTAACCTCCCTTGCAATTAAAAGCAGAGAAAAAAGCTCTGCCTTTAAGGATCTCATGTGTGTCTTTTCTCTTGGGAGCCGTTTTTAATGCTGTGCTGCTTGCCCTCTTTCACTCCCAAGTTTCATCTCTCAAATGGGGTAGGGGCTGTTAGCAGCTTCTCACCATCTCTTATTAGAGGCTAGGTCAACCCAACTGGCACATTTTGTATAACCGAGCCTCCTTTTAGGGTTCAGTGTAACTTTTTCTTTACTTTCTTGGACGCTGAATAAGCCAGAAACTTCACAATTTGTTGCAGCTCGTGCATCACGAGGGAATCGTTTTATTTACAGTAGCATAGTTTCACTTCTTTCTTCTTTAATCAAGCCTCTAGTTATCAAGCTGCTGCCTTGTTAAACACGCAGCCGTTGGCAGCATCCCTAATATACTGCCGCATTTATCTCAGTTATTTCAGCGGGAGGCGAGGGAGTTGTTCAGATCTTCACATCGAGACAGGAGCGAACCCGGATGCCTCACCTGGAGAGGAAAAAGTTGAAATAACAAACGTGAGTGTGAGACGAAGCGGGTGAGGAAGGAGGAGAAGAAAAGCTGACTGAGGTTTTGATGCATGTCAGGGCGGCTGGTGCTGCAGAGCAGGGTCAGGAGGTGGTGGAAAGCGTTTGAGGTAGAAATAAAGGCTCATTGCTTCATAGGTCTGTGCCTCTCCTTAGGAGGCGCACTCAGTCATTCTTATGAAGTGTGACCTCCGCAGACTATTAAATCTCCTTTTACTCTCTTGGATTCTTTGAAACCATAAAGGTGAATGAATTACCCAAAGGCAGTCAGGTATGTAGCAGGAGTGACACCTCTCGCACGCCTGAAACACACGACCCTCCGGTGAGATATTGATATGCCCTCTCTGAAATCAAACATATTTTATCCCTCCATCCAGACACATCGTGTAAAGATGGGACTTTTTAGAGGTCAAGCTATTTTTGTCGAGCCACCGCGTACGGCGCACGGGTCCGTCTCTCCTTCCCTGGCGTGACGCCCAGATAGGGACTAATGTGTAATGACTCCTTCAAGTGGCTTACAGTAAATAATGAAATTACTGTGAATTTAAGCAGCGTTTGCATTAAACAGAGCAGGAGAAGCACTTTGGCACTTGCGGAGCCATTCAGGAGGAGAATGTGCTGGTTTAGACTGGTGTCTGGGGAGCAGTACTGTGGAGGTATAAGGATGGGAGGAGGGTGGGAGAGTGGTAGGGTTCCCTAGAGGCAAAAAAATGAGGGCTGGCGTCCGCTGTGGCCTGTGGGTTTGGCTGCCGGTGGACGACAGGCCTCAGTAGCAGAGCAGCGTGATGGATGATGCTGAGAAAGAGTGGGGAGTGGAGCATTTCATGCAGTTGTCCAGGCAGGCCTTGAAAGAGAGGTGTGAAGCTTGAAAAAGAGAGAGTGAAAAGAGATAGGGAGAGTCGGGCAGAGAGAAACGAGGAAAAAACAGAAGGGAAAGAGCATGACAGGAAATCTGGGCATCTGCAGGACAGAGATAGGGTCACATCTCGACCGTTTATCAAAGAGGAAAGCAGATTTCACAGCTGATGGCTGTCGTGGCAGGTCTGTAGACCCCAGGGGCTCAGCTTGGCAAGAGGGACAGGAGCTGGAGTTATTGCTGCTGCAGACCTGTTAAACACAAACACATTGCACTGTCAGCTCTTACAGGCCTGGCTTCTTTTAGGCAGCTTTACAGCATAAACTCATCATCTTCCTTTGATGACTCGGAGAGTTTATGCATGCATTTTCATTCTTATATAAAAGTAGATTCTAATTTTAGGTAAGTTTGTTTTTTCAGGAGATGAAACGTATATTTATGATTGAGCAGTTTACAGGTAAGCAGGACAGACGACCCTGTTTTTCAATGTTTTGTTCATAAAACAGAGAAAAGCTACCAAAGCCCTGATATTCATGCAGGGAGTGAGTTTGTTCAGGAGTGTCTACGTATAGAACTGTTTGGATAAATATTGCTGGATGTGCCACAGATTATAATTTAAAATGATGGAGACGTTTTTTATTTTGTGTCTCATGCTGCTGGTGTGCACCCCTTTGTCACTTTTAAAAACAACACAACATGCATAAGAGTCCAGATGGGGCAGGAGTGCACAACATTCAAAGCACAACAAAATAAAAGCTTGTAAAGTGAAACGTGACAAAGTAATTTTAATAGTAACAATCGATTGATGATTCCATTGTTATTGTGATCAGTAGGAGTCAAAACCTGGATTAAGAATAAAATATAGATGTGTGAATGGAAACTGGGAAACTGGTCCAGATTAATATTTTAGAAATTAACTATTCTATCAAACAATCAATCGATTCCTCAAGTTCTTTGATATAAATGTACAACCAGCTGTTCACAACTTCACCAGTTTAAAGCTGCTGGACTGTTTTTAACCATTCTCGTGTAAAAACCAGTGACAAGATCTCACATCTCTGATTAGCAACAAGACCTCAGAATCTTTGTAACTCTCTTTAAAGATGATTAAGTCTCAACAGGTGAGTGAGGACTGAGTACAACAGCATGTCCATTAATAATCTAAAACTTCCTAAAATTTTCTTTAAACCTGAATCAGTCTGAAGACAGGTGAGTCCTTTATGCTGGGACCACAGAACTCCTGAGTCTTTAAATAAGAATATGTAGACATAAAATAGATTTTTTAAAGCCTTTTAGTTTTTTCAATCTGTTTCTAGTCTAGATATGTAGAGCTGAGTGGTCTGACGCTCCACTTTGACGTTTTGCCTCTCTTTTTTTCCCCTTAAATTGAGAACTCTGGTCTGGAGATCCAGATGTAATCACAAACACATCAGCTGTTGGCTTGGTGCTGTTGTGTTGCTTAGCTAATAACTGCATTATGAAGTCAGGTGGTTCAAATCAAGCCTCCATTCCATTGTTTGAATGATTCGATGAATTGTTTCAACCTTAGTCCAAATTACAGGACAGGTGGACTTGAAGCAAGCGACAAACCCAAAATATCAAAAAGACGCAACATGTAAAAGGAGGAGTCTGGGTGTTGTTAGCCCATATCCCTCCTCTGTTCCTTTTCCTCCTCCTCTCTCCTCTCTGCCTGACTGATGGAGCTGCCACAGCTCCGTCTCATCCCTCACTTCGCTCACTGATCAATCAGACCATTAGAGTCCAATTACAGCCGAAGCCCCGGCGCAGGTGAGCGACGAGCACATTCAGCCGGCTGCCGAAAACGCCTCCGCCCAGCTTCCTCACACACACTCCAAATTAACGCAAATTAATAGTGACACACAGACATAAATGTCTGCAATCGGGGGGCTAAATTAACAGTCTGGGTCGAAGCTATTGAGTAGCAGGTGTCTTTAAAAGCCGTAATTACCTATGTCGGACAGAACCGGGAGGAGGAAGTGGCCCACGGTTAGCCTGGAGTAACAGGCCTGGCCCCGGTGAGCCTGGCTTCCATTGTAGGTGTTAATAATTGATTGGGAGGCGAGCTATTAATGAGCAGCAGATTTAGAGCTGTGTTGTAAATGTGTGTTGATGAGGGTGTTGCTGCTTCTTATACAATGCCTCACCAATGCTAATTACCGCGGCTTAGTCAAGGTGCAACTGTAATGAGTCTGGATTCAATAGAGTTCTGCTTGTTATGTGTTTTGAGGGCCTTTTAGTAGAAATTACACCGTAATTGAAATGCATAAAGCTCGCTTAATTCCAGATTAACATCTATCAGGCGGCTGTTGCTTTTTTATCTGGTCTTCTATCTTAATATTTCAGCATTAGCTCAAATCACTGTGAGGATTGTTTTATGATTAAAACAGGCCAGCTGTTATAATCATACAAGGACCTTGAAAAGAAGGTAATAATTTGAAAATCTGCAGGTTAAAAGGACATAATAAAAGTCAATAGGTGCTTTAGGCTAATTAGGTATAATAACAATTCAGTTTGACCACAGTACCCCTGAATCATACATCATATATTTAAACATAGGTGGAATTTTAGTGTGTTTTCTGAGTTAGTCACAAAGAATAATGGTACCTCAGGGAAACAGCTAATATGAAATATTAGGAGGACAACCTCTAGTTTTTCCGTTTTCTTTCATTTCAGCTTGCTTGACTTTCAAAATCAAGTTTAAATTTTTGTTTTTATCTACAGGAGTTCAGTTTCACACACAGACGGGATCAGGGGTTCATATTTTCCCAAAAAATGTTTGAGAATGAAGTGTAGCTCTAAAATACCTGTTCACACACCAGTCTCCATGTTTTAACACTTACGTGTACGTGTGTGCGGGTGTGTGTGTGTGTGTGTGTGTGTGTGTGTGTGTGTGTGTGTGTGTGTGTGTCAGATCTCAGGTCTTGTGTATGTGCTGTGTGTGGGAGGGCATGAGCGCGTCAGTGTGTGCTGCTTTTGGCTGTGAACAGAGAGCTTTAGCTTGTAGACTACAGAAGAGCCAAAATGTCAAGATACTGTCCTAATTTTCACCTGGGACAGAGAAAAAGGCACAGGCTGTCAGCTGATGGAGTCTGATTATTGTGTAATTTAGTACAAGGGTACGAATATGGGCCAGTGCATCCCCAAAAAATGCTCCAGAAATTATTCAGCCCATCACTCAAGCCATTTATCTCCCCCCTTTTACCCACCCTCTCCCTCCACTGTGTTTATTGTTAGCTACCCCTAAACTTTAACAAGTGGTGGCAGATTTTTCTGTTTCAGAAATTATATTTTTCTTCTTGTCATTGCTTCATTAATCAAGAGGAGGCATTCTGAAAAATGTTTTGTTTTGGAGGCTGCAATCTATTTTGTGTGTGTGTGTGTTGTAGTTAATCTGCGCCCGTGGCAGGTTTCCCCTCCGAAACGCAGCGCTAAGCAGCGGTATCGCAGGCCTATTGTTGTAGCCTCTGTCATAGCAAGGAGAGCCTGATGCAGGCCTGGGCTCGCCTGATAAGGAAAAGAGGATTCAACATGGCTGGAAAGGAGAATCAGTGGGACTTGAGAGTGGAGTACGGATGGGGCAGATGCGCTCACACACACACACACACATGCAAACACACACACAGAGTGCATACAGAGACAGACAAACATACAGGAAGATGCACGCATGTTCTGCACACACTCAAATCATAAACCATCATCACACTGGCACATGCCCAGGCAATTATTTACAGTAACATCCAATTACATATGCAAGAAGGCACCCCAGGATAGGACCTCTCTGTAGCATAGCAGCTAAATCACACACACACACACACACACACACACACACACACACACACACACACACACAGCATCAAACGTGCACACAAACAAACAAAACATTAAACTTAAAGAAAAAAAGATAAAAAGAGCTGAGGTGGAAACATTTTCATTTATGTTTGCATTTAAAGTTTGCTCTTCCTCTGAAAGCCCCTCTGTCTTGGATATGGTTTGAAAAAAAAAACCGCTCAACATTATCAGAACTAACAGGATTTGAATTTCTGTGTTGGACACACAAATAATTTTGGCACGAGGAACGTGGCTTCATCTAATGAAATAATGGGCCCGAATTTTAGGCGGAGAACCAATTTGTGATTGCATGCATCAATTATTTCTTGGGTTTAAACCAATATCAGAGCTGGGGTCTCTTCAGATGGATAAAATGGTAATTATCTGGCCTGCTTTTACTTGCTCGCTGTCATCCATATATTCATCGATGGCATTATCAATGGGCTTTTTATGACTTTAGATGAAAAGGAGGTGACACCCAAGCACATTTGATTGAAGTATCCATTTAAATTTGGGCTTTTGAACACAAATCAATGTAGAAAGGACCCAAAAAAAATCATAAACACTGGAGTTTTTCCCCATTATTCATGTTTCTCCAAGCCTTAGCTTTCAAAGTTTCTGTGTGCGTAGCTTGAAGCTGCAGCAGCCGCCCACCGCGCCACACGTTACCCGTGAGACACTCAGTCAGTCAGCTGTAGTCAGACCTGTAATGGCCACAGCTGAGCTCCACTGTTTGACAGATAAAACATGGTTGACTTGATCTACAAGTGAACCTGACATTTTGCTGTCCTTACATCACAACACCACTACCCAAACTGATATGGCAGCTCCCCTGATAAGCAGAGCAGGACTCACTGATTTGCTTTGTGTTCACTTTACAGTAATGGCTGCATGGTTTCCTCAAACACAACCAGGATACGCTGACTTCATCCAAACACAGACACAAAGGAGGTGATCGTTTGCACCAACATTCACAGCTGATTTTGTTTCTTTTTGCTTTTAAAACTTTACAAAATGGAATGTGGTGTTTTAACATTTGAGTATAATTACACCAAATGGTACTTAAAAGTAGCATTTTAAAGGGGAGTTGTATTACTAGACTGCTGCTGTCAGTAGTAAACATCTTCACTAGTACTTCACAAACTGTTTATCAGTTAACTAATAATGATTTATAGCAGCAGTTTTTAGATTCCAGTGATAAGCAATAAACAGCACACTGCTGAAGTCCAGCATTAGCAAAGTGATGCAACTTGGAGAAACAGTTCATAACTAGAGACTACTCTACTACTCTACTGCAGACATTATCAGTAAAAGGATATTAATACTTTATATTTGAAAATATTTCATCCACATTATTCTAACACTGAATTAACATTACAGCTCTGTCATAAAAGGTCCATGTTAACTGCATATATCAAAGATATCAGACAGATCATATACAGTCTTAGTTTGGCTAAAAGAAATTCCAAAAATGTAAGTTTTTCTTTGATATTTAAAAATGATGTTTTTTTAATAATCTTTTGACACGTGAACAAAGCCTAACGATGGGTAATTCCTTTCAATCAGGATAAAGGGAAACAGACACTGTAACACTCAATTGTGGATTTAGTTTTTAGGGCAAGAGAAACCATAACAGAGGATTTGGGCATAACAGGCTGCTGTGTCCCGTACACATTGCACACAGCTACTGGGTTTGTAAAAGCATCTCCTCTTATAGTATTTAACGTGTGTATAGGTAGTGCAAACTCAGCAGAAAATCTCAGATAAAACAAATATAGGAGTGGTGTGGGCGGAGCTTTGGTATTAAAGTACATATTAGCTGTCTAGAGGTATGTTGTCATTGACAAAGAAGTTATTTTCACCCATTTGTTATTGTAAACTGAAAATCCTTTATCTGTCGTTGGTATGTGATGCTAGTTTGAACTATTTAGGTTTTGGCAAAAATTTTAAAACTTAATATAAAAAGTAGTGTTGCTATTTTAATGTCAACTGTGTATTTCTGCAAACATGAAAAACTAATTTAAATGCATAATACTACTGGAAAAATACTAAAAATACATATACTATACTATTCTATACTATCATGTATTATAGTATAAAAATCTATGCTATGCTACAACATAATACACTACACTCTAATATATCATACTATACTCTACTATACTATAATAATATATACTACACTCTAATATAATACACTACACTATAATATATCATACTGTACTCTACTATACTATAATAATATATACTACACTCTAATATAATACACTACACTATAATATATCATACTGTACTCTACTATACTATAATAATATTTACTACACTCTATTATAATACACTACACTATAATGTATCATACTGAGTGAAACTATACAATAATATAATACACTAATATACTATATTATAAAATATTATTCAATACTATAATTAAATATACTACCCTCTAATATATCATACTATGCTCTACTAATCTATAGTACAGTCTAATATAATATAATACACTAATATACTATAATATATCATACTGTGGGATACTATACTATAATATTATGTACTAATATTACTATATATTAGTATATACTATACTATATTATAATATTCTATACTGTGATATAATGTATTATGCTATACTATGCTATACTATACTATACTATACTATACTATACTATACTATACTATACTATACTATACTATACTATACTATACTATCCTAAAAATCAAGCAGAGGCTCAGGGTATGTTTTCTGTCTCTTCCCTCTTAATGTTTTTTACATGTAACAAAGCTTGTAGCAGATTTGTAGTAAAATCTGTTTTTCTCAGTTTATTTCATATGAAGTTTTGTAATAAGTTGCAAAAGTTTCTTAACAAACATGCTCTGTTGTTTAATTTTCGATGCAAGTCGTTCAAAAAACCAAAATGTCTTCTTTCATTTGATTCAGTTGCTGTTGTTATAAACACAAACACACTGGATCGTTCTGATTGTGCTGTAACTCAAATAATTTCTCAAAATAAGATGAGCTAAGTTTAAAACAGACATGCACACTTCCTTCAAGGAATGATAGCCTTCCAGTTCATAGTTGTATTTGATGAAAGGACCGTTTTCTTGAGCAGTCAGTTCAGACCATGAGGGTTGGGCCGACCAGCAGCCCATAGGGCTGAAGGGAGAGCTGGGTGTCCCCGTCCCGTTTCACAGCTCTATGGATGGCTGCTGTTCTCTAGAGGCCCATCAGAGAAAGCAAAGAGTTTATTTAGTATTATGATTTATCATTATTAACACTCATATTTTTACTGAATGTTGAGTATATAAACTTAAGTGACTGCTGGAGAAAAACTTGGGCATTGCTTATTTATTCCTCCAATCTAATGAGCCAAGAAATAAACAGCTTCCATTCAGCCTTTACACAATCCTGGTCTTTTAGGAAACGATAGTCAAGCTGAGAAGTCCCTGGTTTCACACATACCGCTTTGTTTTATAGCACGCAATATGTCTTCCCAAATGAACGGGTATCCAACACTCCAACAGTTCTCAGATTGCTGCAAAGGTGCAGGAGGAGGAAGAGATAGAAGCAAAAGTAAAGACAAGAGAAACAAAAGTTGAGTGGTGCCAGCTGCTTTGCCATCTGTCACTGTCATGGCTGAGATTTAGGATACTTTGTTGAAACAAGTTTCTTGAGAAGTGCTGGAGGTAATTCTCCTTGTTATTATTTGAAAGCCCCTGATGGTGCTCTTGGTGTTCCAGCACAAGGTGAGTTCTGAGAGGGGTTTGATGGGAGAGTCTGACCGACCCTTCCAACAGTTGGGATTGGAGAAATAAACACTTCTTATCTCTTTATGGGACTTTTAGTTTGAGCTTTTTGTTAGAAAGCGAAGATAACAAGACTTAAAAACTTCTTGAAAGTGTAGTAGATTTACTTTACTTTCTGCCACAGTAGTCGATTCAGTTGCTTCTCTAAGAAAGACGATCAAACCCCTGTTAAGTCCTCCGTCCTGGTCTCAGTCCCTAGTTGGATCCGTTGAACAAAGACAGAACCATGTCAGAAGGATTCAGGATGAACAACCCAGCAGGGGGAAAATCCTCTCATCGGACAAAACAAACAAAAACAGGTTAGCGCTGAAGATAAGGAGGCTGATAGAGACGAAGGCCTGGACAGTGTCCGTGCTCGTCATTAGATGGATGTGCACGAGGCTGTCAAAGCAGGAATATTAAAGCACAGGGTTGTCAGTGGACTAATTGGGTAACAAAGACCATTCCCAGCTTGAGAACCCCTCCTTCTAACAGTCCGTATGCTGAGCTTCTGATAAGAGAGTTCACGTCTAATGCATTCGGTGAGGGGCAAGTTCACCATCTTTATCTTATTTACTCTACTTGGTGTAAATATTGTTGGTCTTTAACTGTGGATTTATTAAGACCTCATTTCTCGGCAGTGCATGCAAGGATCAGACTATTGAACCGTGCAGCGGAAGGTGATCAGAGTCGTGGCGTTTAATGTGTTTCCTCTCCTGTGTCTCAGTCTTCAGTCATTTTTATGGTATTAAACTTTATATTCAGTTCTAATTATGATTTTAAAGCCTGAAATTGGTGGGAAATTCAGTTTGTGAATCAGAGGGTGAAGTTTGCTGCACAGGATGAGAGATTCCTCTGAAAAATGAAGTCACAGACAGTAGATACCATTCTAAAGCATGATGAAATTTAAAACTCCACAAGTGGAGAGAAGGGAGTTCAAAAGGATATTAAAATCCAATACCTAAAGGGGGGCACCAAGGTTTATCTTAAGTCAGAGGCTTTATTCAAGCATCGCGCCTTCAGTTTTATTGTTTGTCTTTATTTACTGCCTCTGACTGATCCTAGTCTTCTATGTGTGGTTATGAGAG
This sequence comes from Callopanchax toddi, assembly GCA_006937965.1. NCBI lineage: Eukaryota > Metazoa > Chordata > Actinopteri > Cyprinodontiformes > Nothobranchiidae > Callopanchax > Callopanchax toddi. The sequence continues at coordinate 175,445 of SSNR01000270.1, read as the reverse complement.
AGGGGATTTGTTGCGACCCCATTGACTGATTGGCTCATGAGTTTCCATTTCTCCTTCTTTGAAGAAATCCCATGCCTGCATGTTTATTCCCCAACAGAGGGGGTAAAAAAGAGGGGAGGATCTGTCCAGAGAATACGCCACCTGCCACCTCGACCCCCAGGGGCCATGGTAATATCCATACAGGAGAACATTACTGACTCGGGGTTCTCTATTATGTTCCCTCACACGGCCGCTCGCTGCTCGGGGAGTCAGACTTAACTTACATGCCAAAGATCAAACAAGTCCCTCCTAAAGAAATTCAAATGGGAAAAATTTGAGTAATTCAAACAGTTAGTAGTGAAGCGACAGGGCTGCTCTGTCCCCCTGACCAAAGCCGAACACAAGGGGAGCGCACGTGTGCATGTTCTACCTCCAAGACATGATTAAGTCCTGGAGCACATGCATTACAAGTTCCTCTTTCTCTTGTTTACAACTTCAAATAGTTCACAGATCACAGGCATTTCATAGAGTTACATACTGCACGCACCTTTAGAGGTGAAGTTGAATTAAACACTTACTCCTGGAGAAGGAGGTGGAGAAAGTAATGGATTGTTTATGGGAGGAGGAAAATATGGAAAAAGGAACAAACTAAAGGATTGGAGAAGAATCTCTCAGGAAAATAAAGAAGGCAGGGAGTTGTCGTCTTCAGGGGAGGTGCAGCTTACTCTGAACTGTTTGGGTTTAGATTCAGAGCAACTCAATGCGCCTTAAGGTTCTGAAGAATGGATGGAATAGTCCCCCTCCCTCTTCTGTATGCTTTCTTCCTCTCCTCTCCTCTCCTGCTCCAGATTTATAAATAAAATCATGTTAAGATGTGCTATTTATAATTAAGCACTGCTTCTTAATCAAAATCCCAAACAGCCCGTCATTAGTCTGCCTCATTATGCCTTAAAACAGCAACCGAACCTACAGAAATCACGCAGTGCCACCCATAGTCGAATAAATACAAGCGCCGAGCGCATGTGAATGGAGGGGAATAAGTAATAGCTAATGCAGCACATGAACTTTGATGCTTACAGTCCAGTCAGCAGGATAAAAGGTGATTTAAATGAGAAAATATTTATTCCTCGTAGCGGCACCATGATAGCAGCAGCCAAATAAAGGCACATGCGCACAGTGATGGGTGTCCCTTTAAAGATTCTGGGAACAGCGGTGACTCTCTCAGTTTAATCGATTTTAAAATGAAAAGTCAATTTAACAAAGTTGAAAAGAGAAAGATGGGCTAAGGGAAGAAGAAGAAGATGATGAAGAAGAAGAAGAAGAAGAAGAAAAAAAACGCATTCTCTTGCACTCAAGCAGTAAACTAACTGCTGCACAGAGCAGGCAGAGATTTCAGCTGAATTATCTCCCACCTCACATTTGCTCTTAGGCAAGCAGTTTAAAAGCCAAGCGATTGAGCCAGTGATCCAATTTGAAATGCAGAAATGATTAGAGCAGCTTGCCTCATTTCATATCGAAATTCTCTGATTTATGACAGGGCACCAGCCAAGATCCATCTCTAAAGGGAATTAGTGTGCAATTCCTGCATATTTCTGTTATTTAGTCTCCCAATAGCAGATGCTATATAGCCTTAGAGAGAGAGCGGGAGGGAGAAAGAGAAAGGAATGAAAACAGCACGTAGGTATCCTCTCATTTCAGCAGATGTTAGCATTTAGAGAATGACTTGAAAAACACAAGAATATCCTCATTTTATGGGGGACTGTTTTTTTTTCCTTTACAGGGAACAGTTTTTACAAGGTGTAATAATAAAAAGTATGCACCTAGTTAAGCGTATACACAAGTTCTGCCAGCATGGATAGTGAGGTTTAGCTGTTTTATTCAAAAAAAAAAAAAAGGAAAGAGAAGACCCTTGCAATTCATCCATCCTTGAGGCTAAGAAAATATTAATACACAGAGCGATAACAAGGGCTGGAGGAAAATCTCCCTTAATGAAATTTCCAGTTGACCACATGCAATTTGTTTCATCGCAGTGAACAACTAATTGCAACGGACGTTATCAAGGTGTGAGTGTGCTGTCTGCTGTAAACTGACTGGTAAAACAGGTACAAATCCTTTATCCTCGCTCCCATGTTAGAAACAGAGTCCTTTCTGTGTGTGTGTGTGTGTGTGCGTGCGTGCGTGTGCGTGTGTTTATAGCATTACCAAAACACAACATGGAAGTCAAAAACTGCTGGAGACGTGTCACCAGGTCAGCTTTTGGAGTAGATTTATTCAACCAGTGTCTCTATTTTTGTTAAAGTTCTTAAAGTACATTTACAGCGTTTGGAAGGAGAGGAACGTCTTGATATATTCAGACGGAGTGGTTTTGATCTCTCAGTCGTCTAAATCCTGCAGCTGTGGGATCAGGACGGATACAGTGCCAGTCGGTGACCTTGGTGGGGGAGTGTGTGCAATGAGCAAAATAATCATTCCCACCCAAGGTCTGTATCGATTTCACCTGCCCTGACCACTGAGCGGGTTAAGAGTAGTGAGCGGTGGTGAAATGGTCAGCGGTGATATCATTAGCTTGTTGTTTACACAGAGAAACAGGCAGCGAGAAGACGGAGGCTGAGTGTCACAAGCCACTTTCTTCTTCACCTCCTTCAGCTGATCAGAGGATCATGGTATCAAGGAGGGATTAGTAGCGACTTGGGATTTGTGTGATTGGTTAATTTATTGCGGTGATGGCAGGTCTTTCATCTATGGCAACATTTAATCAGCGCAGCCACAGAGGCTATTACAGGTTAGCTCCTTTCTGGAGTCAGACTGGCTGTGCCATCAGCTCTATCACAATTCCCCTGAAATTTCCAAATTATCTGGAACAGGCTTTAGCTTCTCAGTAATAAAAATTAGAACAGATTCCTGATAGAAGCTTTTGCTCACACAGGGCCAATTATAAATAGTACAGCCCTGGCTTGGAAGAGGGAAAAAGAGGAATGGAGGGGGGAAAAAATCCAAGTCTGAGAGATGTGCGCGGAACTTATCGTTCAGCCCCTGCTCCGCTCTGATCCAAATCCGTGTGGCTGAAAATTTATATTAGATGCTATCACAGAGGCCTAAGTCTAGAAAAATCAATGAAGGTTATCTTTTATGTTGCAGCAACTTGTGGAAATATTGATTTTCATTTTACAGCGAATTTGGAGCATCAGTTTGTAATCACTTCCTCGCTGACTACACTGTTTCGGTCACTGTATCTCTTACACGAGGAACGGTAACAGAGCTCAGAGGGAGAAAAAAACACAAATAAAAAATACAGGAAGAGTATTGAAACCACTGGAGTGAAGGTGGAAGGTGGATAAACCATAACACACTTCACAGAGAGGACGGCCGCGAGGCTTAGAGGCTCTGACAGGGAGGATAGTTAGTTCAACTGATACGGAAATGATTTGTTGACTTTACAGTGATCCAGTTTCATTTTATTCTTAAAAAAGAAAAGATTTAGTTGAAATTAGCTGCCTCTATACATGTGATATCCCATTCTTAGCAACAGACGATCCATGCAGTCTCCATCCAGAGTCCTGTTTTGGTCCAAAGACCAGCCTTTTCTTTTCCTCTGTGAGCAAAACAAGGAGTTTGTTTCCATAAACCCAGTCCATCGTGTGTTCCCCTCGCTGCAGGAGAATTGTGAGTTCCTGGCTTTCAATCTGCATTTCTTCTGGCCTCAGTCACTTTGGTCAGCTGAACCAGTTATCCATATTTTTACATTTGCATTTTCAGGCGCTCCTCTCAGCAGCGATGCCACCGCGTCTTAATCCTATAGATAGCTGGCATTCCCGTCTTTGTCTTTGGGGCACCTGGTACGTGAGACTTGCTCACAAAGCACACATGGTGACTGTTTATGTTTCATGTAAATCTGTGCTGAGTGGTCGTTATTTGCTGACAAATCGGAACCAAAGCGAAAAGCAGTCACTGACAGTTAATTTAAAGCTAGGAATTTCAAAAAGTTTCGACCACAGAAGTAACTAAAAGACAGTTAACAAATGCGAACATCTCTCATTAATGTAATATTTAGTCTCTGTTGGCTGCATTAAGGGCAGTTGGAATATAATGAATTCCCCGAGGCACAGAGCGAGATGGCAGAGAGGCCTGAATAAGAGATGGCTCCCCGTCTGGAGATCTGAGAAAGGGTTAATCTGATTCCATTTCAGATAGTCGTCCTGGCAACAATCGGCCGGTCTGCTCTGCTCCTTTGACAGGGGTGTGAGATTTTCAGGTTAGCTAGATAGAGGACTTCATTGTGAAGCTAATTTGAAATCGTGGATGAGTTAAATTACCGAGGTCCTCGCTCCCTCTCTCATCTGCTGCCAGCTCGGGATAAGAACATGCCAGGAGAAGGAGGAAGAATATCAACAGACACAATTTACTGTCTGTGTTTGATCAATTTGGCGTCAGACTTTGCCAACGTGCAGCGCTATATGTATTTATATATACTGTATATTTAGTGCCTCTCTACTTAATTTTGCCCATGGATTCGATTCCTATCGGCTCCATGAGCGGTGTTTGCTGTTTGTAAATGATGCTCTTTAAAAATAAAAAATAAAAAAAACCAAATCTGTCCTCCAGCCTCCGACTAGATGGAGTTCACGGAAGGAGACGCGGGTGGGTGGACGAGTAGGAGGAGGAGGGGGCAAGCAGGCGCGCTGCCGGAGCACAGTGCTCATCTCCTGTGCATATCTGTGCCAATTCAGACCTTTAACATGCTCAAGTGACATTTGCATTTATCCTCGAAGGTTGTTGCCTTTTGCGGGGGAGAAATAAGTGAAAAGCACAGGAGAGGGCTGGTGTTTTTCTGTTGCATTAGTCAGATGGACAGTGTCTTCCTGTCCCCGGCTTCGTCAGACGGGAAAGAAATAAAGTGTCAAGTTTAAAAAACCCAGTTTTCTTTTAGTTAAACTATTTCTGCTGCATCCTAATAAAGGGTGGGATGAACAGGTGACACGGTCTCAAAGTAATGGTCTGAGAAGGCTGACACCGTGGCTTTGAGTAAAAGCTGCCAAAGTTATAAAACACACACCCTAACAGCGTTTTATAAGAAGCAAAAGGAGAAGAACCCCCTCTGTAGTAAAATAGAAGAGAAAATCATTTGAGGAGGAAGCCAATCTGGTGACACTGCACCGTGTGAATCTATTATGTTGCTCTCTATCTTACTCTTTTATTATTTTTCTCTGAAGAATAAAACTCCACATTTGACCTCTGACCAAGAAGAAAAATGACCTTACACATTCAGAATAATTTTCCGGCATATTATAAAAACTCTAACCTCAATCGCCCTTTGAAATGGATACTGATTCTTTAAATTCTTCCCCGCTTGTTTCAGGAAATAGTGAGATCCTGGTGATAGCGAGGCACAATGTGCCCAAAGTTCACTGCAGAACACTCACTTCCTTCTCTCTGAAAGTCACCGTCCTAGCTGGGTTTTTTTTTCACCTGGGGTTTTTCTCTTAATCTGGACAATCTGATGCTGAATGTTTGGTTTCTCATTTTTTTGATACAGAGCAGAATCATAGATGCATTTATCATCATTCTAACCGTTACTGCAGCCATTGTTTGGGTCATCGCACACACACACTCTCACACACACACACACATCAGCGTATAACAAATGGGATTGTGTTGGACTTGAGTTGCACGCCGTCTAGTTTTAGAATTTGTCTTTTTATGGCCATTTAGAGAAGGCGACGAGCGTAACTCGGTGGTTATTAATATTTGTTTAATCACCAAAATAAGCAAACGATGGGTGTTTGTTATCTGTCCTCCACCAGAAGACGAAGAGCACGGTCCCGGTGGTGCTGAGCGCCGGCCCCAGGTGGCTGCTGGATGTGACTTGGCAGGGAGCAGAAGACAACAAAAACAACTGCGTGGTTTACAGCAAAGGTAAGCAAGCAGCTCTGGCGTCCTGTTATCTCTCCACAGTGCAGCACGCCACGCCACAGTCCTCCATCCTCTCCTCCTCTCTCCAGCCTGACTCTCTCTCTCTGTCTTTCCTCTACTTTTTCCTCCTCTCCTTCTTACTCCTCAAAGTCAAACATTCACAAATAATTGCATGGGCACATGCACGGGACTGCACATTTTATCTGCTTTTCCCATCCAAAAGGTAATTTATATCACCAAAACTCTGATTAAGAACTGAGAAACAACACTTGACATACAAAGTTAATGGTCTTTAGATTCCACAAGGTAATTAATGCCCCCTTTTTTCTCTGTTAAACTAAATGAATCCCTATCGCAGGGCAGATAGCGCAGAAAGCAGAAGAAGAGATGGGTTAGCAACTTTATTTCAGGTGCTTTCGCTGAAATCTGCAGGGTTTCTGTCAGAAATATTCACTCACATAAATCTGTGATTTTAAAATTCAAATCTGACACTAAAACCACAAAACCTCGATTGACCCCCAGGCAATAAATAAATAAATCAACGTCTGAGTGTGGAGCATTGTGTGGAGTAAACCCTCATTAAAACTGTCCAGCACAGTTGAGTGGAGAGCTCAGATGGTATCAGAGGATGCTTTAAAGCGTAGAAAGCATTGACACAACAGTCTAAAACTTCACTCCTCATGAAAGCAGGAGGCTTCCGTAGCTGTAATTGGGTCGTGACGGGCATTAAGTCCAAACACACAACAGAATAAATACGTAAATAAAGTTATGTATTGGATTCTGAAGGGTGGAGGGAAAGAGCTCCATTTATCACTTTTCAGAAATGATTACCCCGTGACAATACCCCCAAAGCTGAAACGGAGCTTCTTCTCCCTCAAAGTGAATAAGTGGCAGGAGTGGGATTTGCAACCCGGATTTTCGGTCTCCCAATTCTCATCTACTAATCACTAGACTGCACTGGGGAGTTATCCTCTTAACCGGCTACTTAACTTTGTGCTCTTTATCACCAAATCATTAAAGTTTTGATAAGCTGTTAAAGAAGATTATGCACTTCTTTAAAATCTTCTAATCTTTTTGCACAGAGACTGACTGTATGAAACAAAAAAGGACCAATAACAGGATTTTTCACTTCTTTTTTGTCTTCAACTTGAGCAACGTCACACATGCATCCAGGAGATAAGATCAGCTCCAGTGAGCGTCTCCACCTCAGCTGGGTATTGCTGGCTGTTCTTTTGTTTGTCACTTCTAGCTTGACCTTATTAAATTAAACACAATAACATCTCCAGACGAGCCCTTGTGAGGGTTGTTTTGTGTTGTACTGTATGAGTTCATTACTCTAAATCCTCCACCAGATTCAGTGCATGCTTGCCAACAGATAATAAACGATAATGGAGGGAAATGTTGGAAGCTAATTATTAATTTAAATCTCAGAGCACAAGTTAAATAGCTTTTGTCGTTTAAAAACAGACACAGAGTCGAAACTTAGTCAACAAAGAAATGTGTTTTCAGACGACGTCACTAAGAATTGTGGTTTAAAAATGTTTTAAATGTTACTAAGATGCCAGAAGATATCAAATATTCAGGAGGAGTAAGTCCAGCTTTGTAGCAACTTTGCCAAAAAGCGTTGGATAAATTGGTTGGGTGTTCGTTTCTCTCGGTTTTTCTCAAGCAAAACTTGTTCCACCGTTTGCTCTTGGCTACAATTTTTTTTTACAGAAACTTGAAGTAAGTTCAGAAAGTGGTGAAGCGTTTGATGCCGTCCAGCCGTTTGACTCTCACATGCAGACTGTGACTCGATTTATGCCGCTCATTCTTCTCCATCGACTTCTTTTAAATATTCCAATCTATATGGCCGTGTTCCTGCCGGAGGTGACATTGAAAGTGAGCGCCCGGGTGCCGAAACTGTCAAATCTTTGTCAAATTCAAAATTGAATTTGGTGCCTTTTTTTTTTTTTGCTTTAGTTTTGAAGTTGTGCTGGACTTGTGTTTATCAGAGTGGTGTGGATCAACTCAAAGGAAAAGCTTCTTAAAGTCCGGCAAGAGCTTACTTTCTACCTGGAGAAGTCGAGGCCTGGATTGTTTATGTTTTCACCCCGGTGGGCTGTTTCGTTTCTACCCAAGATGCTTTATTTATGAAAAAAGTGAATATCTCAATGCACAATGTGGTTGCAGAATATATTCTGCCTTACGTTTCAGTGGTCTCGGCTTTCTTTAAGGCTGCCTGCAAAGATAGTAGCAGTTGACTTTGGATGTTTGCCAGTGTGAATCTCAGGGGGAGTATCTCTAAGTAAAGAGTGGTGATTGGTTTGAGTGGCTGTAGCTTTGTGATGGCCGTTCTGTCCTATGATTTCTGCATTGCATTTCTGCTCCATCCCAGAAAGTTGTCAGGAGGGAGGAGAAAAAAAAACTGCAAAGAGTGTGCAGAAAGGACAGGATTCAGCAGAATGATTCATCTGAGAGTTGCAGTGTATTATATATAATGCATGCACTTGTGTGTGTAACAAGCAGCAGGATGATGTAGTCAGATCCCTTAAAGGGTGCTTGTGGTTATCAGCTCCAAAACAAGCTAACATAATAACTTTGGATATAGAATTTTTTTGATGATCTTTTTTAAGATTCAGCAGTTTTTGTTGCTGTCTTAAAAAAAAGTTTGCCCTGACAGTGTGTTTTAAAGAGGTTACAGACCATGGTGAATGTCAAAGTCACCTTCGTGTCTCACACTAACATTCACCAGAGCCGTTTCTTGAATAGTAATTATTGTGAGAATTCTCTTTCTTTCGTTACGGGGTTAGCACGAGTCCCAAAGAGGAAGCAGGAAAAGTGCAGTATCTGGTTTTCCCAGGCCGTCAGCATGGTCCTGTTTGTTTTACATTAAACTCCCAGGAAGAGCCTTCGCAGCCAGCCATTACTAAAACTCTCAGCTCCACTACTGCACTAACTCATTATCGAGAAATCCACCTGGAACTCCCACAATGCTCTCCTCCACACTCCGACAGTCTCTTTGAACGTCTGAAGTTACAGAAACAGGCAGCAAGTCTGCAGAGTAATTATATGTTACAGTAACACCGGAGAGCGCGGAGCGAGGAGGAGGATGACAGACAGGAAGACAGCCGAGTACTTTCTGTACAGATAAACAACAGAATGATAAACAATGCAGCAGGAAAGTAGGAAAGACTTAACAGAGAAAACAAATTCAGACGTAGTTTGATTTTTTTTTTCCCATCTTACGGCTGAGAGCTGATTGTGTTAGCGGAGGAGAATCAGGAAAATGCAGCAAACAAGCATGACCTGAGTTTTAAATAGTTCAGAAAAAAATCATTTAAACAAGCTCTTATTTTGTTAAACAAATTTTTGCAAGATGGACATTTTTTATTAAATTTTATTTTACAGTTAATAGCATATGTGACTATTTTAAGTGTTTTTGTGTATATTTAGGAATAATAAGTACCTATTTTTTAGATTGAACTGATAAAAAGTAGAGGACTGATAAGCTAATGGCTAGTTAGTGCATAGCTGCCACCTTAAAACAGCTCCAGTCTCCTGATTTTCACAGCCGTCTATTCTATTATTTTATAAACTTTTGCACCACTGTGAATTTGCACAACATGGATATTTTGGCAGGTATTTTAAGAGATTCCTGTCAATGTTGACCCCTGGATGAGCCAGAAGAACAATTTGCTGCTGCTGTTTGTCACATTTGTAAATAACCATATAGTTCTATTGAAATAACTTAGTGCAAAATTAAAAAAACATAAAGATTTATAAAATAATATTTGTGTATTAAAATGTTAGGCCCTGTCCACACTACTCTGAATCATTTTTAAAGCAGAGTTTGTTTGTTTTCTGTTTGCTCTTTTGTTTTTTATTTTGGAGATTTTTCTTCTTTATTTTTTTACTGTTTTTGGTGCCCCCTTGTGGACAGATGATTAGGAACCTTTCAGAAACAATAACACAGCATCCTGTTCAGCTCAAGCTCACTTTCTGCACTAGAAACAAAATCAACATTTGAGTAGTTTTTGCTTTTTTTCTGTATCGTCTCTCTCTCTTGATTCTATTGATATTAAAGTTTAATTCTGTGTGAAATTGATCAAATCTGAGAGGAGATTAAACATGTCCTTCTGCATATAGTGACACTGTGGGGGTAATTCAGTGATTTTGTCAGAAAAATGTGGATAAAGATATTTTTTTGAAAAGAGGAAAAAATAGTTTTAAAAATGTAGTAGTGTAGACATTGTCTGAGGGATTGGGGTCTATGGTCTTGGCTGCACTCAGACTATCTATTAGCATATCAATCCTGAAGGGTATAAACACTGTTTCTCCACACTGAGGCTGTTCAGCTGTCCACAGTCTGTTTGATAGAAATTATTTAGAACTTTACACAAAAACACACTTCAAAATGACTGATATCTCCCTTCTAACAATGATATAAAGATATTTTTGTGCATCATATTTAATCTCGGTATTAATGTTACTTCTTAAAATTGAATGAAAAAACATTCAGATCAGAAACTTTACTGTTAAAAATGACACATTTCGTGTGTCTCAGTTGATGGTGATGCCAGCCTTTATTGTAGTTGTCCTTTTGTTTTCTGATATCTAATTCATTGAAACTGTAGATGTTCAGTGTGACCACATTTTTACTCAGAGGCCACCTATACTTGGCCTCTAATGAGACCACACTCAGACACAGCATGTCCAAAACGTCTCCCATTCAGCTCTTTTCCAGGCCTTCATTAGTCCTGATCAGCCGTAGACCTCACATCAGATAACAGATGTGACATCTATCTGATTTTTTAATGTTTTTGGCTCATGTAAAGGTGTTTTGAGTTATTTAATAGGAAATAAAAGCAGGTATTTCCTGCTCCCTGACAACATGCAGCTTTAAACTGTGAGACGAGGAGGACTTTTACAGTTCAACATTTAATTGTTCGGTTCAACCCTGCTTTTTAAAACCTGACTGTGGTGAACAGGAGGAGGTTATTATCTGTTATCTGAGAACATAGCGAAATACTGTGATGGAATAATAGCTAAACAACCGACACAATGTAAAAATTTCATTATCGGTGTATTAAAACAAAATTGTACCCTAAAGGAGTCCCCACCGCAGCTCCAAGCAGCCGACTAATTACGTTTAATTAAAAGACAACGGAGATCAACAGAATCGTTTTCATTTGGAAATTATTAATGATTCCTCTGCAACAATAATTGATTGCAGCGAGCTCACATGATAACTTCCTACGGTCAGGAAGGGGTGAGTGGGGTGGAGAGGAGAGGAGAGATTGAACATGTTTTATTGTTGAGGATTTCACTGGGCAATTCTTAGAAAAGTTACAAAGCTGTTTTTATGAGAAAGGATAAGAAGGCGGGCTAAGAAAATCCAGATCTGAGGACTTAACTGTCCCACACATGCATTTAGGAGGCATTCATGCACAAATCATTACACAGGACCAAAACGGGAACACGGACACACATTATTTTCTCCTTTCTCCACAAACACATTCATAAAGGTTTTTGTCTCACTCGTGAGCACGCAGACGCCGAGGCACTTTTCTGCAGCTCCATTCAGCGCCGCGAGGAGGACTTCAGCTCCAGACGCTTCCTTCTTCAGTCTTTTATGTGCATTGTTCTCCCGCCGTGCAGCCCTCTGCTAGACATTACAGCACAGCCACCAGACACCACAGTCACTACACACACACACACACACCATCACAGATATGTTGCATATTGGCTGCTGACACATATATGTCCATCTGCATTCATTACACACTAAGCCCTGAGACAAAAGCCACAATGCAGGGAGGAAACATTAAAGGCGTGATGGGCACTGATGAGGGACGAGACTCTTCTTTAGGATGTATAACCGCCTAACACAATATAGCTGTGTGTGTTTTTGGTGTGTGCTTGTGATTTGTGTTGTGTGTGTTCCTGCCTAAGAGTATAGGCAGTCGTCCTTGTATGAGTGGCGCCCAGGGTGTCAGGCTAATGAGCGTGGGCTGTCCTTAGAGCAGGAGGGTTTGGGCCGTGCCATTCACTCTGCATATTTAAATGCCTTGTAGAGCTTAAGTAGGCCCACTTTTCCATGTCAGGGCAGCGTTCAATCCTGCTGCGACCATTAATTATGATACCATTGTGCTCCAGTGTGGCTAATAAGAGTGATGTATTGCACCCTCATGGCATTATAATCATCTGAGTGAAGTACCTGAACTTCACTGAGCTGGCTTTGAGCACCGCCAGGAAAAAAACCGACAAGAATTAGAAATCATGAGTGAAGTGGAATCAGGGCTGCAGCTATCGACGTATTCTATCGAATATACATCGATTACTTAAGTACTCTGATATAAATGTACAAACCAGCTTCACCTGTTAAAAGCTGCTCTCTGACATCATGTCCATGTGTCCTAAAATCTATTCAATTATTATTCAGCCTTTTTATTTATTGAAAACACTTTCCAGCACGTTTAACTTGACTGGATGCGTAGAGCTGAGAGGTCTGGTGCTCTGCCTTGACTTTTATTTCTCTCTTAAAGGTGTGGTTTACTGAAAAAAAATTTTTTTCCCATCTTTTTTCTGATTATTATTGGTCACTCTGAGCTTTTCATGCAGGCTGAACATGAAAACAGTCTTCTACATGGATCTCAAGCGTTTTCCTCTCAAAATATTTTCAGGTTGAAACGCTAGGATTTGAAAAACCTCGCAGGTCTACGTCACTCTGTGAATTTGCATACATGGTCTCGCCCATCTTGGCTCGCGCCCGCTCCACAGGCAGGCCCAGATAATGCAAAGGCTAGATATGGCTTGAGCCTACAGTCTGGGAGCCCTATGGGGTTTATGCACGGTCACTTCCTGGTTGCGATAGAGGCTGCCGCTCCCTTCCGGTTCAACGCTGTTCCCACACAAACTGGACAAAATGGATTTTTTTACCCGTTTTCTTCAAGACCTGCCGCGCATCACGGTAAACGATGTCCACCGGATTTTTGAAAAACACACAGAGACGTCTGCGAGCAAGCGGGTGAAGGACTTTAAGCTGTATATAACCAGCTTTATTCATGAAATTGAAGGTAAGCTAACAGCGTTAGCTCGTAGCTTCCATCATCAAAAAACAGTGAGACAAATCTATATAGCCGTGATCGTGGGCTCCAACTGCTTCCCTACTTTCACCTTTCTCTGGTCTAGCTCTACGTTATCAAACACCAAGTCTTCATTCACCAAAAGAATAGTTGTTCCAGTGAAATAACACACGAACGGCGCCGCGCCTCCTCCGTTAGCCTCCTCCACTCGGCTCTTTGACTACTGTGCTGCAAAGTGTGGACTGCAGACACGGTGTGGTTAGAAATGATCACGTTTTATCTTCTTAAGTTCACAATCCTTCCTTTTTGTAGTTATTTATTCAGTGGAAATGTGTGGAAACGGACTGATGAATTCTATTCAGCTGATGCGGTACACAACGGAACACAGCAGTGTTCAGCTGTCGAGGCTTCCCGTCCGCTGATACTTATATGATGGCTTCATTTCTTAGTGCTATAATATATATATCATACTGTACTATACTATACTATTACTCGTTTTGATTATAAACAATATCTTTAGCTGGAAATGCACTCTAACTCTGGAAATCTTCATGTTTCAAATGGAACCGGAAATGGTCCCGCGAGGTAATTTTAAACCGGAAGTTCTACTAAGTACTCTGTGCATAAAGCCTATTGGCCAGTAAAAATGATAGGATTTTATTTAAATTTACATGCAGGAATATTCTTAAAGTGAATTGACCCACAAAATCTTAAGCGACGCAGATTTTTCACGATCTTGACTCACGTTATGTGACACATAATGTTCATGTATAGAAACATCGAGAACTCTGGTCGGACTGGATCCAGTTTAATAACAAACACATCAGCTGTTTGGATAAAGTTGCTAATGCGGTGCTAAATATCAGCTGATAACTGTGAAACACGTGATCACTGAGCACCGTGAAGTCACCTGGTTGTCTTTGTTTTAGTCATTCTGCCTCGAGAGTTTTATGTAATCAAATTACCGGTATTCTAATAATTCTATGAATAGTTTCAGCTCTAAGTGGAGTCTTTATTGTTTCTCAGTCTGTGATGCATCAGTTATTCTATATGAGAGCAGGTCAACGATTGAACTGTTTATTAGTCTAATCAATAGAAAAGCTTCGGTCACTTTCACACTGATCATGTGACATGGCTGCCATCTTTAAACAGCTACAATCTCCTAAATTTCACAGCAGTGCCTAAGATGCGGCTTTAGAAACATATGTCACTTTTACATTACTGGGTTGTTTATATGGAATTCAGTTTTTTATCTACAAACATAAACATCTCCAGCAGCAGCAGCAGCCTTCTGGTGCATCCAGGGGTCTAGTCTGGCAGGAATTCTCTTACTATTTCATCTGAAGTAAACATGTAAGGTGAATGTAAAGGTTTATTAAATATTCATTGTGAAATTTATGCAACAGGAGCCTTTTTAAAATGGCAGGAATCAGCTGTCAGGTTGGCTGATTTCATAGATGGTTCTCAGAAACACATAAAAATATCTCAAATGTCCTTTAAAGGGTTTTTCTGACTTGTGCATGTTGAACTCAGCTGCAGGACACACAATCAGTCTCTGTATGATCAACACTAAAGCATTTCTTTTTATTGATTATACAATTATGCAGTTCGACCTGCTCTCATAGAATAATTGCTGCATCTCAGACTGAGAGAGAATAAAGATTCCACTTACATGCAGGTCAAAGCGAGTCATAAGGCTGCAATACATCACTATTAAGATAGTAATTATTTATAACTTTTGCACAAAAACACACTTTTATATTTCTGAGCAATGCAAGGTTTTGCAGATGTCTTTGCACAGAGAGCATTAAGTGGATTTTAAAGGGTTTTTGGATCATGTCTCCTCAGTATTGCATGCATTTAGTGCTGCTGGGGGACCAAAAAGAAAAAGTTCACATTTTAATACATTAATCACTGCAAGTTAATGTGATTATATGTACTTTATATTTCCGTTCTTAACGTCCCTCCCTTAACAGCATAATCAATGACCATTTTATATTCATTGAAAAATTCTGCGGATATGAAAATAAGCCTCTGCGACTTCTTTTCTAATCTCCTGGTGGATCTTGAATCAGTAATTAAAGGGTCCGTTCTTTCCTCTAAAAGAGCCCTCAGCCTGCTTTTAGGCCTGGGCTCGATCCAGCCCGCCGCCCCCATCTCTGCTGTGGTAAGTAGGTGTGAAAAGCATTGTCAGTGTGCTTCAGGATGAAGCTCTGCTGGTGGATGCCATTGGTCAGAGTCGACCCCCTCCTGCCACCCCCACGCTCTCAAACACACACACACACACACACTCAAATACAAGATCCAGGAGCAAGTTGAGAAGTGTGTGAGTGTGTATGTGTGTGTGTTTGGAGGGATAATCAGAGACAAAAAGTTGAGAGCTGGAGAGAGGGGTCTTTCTGCACATCTACACTTTTTTCTTGTATTTGGAGAGGGGGGGCTGTTTCATCAGACCTGAGGAGGGTCAGTGTGTGTGTGTGTGTGTGTGTGTGTGTGTGTGTGTGTGTGTGTGTGTGTGTGTGTGTGTGTGCGTGTGTGTGTGTGACAGAGAGATGGAGGGACAGCGATAGAGGAATCGCTGAGGTGGAGGGTTGTTTAAAGCGTCAGTCAGAGTGATGGAAAACCACATGGTTAAAGTCTCTCTGAGGTTTGACACCAGAGGAACCAAACAAGTGAAACTGATGTACTGAGAGCAGATGATCACACGAAGAAAAGAAGAGCACAGAGAGGTGAAAATAAGAATAAAAAAGAGTGAGGGGGAAACTCTGATGCTTTATTGAAAGAGAAACACAAAACACTGACTGTAGCGCCGATAAGCCCGTGTAGAGAACACAGGAATAAAAATCCATTAAAGCTACAGGAACTAGTGTTGTAGAACTCTTTTTTTCACTTTGATAATCTACACTCCTGCAAATCAATTTCTGAAAACATAATCAGATTTTCTCTGCAGAAATAGCTCAAGATATTACAAAATAGTATGGTGGGGTCGCCACTGTGCTCATACAGCAGAGCTCACAGATAACCTTTATACATACCTGTGCAGCTAATCCATTTTATTGATCGTATATCCACCTGCAGGGGGAAAAAGTACCGCCCAAAGTCTTTAGAGCCCTGTACCGGGGTAATATGGAGCAAAGAGAACACAACTGAACACGAGTATCTATCTGTGTTTTATCTTTAGATCTGGTTAAAAGATCTTGGTAGTTCTGACCCCCTAAAAGTCCTATAACTGTACAGGCGATCAGTTTTTAAATGTTGTGTTTTAGTACTTCTGTTTATTCATACGACTGTTTATAAGACGTTTATGCTCACAGATATAGGGAAATTATGCAGATGTCTTAAACCAAGCTTTGAGTCAGTATCAGAGGGCGTCTGGAACCCGTCCCTCTTTAGTGAGTCTGAGGTTGGTGACTAAGTAGTTAATAATATTAAATATTAAATGTGGGTAAACTGTGAACAAATTGAGATATAATTAACACATTTTGCGACTAAACTGCAACAAGAAACATGCACAATGTGACCAGGTCATATTTAGAACCTGACCAACTCAGGGTGATTCCTACTGATATCCTGATTATTTTTTGTGTGTCCACCAACAGTCCAGTGAGGTGCTGGCTTTCATTTCAGATACAGATATTAAATGTTGCTTATTGATGCTTTGACAATGGCGTAACAAGTCCAACCACCAGAGTGTGAATGAATAATGCAACTTCTGTGAAGCGCTTTGGGTGTTCGGAAAGGTGCTATATAAATCCAATGCATTATTATTATTAACGTATGCGACTTGTCTCTTGTTCAGTAAAGGTGGATTTAAAACTCAGAATCAGTCTCTCAGATGTCCTTGGCTTCATGTTTGTAGGATTTAGATAAAGTTAAAATATTTTAATCTAATTTACAAGTATAAAACAGGAATGGTTTTGCAAAGATATGGTCATACATGATGTGGAGCTGTATACATATTTGTGTCAAAAGCCGATGCCAATCTTTTTAGCATCTCCTCAGTTTTCTGAGGGAGCTCCTGTAAGGAACATAGCCGTGTTCATGGTGACAGCAGTGACCAGGTCAGTCCAAACTACAAACCAAAACCCTCAGATGACTCAAACGCTGCTTTTCCTCCAAGCCTCTCTGATGCATTGCATCTTCAGCACCCCACATGACCTGCTACTTTCCCCCATCACTCACAGCGTAGAGCCCACTTCCTGCAAAGGCCCTCAGCTGGCAGTGAACATAAACTGTGAGGAGGACTCGTTCAGTATGGACATCATTTATGCAGATACCAAGGTTCTGACAGAGCTCCGGTTATAAAACAATCAAATAGCGTGTTTCTTATATTTGGCGCTGTGTTTTATTGACAGCTACGGTTACTGTAGCTTCCCTGTTTTTACATATTTAATGATGTTCTACAGAAGCCTTGTCCCTACCTGACCGTGAAATTTACTGCTTATGAGTTGAACCTCCCTCCCCCGGGTTGCTTTACTGCCTGAGCTCTGCTGACCTCTGCCTGTCGCCACTGGTTGACAGAGACAGGTGCCCCCCCCCCCTGTTCTTTGTGAGTATATTTGTGTGAGAGGAAGAGACAAGCAGACAGGCGTGCTGTAGGTACAGTAGTGTAGAGGACTAGACATCGGTGTCGTCCAGGTCAGACAGGGCCATCCATTCTTTAAGCCCCAGGGAAGAGAGAAAGGGAGAAAGAGGATGAAGGGAAGGAGAGAGAGGGGAGGAAAGATGTGTGTGTGTGAGGAAAAAAAGAGAGATGTGGGGGGCATTGATGCACTGTTTCTCTTAACTCTGTCAAAGCCACTCCATTGTGCTCCCTCGTGCAGTGAGTGGAAACCAATCTGTCATCGCTCCACTAGCCAGCGTGCTAGAAGAGGGCTAGACTGCTGGAAACACAAGTCTATTCAACGTGAAATGTAACTGAAATCTGAGCCGCTGGATTGCTGGATAGAAAAAATAAAAATCTGATGTAATATTTTTTGAACCCTGCTCTCCCACACACTGTGAAATGAGTACAGTATTTGAGTCTAGGAGAGAGATAGGTTTCAGTCTCGTATCTTGCTCTTTTTTTTTTTTTTTTTGATTTTCCACTGAGAGGTGATTGACATGTTTTGTTGATGGAGCTCTATCCAGACCATGTGTGGTTTGCTTAGGCATAAAAGGCTCAGTTAAAACCTCCTTGTGCGGCATCACCCAGCAGAGTTCTTTGTTTTAAGATGGGATTTTTCTTTCTGGCATCGACAATATTTAGACAGTGACAGGAACAGAGGGGTGACGGAGCAGCGTGCTCCTCTCGTGAAGGTTTCAGCTGTGTGTTTTTATTCCTGTCCTCCTCACATTTGTCACTGCAGCAGCATCAACATGGCCACCTCTCCTGTTGCCCTGAGCTCACTAAGCCTGCATACTGTTGAATGGTGGCTACTAATGCTATGTTCCAATGCCATCGGGAGTCACCGCTTCCCCTCTTCTCACAGGAATCCCCCCCTCTTTCGCCATTTTCCCTGTAATCTCCCCACTCCTCTCTGTTGTGGGGTGGCTCGCCCGCTGCTCCCACCACTATTTTCCATCCCCTCTCCTTCATACAGCCAACACCTCCACCATTTTAATCCTTTTGACCCAAACCCTGTGTGTTTCCCTGTATCAACAGCTTCTGGAGATTACATCCTGCTTGCATCCTTAGTGCTGTGTGCTTCAGTCAGTCGGGCTGCAGCTGGCTAGCAAAAGCAAGGGTCTTAGTCAGACACTGCTGGGTGTGATAGCCACTGTGTCTAGTTAGCTCGGTCAGGGTCATAGCCAAGAGAGTGGAGGGCCGGGTAGACTGAAGGGAGACGCACCAGGAACAGAGCAACAGGATCACTTACATCTACTAAAATCATCTAGTAATCTTCAGCTGGAATTAATGTTCACAAACCTAAAATCTGCTGTTTCAGTTCAAGGCATCTGTAATTAAACAGCACCGTCTCACCATGGATCCCAGGACAAGTTAAGATGGACAAGTTAAGACCTCACAGTCTTACAGGGAGACATTCAGTGATTCTTTCAGCTTGGCAGCACCAGAGATAAAAGCCTCTTTTAGCAGGAGGATTGCCATCTGCCCAGTCCTGCTGGAAGGACGAGGAGGTCCAGGGTTCAAATTTTAGACGAAGAAATATGAAACAAATGAAACAATCTAGTACTGCAAATAAGAGTTCTAATGAAATAAAATGGTTTCTAATTTTAACTGAGTTTGGGGAATAAAGTTCATGTATTTTTTAACCAATGTAGCAACATACAGTAACTGTTTCTGCCAGTGATCATTATAGTCTTTAATAAAATGTGTCACTTCAAGCTGCAGTTATTGTTGTCGCTGATTCACGGAGTTAACCAATTTTTTATCTTTTTGTCTGTTTTTTGGTATCCTTTTAAATTTGTTTTTTAATCAGTTTTTAAATCAGAATTATTTAACAGTTACTTATGATTTGGGATAATTGCATCATTTATTTATTATCCTGAAAAAAAAACACAACATACTGCAGCTCTTAAAAATCAAACTATAACACCCGGCACAATAGATGGTTTATTGTGATCTGGGTTCATTTTACTGGCTTTCCACAATCATAAAATTGTATTTTCTACATAAATACCTTCAGAAAAATATGCTCTGACTACCTATAGGCTCTATTTGAAAGCAGAGGTTTTCTACATGTCAAACCTGAAACTTCCTGAGCTCACATTTTAAAGAGACAGCAGATACCAGCATACACCAGCAGGTGGCAGAGTTGAGCTGTTTACTGTAGGTGAGACCAAAAGTACTTTCAGTAGAGTTCCATAAAAGCTCCTAACATCAGGCATATTTAGGATAATAAACAGTAATATTGTGTAACATTCAGACATTACTTTAAAAAGCATAAGCTGATTAAATGTAATATTCAACTTGATTGATCATTCACAGACTACTGCAGAGAGAACTTAACCAATTGCTTACCTGTGTTCATTGCATAAATAGCTATTGTGTCTGTCCACCTCCTGTCCAGATTTCCTTTGGGTCAAACTAAACCAAGTCTCTGACCTGAACTCTAAACCCCAATGTGCTTTACAGAGACGACCTGTAAAAACAGTGATCACTAAGTGCTTTAGTTCAAATTCAACATGTGATTCTCTGCTGTAGACAGTCACCTCCTCTACCTCCTTCCTTGTTGTGTCTGTGGGTGAAAACACACACACACACACACACACACACACACACACACACACACACACATCTTTCTACTCGCCTCCCTCCCGACTCCGTCTGGCCTGCTCTCATGGCTCAGCAGAGAGAGAGGCTGATTTAAGGGCCCTTACAAATGGGAAGGTTGCATGTAAAGACAAAAACCAGAGACAAATCACACCACAGCTGCCTCAAGGTTTCCACCGAAGCTACAACACTGAAGGCGAGCAGCAGAACAGTGAAAAATATACACACACTCCATCCTGTCAGAACGCTTTTGGCTTATCTTGAGTGACTGTCAAGGCTGCGAATATCAGGGAATGGACAGAAATATATAAAATTAATAAGCCGCTGGATGTTGTCGGGAGTTATGATGCTTCATAAATCCTGGTTTGATCATGGCGGACAAGGCTTAAACCCACAGCTTCCTAATGCGCACAGCAGTGTTTTGGACTGGATTTTATTCTGTTTGGGAGATAGAAGCCCTTAGCTGGCAAAAGTAAGATTTATCATCTCCCAATCCCCCCCTCTCTCTTCCTCCTCCTCTTTCTTTCATGAGTGACAAATATTAAAAAGAAGGCCTGAGGGAAGTTGGCAAGCGTTACCACCTTTAATAGAAGGGCACAGGCATAGCAAGGTGAAACAGGGGCCAAAGGCAGAGAGACGCTATTCAAAGAGAAGCAAGAGGAGAGGAGAAGAGAAGAGGGAGAAATTGCTCCTAACTTATCAGTTGTACTTCCTTTGTCGGGTCAGGGGTCTTGGAGCTTTTGTTTGTTTGTTTGTTTCTTATACTGAAGGGATGGATGCTATCTCTCTTGCCATCCAAGCAGGTCTGCTCTGTCGAGCGCCGCAGGTAATATTTCATGTCAGGAATTAAGCAAGCCTACCCACCGACGCCTTTCTACAGTTCCACGGCCGCCACATCCATCATCATCCCTCGCTCTCTTCAGGGCTGGCCTGTGTGGTGGAGCCAAGCTAAACGTCTATTCAAACAGGCGTTCATATGCTCTAATAGATCATTGTTTAGCTTCACAAATAGAATGCACTAAGAAATAGAACATCCCAAACAGCAAGAATATTCCTATTAGCTAGATGAATAGAAAGTACATGTTAACTAGAAAAGCACATTTCAAACAAGAAGCAAATAACCTCACTTTATAGCACTAGACTGACTTGCTTCACTTTGGGACGTCATAATAAGTCACTAAGCAAGCCGTAGCACAGAAATATTGAAAATGAGGATGGGTCAAAAGCAGAGAAACAAGTTCCTTATGGGAACAAATAAAAGATAAATTATTATTATTAAACAGTTTTGAGCATATGTGAAAACACTGTAAGAAACATGCCTGTAACAGATGTCATCTTCTGCCAAGACTTTTCCATCAAGTGTTAGGAGGTGTTCTTTGGTTCTGATGAAAAATTGAATTAAAATAGAAAAAATACAGAAAAGAACCCTCTATGAAATGTTTTATTTTAGTATGTATTGATTATGTGTGTTTAAATCAGTTTAAGGTGCTTGAAAGTCTTGCAAACTCACCTTGAAAGTGCTTGAATTTGCACAAGAATCCTGATCTGTGATCAGTTTATTGTGTTCGGGTCACAGTTTATCTTTCTGTATTTATCTTTTGTGAAACTAGATGTATTTTTAGTAACGGCTTTAGGACTATGGATATAATTTAGCTATTGTGCTAATTCTGGCATGTTTATAGTACTGGTATGTTCATTGTTCATATCAAATACATTTTCTAATTTAAATGAATTAATCAAAACTAATAAATAACGGATAAATCTAAAAACACTGCTTTTAATAAAACATGATATCTCTTATTGCCCCAAATGAATAATAAAATCCACATAAGAACGTTTTTCATTGCATTTTTCTTGATGTGACCTTAAAAGACCAAACAAATTCTTCACCTTCACTACAAATTAGTGTTAAAACAGTAATATTGTCTCTAAACTTCTGATGAAGTTTTGCTCATCCGGTACATTCCTCTGAATAAAGAGAACCCTGACGGCGTAGAGCCGCTGCTGCAGCTGATCCGAACACCGTCAGCTCTCTATGTGCGATCGCCGTCCTCCATCATGGCGGGGGCCTTCAGGTGTGTAAATATGACAGTGGAGGAAGACACTAATTAGACCAGCATGTCCAATCTCTGGGGCTTTACCTGTCAATAAAAATATTGTCAGCCCAGATGAAGCCCGTTTAAATGAAAGGCTCGGCAGTTTGAAGTGTAAAACACGTGTCACAGCGTTTCACTCAGTAACATCCAGATGAGACAAGTTGTCAACAAAAGTAAAGTGACAACAAAAACATCTCTGTTGGACCAAATCAGCATAATGACATTCTAAATTAAGACTCGTGATACCCCCCCTCCCACCTTGTTCTATTTGGGAGAGGTCATGCTTTTTGAACACACGCTGTAGTAAGTAAATTTATTCCACTTATTTCTTGTAACGGCACGAAAAAGTAATGAGGTGTTGGAGATAAATATATGAAGACAATAAGCCGTGCAGTCGTTCTCCTGTAGCTGCTTTTTGAGTCAATTAGCACATTTCAGAGACTCTGAAGAAAATCACTCCGTCATTCACGATGTCACATCTGCCTTTCATCCAGCTGCCTGATGTCAGGTCTGTGGGCACAACAGGCACAACGTACATAATGGAGGATGCCATCTTCGCTGCGAAGACTTTTCCGCTGCCTATGGCACGCGTCGTGAATTATTCAGCAGCTTCACAGAACACAGTGATGCACCGGGATTCATAGTAAACACATTTCCTGCTCACCATCCACACGCATTTAATGTGTAGGACAATGTAAGTGCCAAATAATTACACACAGGTCTCTTTTACCGTCCTGCCTCGGAGTTCCCCTCACCTGAATCCTGTTTCCCTGGTAACCCTGTAAATACACTCAACTGATGATGAGTTTATTTATATTCTGTATATGATTCATGATTTTATATTTATTGCATCAAACACATTTGCTTTAGGATACGGTAGATAAATGGTTAAAGAACGTTTCACACTATGCTCGCTCTCTAAATGTTGATTTATTAAACTCTAACAGATAACGGCCCTGGAGTTGGACTCTGGCTATAATCACTTTAGTTCCTCACTGACTATTGTGCTCTGAAATAGAAAATATGAATATTACATGGAGTTTAAATCCCTGAAAAACTTTTTTTTTTTCATTTCCAGAACAAGAAAATTGACATATCCATTGCGTTACTGCAGCTCCTATCTTTGGCTAATGGAGATTTCACATTATAGCACCATGAAATATGCTAAGCATTTAGTAAGAATTGACTTTTTAAACAGTTCCTAAAAATAAAAAAGGGGACGTAGGAAATTCCCTCCCCCGTCTTTTCTTTTCTGCCCTGACCTTGAACTGCTCGTATCGCCCGGTGCGGATCTCTGGCACTGACACATGTCATGTGTTGGAGAGGAAGCAGAGGAGACAAGAGGGAGTGATCTTGGTCTGCCGCCCAGTCGGCGTCCGCCCTCGTGTCAAAGGATGGGCATGTTTGGCCCAAAACACAGATTGCACCTCGTCCACTGATCTCAACATGAGAACACCTATGGGTGGCTAACAGGGCAGACGGGTGTGCCTCATTACTGAGGTGAGGAGCACTGAGGTGATTTAAAGCCGTCTTTAAATGTGCGGTGGAGGGTCTGCATCCATACGGGGGGAGCAGGGAGGAGAAGAATCTTCAGACTCTCTTCTTGCAGCCAAGTCGGCCTTCCTCCATCCTGTGGTGCTCTGTAGGAAACCCACATTCGCTGCCTCACTTGTTCTCTCTCTACGCACAAAGAAAACAACTAAAGAAAACGACAATTCTCACAAAGAGACACCTCAGAACCCCACCCCCTCCCCGCACGTGAATCCCAGGTTTGCTATCATGTTGTTGAAAGCACGTTATCACACGTGCATGAAGTTAACTCACATATCGACCTGATGTTTCTTTGTTTAACGCTTGACTGAACGCTCTCTTTTCACCCAAAGAGATTGCACGAAGGCGGTGGAATAAATCGTAATCGACTTACAGAGGCTCTGAAATTGAGATCAAAAAGTCCCCCGAACAAGATTAACATCTGTGTTTTACAAAGATGGCTGTTGTCATCCAGACGACAACTCTTCTTGTAAAAAGTATTTTCTTTAAATCATCAAACGGCTGCCTTTTACCTTTACTTTGGAGTTAATTGATAGACCGGGACCTTGTTTATATGCAGCGCATCAAGCAGACACGGTGACTTTCAGGGTGTCTGTAAATAAATAAATCATAAAGTTTGTTTTCCTCTGGAGTCAAAAGAAAACCTTTTCCTTTGTCTTTGTGTTTGGCGCCTTTTGCACCAACATGAAGCTAAAACCCCCAAGACTAGAATGTTTAGAAAAGCTCCTAAATAGCAGCTCTGAAGCTAGGTTTGAGCTTTGTCATCACGCTTGAAGAATTTCCTTTTAATGTACTGTAATGTGAAATTCAGTGGGGACAAGTTTAATTGAGTTTTACACAAACCAGTTGGGAGTAGCGCTGGAAGGTAGGTGATGTTGAGGTTTTTAATCTCTGGCTCCGGAGAGGCTTGTTGACGGAGTGGTTCTTTCTCTTTGTGGAGAAAAAAAGAGGAAGCCTAAGAAATGATACATCCATGGATAAAACCAATTGGCAACCCTCAAAGGGACGGGGGGTGATAAGGCAAATCCAGCACTTGTAGAGAAATAAAAGAATCCAACTGTTCATTAAAATGGGAAACAAAACAGGCGATTGAGAAGGAAGACAGACTGCTCAGTGGAGGAGTGAGTGAAACAAACAGAGCCAGAGATATCAGAGGAAAGGATTGGAAAATAATCAAGGATTTGTGAGGAGAATTAATAAGAAAGATAGGCACAAATAAGCTTTCTTTTTCCAGATTCTCTGTAAAATTAGGAAGGATGGACTACAATTATCAAACAGGGGAAATGGCACAGGCTACATAGACACCCAATTATAAACTCCATATTAAGGTTGCTGTCTTTTTATTTTACACACTCAGACTGTGAAGCATTTGGGGCGTTTTGTGTTTGGTAAAACAGATATTCACTGGGTATAAAATATTCAGACAGCGTTTAATACAGAACCGCTCTCTCATTCCGTGCCAGCAGCCTACTTTCTGTAACTACTGTGGAATCCATTGAGGGAGAGAGAGAGAGAGAGAGAAAAAAGATGATTTTAATCTCATATAAAAGCTTTTTTTTCAACCACTGGAACAGTATTTTAACACAGATGCTTTTAGAGGTCCAAGATAAAGCCAACGAGCTATCAAAAGAAACTGAAATAAATGCAATTAGTGTTACTTTTGCCGTACAAGATCCACAAAGTGTTACAACATAGGTGTTTAGAGAAAGTTGGATGGTTCTTTTATAAACAGTTTTTAGTGATCTCATTTAAATCGGCCAAAACCTGACAGTGGTTGGGTTTGTCACATCAAACCAAGTCGTTACTGACAGAAAAATTCTAAATGTCTGTGTCTGCTTTAAGCTCCCTCGCACGATGCCCCGGATATCTCTCTGCAGACGCTTGTGTGATGTTGCTGTTGGACATTTCTGACACTAATTCACCTCCTGGAGGTTAGCTGTCTCTATCACCTGACCCGGCTCTCTGTAATGAGGTTTGGAGTCCGGGACTTTAGGTGATACAAACAAAGGGCTAATGAAAGCCAGTGGAGGAGAGGCGAGGAGGGAGGGGAGCAGGGGTGAAGGAAACGGCCAGAGAAATAATCAGCACTTGTTTGATCGGCCACTGAGACATTCCATTGGTGTTTTGCGTGAAAGAGAGTCATTCATCAACACATCAATAAAAATAGGAAACAGATTATTATTGTGTTTGCTTACCTCGAACGGTCCATCGTAAATAATGGGTCTGCCGCTGCTGCTTGTATTAATTATAATTAGAATGCTGATAATGCGTGTGCTTTTATTACAGGAGCTGAATCAATTTTACAGTATTATTAAGCCCCACAAGGTCACACTAAGTTGCCAGGGCAAGAGATTCCTCTTCACAAAGCCATGCAGTGTGCAACCTGAGCAGAGGATGACCCAAACTGGTAGCAGCTAAAGCAAGAATGTATCTCCTTTTCCTGCTTCTTTTAAAAATACACACCAAAACATATGAGTGGGAGAACGCTTATGGGGGAAAATCTCCTTTGTTTTGATTTGAGGGTACATAAATATGTTTTTAACCACTTCCAAGTTGGAACAATTCAGGAACCATTAATACAGGACAACAAGTCTGCTAAGTGTTGACACAGATGAATGTCAGATCTGTGAATATGTGATGAGATTTTGACATTAAAAATCATTTAAACACGTAAACAATTCACCCTCC
This sequence comes from Callopanchax toddi, assembly GCA_006937965.1. Classification (NCBI taxonomy): domain Eukaryota; kingdom Metazoa; phylum Chordata; class Actinopteri; order Cyprinodontiformes; family Nothobranchiidae; genus Callopanchax; species Callopanchax toddi. Next base: position 148,941 of record SSNR01000270.1, on the reverse strand, counting down.
TTCCTGCTAATTACAGCATGTTTTCAGATGTTTATCAATGACTTTAGGCTCTTCATTCATTCTAATGTGCTGCAGGATTACAATAATAATCTGAATATGATTTAAAACACATAGATTACTTGATAAGTCTAAAACAGATTTTCTCTTCTAGTGTTACATTTATACACCAAAAACCAAACTAAATACCACATCTGCTGCACATAGACATAAACATGTTAGTGGATCCATGTTTACTAAACGGTCAGAACGGATCCTCTTTATATTTTGACCCCTGGCCTCTGCTGGACTCTATATAACTGTGTTGAATACAGCAGTGCAGATGCAGACTGTGAAGCTGAAGCTAAAACCCTCTGAGGAGTAGAGCAGGCTAACGTTGTAGGCGGAGTGTGATCCTGACCTCTGACCCTTCACGTGGCACATTGATCCATCTGATTGTGATTTCTGTAGCTTTGATTCACCCAGAGCTGTCAGGAAGGTCTCCACGTGAATCCCAGTGACATCACTAAGATGTTCTGGGTAAAAACGTCTCCTCACTAGTGTCATTCTTGTTAGACTTAGTTTGCATTTGCTGACAGCTCACAGGAAAGACTGTGTTTTGTCCAAATGTTGAATCTCAACTTAGTCTAAATTCATAAGGCACCCCGCCGGCCCACTCCTCTGTTTCCCTCCTTCCTCACGAGTCAGACTGTCAGATGGCCTCACAACAATGGAGCTCAGCAGCCTATCAGCCAGCTCCTACCTTTATAGCTTGCTGCGTGGCTTTAAAGGCTGGATTTAGCACAGCTTTGGCAAGGCTCACGCCAACAATCCATGACACCGATTTTTATTTTCCAATCTACATATCTGTTCACCCCCATTTTTATATTTCTAATGCAATGCATTCAAGTTAAATTGGTCTTCTGGAGTCCGAGACCCTGGTGGTTTGTCTCTGATGTGTCTTCTCGATGCGTCACCTGTTAGAATAAATAAGCCTATAATCTTTACAATACACAGGATCCTAATTAGTGCTATGCATACATGGGGATTTGACCAATTAGAGATGCATATTCAGATCCATGTTTCTAAATAGATACATAGCTGTAGTAATGCTCATATTTGTGTTTAATACTAGAATTAGCATTTCCATAAATACAAACATTTTACATATTTCATTTGCTTCTGCCTCCTGTCATCTTTTAATAATCAGGGGATGTTTTTATTTCTAGGGTAAGTTGTGTTTTTTTTGGGGGGGGGGGGGTGTTGCCTTTGAATGTTAAAATGGCCCAGCGCTCCCCTGTGAATGCATGCATCTGTCATGAAATTATACATTCCATCAGCCCTCATTGAACTGGGCATTGACTCGGTGCTGCAGACTCGGGCTCTGGCAGTGAATCTTGATTATGGATTCTGTGATATTGTAAATGACTTGAGATTCCTCTGAATGTTTTGGATTAATCGGTTTGTGCAGATGTGGCTCCCTTTTCTTTTTTTTTTCTTTTTGGTGGTGGGCGCCATCTTGAACAGTTGCTCATTTCCATTCCGCCGTCACATTCTGCATACAAAGCAGATTTGTAGATAGGTAATCCTTGTAAGGTTTTTTAAAAGACAGGTTATTAGAGGATTGAGGGCTGAGTGTGTCTGCCTGGATGTGTGTGTGTGTGTGTGTGTGTGTGTGTAGGTGTGTGTGTGTGTGTGTGTGTATGAGTGTGTTTCTGCACTGAGGAAATTATGTACATTTTTTAAGTTGGTGACAATGAGCTGTGTCTCTAGGCGAGAGACATAGTAACTGTCTCTCTTCACTTCTCACCTAACAACATCCAACCTCCTTAAAAATGAGCACACACTCTGCACCCTACATTCACAGTCTCCACCTGCTCCCCCCGCTGCATCACCTCCAACACAGCCACCCAGCATTTTTTTTAAACTGCCTGAGGCTAAAAAGCTGGTTTGCTCTCCCCTGGCTTGCACCTCACAGCTCCAGATTATTCCTGAATGCCAGGGCCAGCACGCGCCGCTCGTTCTGCAGACCCGACGCCAGCCGGCTCCACCTGTCACCTGTCAGATGCAGCCCACCTTTAAGTGGCCGGTTATTTTCCATTGGTTTTAGATGTCTTTCATATCATGGCTCATTAAAGCGCAGCGCAGTAGGCAGCGTATTTACATAGGCGACTGGGGAGGTTTTAATTTGCGTCGGTACAGAGCATGACCGGAACTGAAGAATGCAGCGCCAAAATGACTTCTTCACACGACAACCCCCCTCGCCCAACGCCGCCCTCCCCCTCCCTCCCCTCCCTCATCTATATGAAAACATGGAGCCGGGCGTAATTGCTTGAACCGGGGCACAAAGTCTGAGACAGAGCCGTCACTGAGGGGACTGAGGTTTCTCCCAGGCGACAGAGCGGGAGGCCAATCAAAGCCGGCAGTGAGCACTGTGTGGTTGTGATCATTCTACTGAACACATACCATTAGTCTCCTCAGAAAGTCCCAACTCTTTCAACCAGTGGGAAACTTTCTAGTATTTACTCACTTTGTCTGGCTTCTGTTTTCATGACTCAGTCCAGAATCCGACCATCCTGCCAACTGCAGCTCCACTTTCATCCCAGTAATGGCTATTTTTATGTTTATTTGGTAAATGAAGGGATATTTCTTCGCTTTCAAACCGATACTTTAATTGGTACAGCTGAGCGTTTGGGGATGTTCCAGAGTTAATTGGAATCAAATGTTCAACATTTGTGTCAGAATTATTTGATTCCCCCACCCCCAAAATAAAATTCACTGTTAAACAAGACTTTTATTGGCTTGTATTCATTTTCAAAACACTGTAAGCGCTCAGCTTCTACAGTTAGACGCTAAATTATTAGCATGACAAGATAACCATCCCCTAAAATTCTCTCTTATAAGAGATAGAGATAGTAAATCATGTCATTTCCCTCAGACAAAATGTAAAATATTCCCTCACAATGTAGACCCCTTCTGTAGAAATTGAAGATATCATTATCAGCTGCCAGTTGAAAAATCTATTCGATAAGACAAGGAGCCATAGAGGCTAATATTGTCATGAGAGGCTCCGTGTGACTCCCAAAATACAAGCAACGCAGGGAGATTCAGCAGTCGCAGAGACTGCTCCTCAAACATTTGCTCTCCTCCCACATCTCTCTAAGGACTCGCCGCTACAAACTGGCTCCTGCAGATGCACTCCAAATAGCAGGCTGTTCATCATGCATTGTCATAGAACAGGCTCATTCCCCTGCTGCTCCCCCCATGGCGGAACCCCCCTCCTCCTCCGTACCCATGTAACACCCCCTCCATCAAGTCCGCTGATGCTCCTGCTGGCCCTACATCCCACTGCAGCACGCTGATATCAATCAACAGCAATGAGGCTGGCTCCAGCTTCCTCATCCCAAACTGCGCTGCCTCGCCCTCGCCCAGGCGCCACACCCAAGCCGAGACGGGTACCGTGCCACGCCATGTGGGACGACCGGATAGGTGGGAGAATGGACAGACAGTCGAGCAGACAGACGTGCAGCCGTGTGATTTCAGTGTAATTTTGGAAAGCATATTGTCTAATTTTGCCATCTGTCTGGGAGGGAGGGATGGCAGCGTGGAGCTCATTTGCCGTCTGCTTGCTTTATTGCGGCTATACAGAACAAGTTTTTGGAGCGGGATTCGGGCCCGGGTGTTCAGCCCACTGCAGCTGAGAGGCGTGTCCATGCAGGCACCAGGTTCCCGGCACTCCATCATTTGCCTCATCGAGAGGCACATCCAAAATACTTAAGTATGAAAGCTTCGATCGCTGCCGGCTTGTATCAGAAATGTAACAGAAGAGAAGTTAAACATCCAAACTGAGCGCAGGGATTTATCAGATTTAAGAGGACAAGTTTCTGAGGACTAGTTGGAAAAATTGTTTTATGCTTTGTGTCCACGTTGATTTGTCTCTCCAGCCACCAGGCCATTATGAATCGGGTCCAGTTTGCTCCGACTGGTCCTGTAGACACACACCATCCTGCACACACATACATCGCAGTCACACATTGTGGATCACGTCTGGTTCAGCTGCTCCTTGGCTCTGACATTAATACAGAGCAGATTGGTGGAGATCTGCAGCCCTTGTTGTTTGATCTTTCCTCCTCTTGCCACATTTCCTGGCACGGCCCCCCTGCCACACCGCGTGGCGCAGGCAGGACTGGCATGGCCTCAACGTGCCTGCCAGGTTTGTTCTCTGTCTTCTTCCCCTTCCAACTTATTCCCTTATGCCCGCTCCATGGATTCGGTTCTGCAAATTACAAGAGCTCCCCTACCCCCAGCGACAGCCTGGATTCAAGAGACCTTCAATCCACCAGTTTGTCTTCTTCAGAGAGGAGTGATGCTACCTCGGCCTACGATGTGTCACTCGCCTCGTTTTTTTCATGATAATTGTCCTCGACAGTAAATTAGGTTATCTTCCTCATTCTCCGTTCCAAGTTGAGTCTCCTGAAGAATCTCAATTTGGCACAAATCACACAAACTATCAAAAATGAGAAGTATTAAGCTGTAAGGCCACGACTAAACACTGGATACGAGCCTCACCTGAGAACAAAGACGGTCCTCAACCAGCGGTAGCCTCAACTTGAACAAACACCGTATTCAGTTATCAGCACCCCGACCTCCTCATCCTCTGTTTGTTCAGAACTGTCATTTAGCTTGTAATGCCCCCCGAGAGCCAATGGAAAAATTTAAATTGAGTCTCAATAGAGAGAATTTAAATGTGTCACATTATAGAATGTATGAATTAAAAGCAAATAGTTTTTGGAGGTAAAGGCAGCGTCAGCGCCTCCTGAAGTGTTTGTTCAAAGGGATGATGTTTGTGAGCGCCACACAATACTGTCCTTTCTCCACTATTCCCCCAGGAGGCTTTGATCAGAAAGCGTGAGGGGGGGGGGGAGCAAAAGCTAATTTTGTAATAACGCAGCCACACGATGTCGACACCCAATTTGCGCAGTCTAACTGCCATTCTACAACAGCCTGCCTTCCCATTTATGAATCGGCATCAGATCTCGGCCTTATCTTCCCTCTTTTCTGCATTAACCACTTCATTTGTGACTAATGGCACACGCACGATCGTTATCGCTCTAATTTATTCCGAGTTTAAGATGAAGGGGTGGATAAGGTGCAAGAGACAATAAGTTGAAAAAGCCAGCATGATGCCTCAGTTAATGAGGCACATCTTTTTTCTTTTCTTTTCCTTTCTTTTTATTCTTTTCTTTTTTTTTTTTTTGTGCCGCCGGGGTCAAAAGCAGAACACAGGCTGATTGAGAGTAAAGAGAAGGAAACTCAGATGGCAATTCAAAAAGGGGAGCAGGGAGGGGAAGAGGGTGAGTCTGGGTTTTCTGAGCTGTAAATCAGCTTTTGAAGGAAATCTAAGATCATCAGAGCCTTGAAATGGAGGAACCTGGAGATGGGGCGTCTTTCTTCAGAGGACCTGAAGGCCTCTGAAGGAGACGCTGAATCTATGAGGATGTAGGTGAACCAAAAACTGTAAAACCGTGTAAGCATTCAGTGAGCGTTAGCAGCAGAAAACTCAGTTTTACAGATACCTCGGATAAAAAGTTTAGACAGTTTTATTTTTTGAATTAAGACCTATTTTTACAAGCCATGCACGTTCAACAAGCATCTTTAGTTTTAGTGGCTTTGATTTAAATGTAAAACCCTAGTTTTACACATAGGTTCACTAGTGATATTTTACACAAATTTTCATATCAGCATTGAGATTAAACATTGAGTAATAAAAGTATCTCACAGTTTGACATCTTGTGAGTTTTTTTTTTCATCATATTTTCTTTTAAATCAACACAGGCTCACAGCAGAGTGGCTGTAAGTTCAGGTCTTCACCCTCATTGGTTAACAGGAAGGTTTGGTGTTTTTTAAGTGTCTTTCTGTGTAAAAGTTTACATATTTATAATGTTAAAGGGTGTGACCTTATTAAGTCACATAACTTTGTTTTTGATTTAACATTACAGTACGACGCGATAAAGAAACAAATGTAATGCTGGGTTTTTTGGGGGGGTTTATGCAGGTGGTGTTTATAAAAAGCCTGGTGTTGCATTTAACCGTGCATGAATCATAACTTATTTGGCTTTCCATACAGACAACTCTTGCTGTCTTGTTTGCTTCCACAGATTACCAGGACCATAAACCTTTGCACACTGCTGATTTAAAACAAACCGGTGGTCTTTGACCTCCTGTGAGTCATCTGAACTGAATAGTCATGCTTTGTTTTGGTGTAAAGTGTGTTAGATGTTGGTCATTTTCTTTTTCTATCAATCAGCAAACAACAATTAAAAGGTGAGCGTAGTGATCGTCTGTGTCTAAATTATTCTTTGCCCGCACCTGTTCCCAGCGTCTGTACGGTTTTGTATGGGTACATATATCATAACACACATAAGCTTACCTGTTGTAGATTGCTTCATGAAGGCCTTTGTTTGGATAAATAGAGTTAATGTCCATCAGGACTTATGAACTAATGGCTAGTCCAAACACAGCCAAGACCAAGGTGTTTTACTTCTATCTTAAAGGCACACTATGTAACTTTTCCATATTTTTAAATATTTTCCTTGAGTCAGTATGTGCTATTATGACCCTTTATAGGGTCAATGAAAAGTCACTCAGCTACATGCTGATCGTGTCCAGGATACCACATTTACAACTTCTGAGTCTCCGGTCCGGTGCCCTGAAGTCTCACAAAGTCATGTATCTCACGAGGGTTAGGCTAACCCAATGTGGCTAGCTGTGATGCTAGTGCTGGAGTGTTTTTAGCTCATGATTCCTGCTTTATTCAATCTCTCCCTGCTTAAACTCAGCTGATTTCTTTGAAGGAGTAATGAACCACTCCAGTAGAAAGCAATGAAGGCTGAGGAGACATTTCAACTGTTAGATTTAGGTGTTTCTGAGGAAAGACAATGCTAAGTGCCTTAAAATGGACACAAGGGGGTGCTAAAAACAAGCCAAAACTGCATAGTGTGCCTTTAAAACATGCTCCAATCTCCAAATGTTCATAGCTACAGGGGAACATTATTTTAGACATCAATTTCAAATTATACGGTTCTTTACATGAAATTCTGAGGTTATTTAGATGCATAAATTTCATCAACGGCAGAAACACTTCTGGTGCAGCTTTATTTCTGTCCAAAAAACCCATAAGGCAAAGTTTATTCTAGTATACAGATACATAAAATGTCACATGAACCACAATAAAATCTGGAGATTGGAGTCATTTTGTGATGGAAGTAAAACCCTTTGATCCTGGATGAACTCAGACTAGCCATTAGCTTATCGGTCCTATAGGATAGGATAGTAATTATTTCAAATTTTTACACAAAAACACACAGATTTATCTGTTTTAAGGCACAAAAAAGAAAGGTTTTGGTTGGTTAAACCTAAAAAGGTGACTGTTGTTGCCTACCCAATCCAACACTGGATTAGTGTTTCTTTCAGCTTTGACAAAATCTGTCTTCAACTCAAGCAATTTCTCAGCCAGCATCATCATATTTAGAAATCTAAGCAAAAGCAAAGTGAATACATAACAAGAGAAGCGCACCATTCAATGGTTTGGCAACTCTTCCCTCCTCGTCCACAAAAGAATGAAAAGCTGCTCTCAGGAGTGAACATAGTGTCTCCTAATGTGAACACAGGATCGGTCTGTCTCTCAGGCCTCCTGGGCAACATATGGAGCCCTCCAAGTTAGTGTTCAACTTCCTAACGGCTATTGTGGAGAGTGGCGCTCTAAACGGGGCCCTCTGAGAGCTAATTAGAAACCCTTGTGCATAAACCTTGCTTGGAAGTTGCTGTGGGCTGCACCGGCCCCCCAAACAAGGCAGGATCTGTGCTGCCTGCAAGATAATAAACAGAATTTGCATATAATTGTCAACGTTTGGCATCCTTCAATGATGGCCAAGCCGCTCTCATGGCAGCCTTTTGAGACGCATCGATCAAAAAAGTTTGAGCCGAACGTCTGATTGTTTACAGGCTTGTGTAACACGAGAAAGATGTTTGGATTTGTCGGGGCATTTTTCTGTTTCTGGATCCTGGGATCCTCGCTAATTATTCCCCTCCACCCTCTGCTGCTTTAAACTTGTGATTTGTCTCAGATAACCACAAAAAAACATTAAAAAATCCCTACAAAACATATTCAGCTGCAGAGTAATTAAGCTGTATTAGACTTCATTCACACCTGCCAGAGTGTAATACTGCACGGTTACACAGTGACGCTTTCAATTAATGAAAATGTCTAAACCGGCATACATGTGGGATCACCGTGCGGGGTCTAGCTCGACTGTATTTGTCATGCGCTGTAAGCCAACACAATTACAGAGACCTAACAGTAATTGCGAAGTAGCAGCTCTTACAATGGTGGAAATAGAATTATCTCAACTACTGGGTCCAGTGGGTCACGAGGAAGAAAAAATAAAAAAGAAAGAAAGAAAAAGCACAACCTTTTACCAACCTGTAAATCACGTTTCTCTTTTAAGAGGTGGGAAAATAAATAATGTCTGAAAGTGCAATGATTTCAGTGATTTAGAGGCGCTTTTGAGAAGCGTATTACTAGAGGTGACAGCTGGTGGGAGATAGGCAGGTTGTGTTAAGAGGAAAGGATAAGAGGCTATGACATTATGTCTGCGGGGTTACGGTGTCAGAGTCAAAGCGTGAGCCACTATTACTGGATCAATACTTCTCAGTTTTGCACTTATCTCTGGGCCGATGGTTAGCAGCAGCAGCAGCTTCTCTGGGTACACACAGACTAAATGCCACTACAGAGAGACCTGTGCACCGTAACAGGCGATGTTTAACATCGCAAGGGTTTTTCAATTTTCTTGCTTTTTTTTGCTGAAAATATTAAGAACACATATGCCAGCAATTACCTGAGCTTCAAGTTTTATAACCATATAATAAGTCTGTGCTATTATTGAATTAGTCATTTTAATTTTGTCTCAAAGCGATCTCAACACTTGTGTAATCAACAAAAAATGATTCGTATTTAATTTTTTTACATTCCATTGCAAGCATGCAGTTAGTTTGTCCTGACCTTCGAGGGTTGTGCATCTCAGGAATGTGAATCGTGGAATCAACGTGGACAGCCATGGAGTTTATGCGGGTCTGGATGTGACCAATGAACAATCTCACTGCTTGTTACACTGTACAATGGGGGAGACGTTACAATGAGCTCAGGTGAAGAGGTATGCGGCAGGCGTCCAGCAGTTACACATTTATACGCACAAAGTTTATACTAGAACAACATCCCAACAATGCTTATGAATTGGGATTAAAATGTTTCACTACGTTTTATTTACAAAACAAGATTAACAAAACTAAGAAATGATGCGTCCACCCGAACGATCAGTAAGTCAGAAACAGAGGATATGAGCTAGCGTTAGCCTCACTTTCAGCTAACTCATATATGAAAACATCAGTAGAAGAGAAACATGGGCGGAATTCGATTTTTTGTGTTTTTGCTATAAAAACATGATAAAGCAATGGCAGTTTAGACATAAAAAAAGAGCTGAAGCTGAAATTTATAAAGCTGAACTTCTGGAAAAAAGTAAAGTTTTTGTCAACAAAACAGTAGAAGAAACTTGAGCATTGAATGCTTTACTTCTTGCATTATTTTGATCAAATTAGTCAAAATTCATAAAATTTTTAATATTTTTACATTGAATTGTTGAAATATTATTAATCCAACTGTATATGCCCGTTTTTAGGTGAAAACAATGTGTTTTAATGTGTAAACCAACCCAGTGTATAACCGTGTTAAATAATCACAATTTCAATTTTAACAAAAATAGTCATGATTTTTTTCCCCCAGAGTCAAGCAGCTCTACCACATGGCAGGTTGTGTCAAGTCCTCTCACCCCATAGTGTCCACCATTGTATTCATTGGCTATAAAAATAATAAATAATAGTAAATAAAAGCTGCACTCGTGCCACACCTTCTCCCGCTCAGGAAAAAGAAATGTTGTCAGTGAGGAACAAGAAAAAGTGCGTACTTTCAAGTCTTTCATTAAAACTTCTGAAGCCTCTGAGTTAATCCTTGCTGTACATAGAACAAAAACTCAGCATTCAACAATTTTAAAAAAAGAAGCCAAGAAAGAGAGAAGGGAAGAGAGACGCAGAGAGATGAGGAGGATGGGTGGGTGTGTAGTGTGGGGGGGGATGTACGACTACTGGCCTGATCGCTACATATTCATATTCCTATGCAGGCGTTATCACTTAAAAGGCTTTCTAATTACAACAACAAGACAAAAACTCCTTGGATTCCTTCCAGACCCGCTAAATGATAAAATAAGCTTGCACTCTCTCTCCTTCTTAATCTCTGCAAAGCACCTTGGAGCCTCATCTCCCAAATACAGGCGAATGAATGTGAAAATGCCATTTAGAGATGCAGGTGTGACATTTGATAAGAAACTTCTGGATTAAATATGTTCTGCTAATGAGGAACCCAGCTACCCCATCAGGGCAAACTATTGGTGGGATTGTGCGCGCGCTGATAACATTCCGCACGCAAACATCCAAATTCATTATTAATAAACAGCCGCAGTCTCTCTATCACACGGAAAGTCTGGATCCTTCAGTGGAGAGACGGGGATGTTGCGTCTCATTAGGAGGAGAAGGGGGGAGCAGGCGGGGGAGGCAGGATGGGGGGGGTTAACTGTTTTCATATTTTGCTGTTTGGGGTTCTTTTTTTTTTAGGGAGGGAAAAGGGGGATGGGGAAGACACAATTTCAAAGGGTATGTTAATGTTGCATTGAGTGTTGGAACAAAAGAGTTGAAAGTTTCAGGGGATCTGGCAGTGAGAGTAATACTCTGGCTGGAGCTAATACGCAAAAGAGGGGATAGCAGGCTAAGCCATTGGTGCAGTAGACTGGGAAGTCCCCGGCCCCGGCTTGACATTTAGAACGATTTGGAGAAGATTAACGCCGCATTACCGCTGTAGTCCGTAATGTGGCTCTGTAATGAGGTGCGAGTGCGTCCTGAGGAAGTTAGCTGCTGTTTCAGACCTCTAAAGGAAAAGTAACAGATACCCAGCCTGCTCCATGGCCATCGCCGGTTGAAGAGCGAGGAAGGACTCCAGAGGCCCGCCGGAGACTTGTCAGTCTAAACCAGCTTAGTTCAGCCAGCCAGTAAAGTGTCTCAGACTGACAGGCTGCACTTTGTTATCCGGACCAGTAACCGGAGGTTCACGTCGGCAGACTGGAAACATTTTGTATTCAAACAGAAATTAGAAATGAAATGTGTTATTTCAAGCACAGAATGCGGCAGAGCTTTTTTTCTTCTTCTTCGTTTTCTCGAGGATGCACATAAACTCATAGAGGAAAAAAAGAAGGGGGGAGGAGAGAGGCTTTAGTCACCCTGCCAGCACTCTGTTTTGACAATTATTATTTTTGGCCTGGTGGCTTTTTATTTTTATAGTGCATAGTAAAATGGATGGAAGTGCTAAATCTGCAGCCAGCCACAGAAAAAAAAACAAAAAAACAAGAATATTCTAAATAGTGTTTAAAAAATGCACGTTATCTGCAAAAATAAAAAAACACAGGTAATTCTGCGTTAGAGTGTGCAAATGAAGGTTGCAGGTGTCGTCCGTCCATTTAAATGCTCTTTATGATGTTAATTAGTTGTTAGCGTAATTTTCCAGCCTCCGCCGTCAACCGTGAGAAGTTCAGAGACCTGCTGTTAACTGAGAGTCAATGCCATGGCACCGTTTCAAGAGCTCCCAAACAGGACGGCCAGTGATAACGAACAGGTGATGGGGCCTGATGCCTATGGCAGCAGGATATTGCAAAGACAATTGAATTCGTTGGGAGAAATGAATCTTCTGGACAGCATATCTCATGTTAAAACAACACACATTGCATGCAATTTGCTTATGCAGGAAGGTGATAAAGTGTGCTTATTTAAAAGATAAACAAAGGGGGGATCTAGTGCAGTAAATAGTGCATGTGTGTTTATCCCTGATGAGTAACGCCAGAGGTTTATAGTCCCAGACACGGGCACACCGTGCTTTATGGTGGCTCTGTTAGTGTGATAGCAATATTTATGATATTGGAATTTATGCTGTACTGTATTCACTCTGTCCGGCTGAATGTGTCGGTCTGTATTTAAATCTACTTAAGCAGATTTGGTGCTGTGTTTGAGTCACTTTTACCACGAGGTCAGATTCATTATCCCCCTCGCAGGAATTCGGCCTCCCAAGGTTAAACTCAAACATTCCAAGTTTTTCTCAGGGAACGAAAGCTGTTCAAATAGAGCGGAGATTCATCTCCTCAGCCGCTGCTCCAGCTAATCTTAACCCCTCGCAATAACATTTCCACTCCGCTTCCTCCGACTGCAGACATATTTGCTCTCCCTTGCTGCTTGTGTCCTGTTAAGATTTAAACAGCAAACATAAAATGCGAAAGATAACCTGCGAGGGGGAAAAAAAAACGTTTTAGAGAGACTTGACTCCGAACATTATTTTAAAGACCAGATCTGAGAGCTGCGGCGCAGCAGTCGGGAGCGATTATCTGCTGTGATCCCTCTCCGATGCACCAAAGTCATTCATCTGCCGATCCTCCACCCCCTGCGCAGGCCCTATGCAAAGGCAGACCCCTAATCATGTCGACACCGTGTGTCAGTGCCGTGGATGAGCGAGGCCTAGAGATGAGAACGGCTCTGTAAACACGGGCAGGCAGCAGGGAGCTTCCCTCTCCCCCCACGCTGCTCGGAATAAGCAAAAGGGAAGATTTAGGGATTTTGCGGGGCCCAACTTTGTAGTATCAGCTCAGGGTCTTTTCGACGTTTTCCGGGTGCTCCCTATGGGATATTGTTCTTAGCTTATGAAGTGCCGCCTGCCTGTTATAAGCTGTGTCTTTTTGTCAATAGAATTACAATTCTGGAGCCGAATTTTCTTCTTTCTCTTCTGTTCCGCCTCTAAAGTCCCTTGGGTTTAACTCTTGGGTATCTGCTCCGGTCCACATATTGTCTACATATTCTGTTATTGACCTTTGCTGCTGGACTCTAATGTTCTGATAAACCAGCAGAATCTTTACGAGGAGCTCTTATTATACCGCTGACGCCATTTTTCTTTGACCTCTAGATTCATATAAGTCAACTTTTTTTTTTACACCTCTGTTGGTTAGGAACTATCATGACAGAGTAGTAAATCTAGTCTGCATCGACTGTATTCTATAAACAGGCTAATACAATTGGCTGTATCAAATGGGTTGTATATTAAAAACAGTCAGCTGTGCTCTCTCTGTCAGGATTCTATTATGGAGCATGCTCCCGCCCCTTGTTTTGATACAGCAGTAATTTAAAGACCGATCTTAATTGACTTATTTTTTCCGCATGTCTGTTGGAGCTTGTGCACGCACTCCAATAAGAGTCTTGTTTCTTTATTGGGCCACACACAATGTACTGAGTTCAATTTTACCATTCATAATGAATGCAGCCTCACCATTCAAATGCAGCCATAAGCACACAGCAGATAAGAATTTAATTAAATGTAGATTAAAACCAAACAGGAAAACACACTGGCTGATAATTTTTTATCACGTCCCCTGGTCATATTCCCCCCCTCCCATACTTTCGACTTGTTCTTCCTTGGGCTACGTCTTTTCAGCTTGCCAAAAGTGGCGAAACACCTCACACATCTCACCGTGGTGCCATGAGATTGTGCAAAATGCAAAAAAAAAAAAAAAACGAGGGGCGGTCACACGATTAATCAGAATCCTCGTGTCTGGGGAGGATGGAGGCTGGCGGAGGATTGAGGTGGGGGTGCAAGGCAGGAATTAGTTGCTTCATCCCAAATTTGCATCATATTCCAAAAGGACAATCCCAGCACTGTAGGCAAGAGGGGGGAACATATCTCGCTCTCTGCAGGAACAATTAAATGTTTTCTACAATGGGGAATAAATGTCACCTTCAGTATCAAATTGTCCATACTTGCTAAACATGTTGTTGCAGTGAGTGCCTCGAAAGCATGCCTGAGCAGAGAGAAGCCAATTTAAAAAAAAAAAAGTGGACCACAGCCTTGGCTAACACACTGTAACACACATTCAGGAGCTGCTCACCTCAGGCACTAATAGTGTGTCGAAGTCCACCGGGGATACAGCCGACTTCTGCAGTCTTGTCAGGGATTTCCTCCCGCTGAAACCTTACACCCGGCTGCACATCAAACCCAACAAAGTTTTAAAAGAATGTCATTATTATTGGAAAATATGGTTCTTTTTAATAAAAAATGGTCAATTTCTCACATTTGAAGTTTAAAGAACTGCAACTTTGAATTCAGGAGAGAACATTTAAATCCCATCCTCACGTCTGATCAGGTTCAGACAACATAAATCACTTGTTGACGTTTAACCAACCAGAATCCTTTTCTTAGACTTAAACTGATACTTCTGTGATTTTTTGTGTGTAAAAATTAGTGATGTTCACTATCTCATCCCACAGGACTGATGAGCTAACGGCTAGTCTGAGTTCAGCCAGGACAAAATGTCTTAAAACAGCTCCATCTCAAAATTTCAGAGCGGTTAATGTGACGTTATTTTACAAACTAGTTATGCACCAGAAGTGCTACATTTGTTGCTGTTGATGTTTTAACAGGAAATGACTTTCAAGTATAATTCATCAGAAAACCAGCTCTTCCAAAGTTGTTTTCTTTGCGTTCTTGTGCTCAGAATTTATAATATCATTTCAGAAAAATGTTACAAGAAGGTTAGAGATGCCACCCCTGCTACCTCCAGCGTTGCTGATGCCGCCACGCCGCTCCCTGGCGGTGCCCGCCTCGCCACGGCTGCATCTCGGTTCCACTCTATTACCCTCACGCAGGCGATTGGCCTCTTTCTGTGGGGAAAAGAGCAATTTCCTGTCGCAGTCTGTTTGATCAAGTGCTAAACCCTTGTGATCAATAGAGAGACAGATGTCGGCTCCAGATGGCCGCGTGGTGATACCTGGGGCAGCGTGGGGGCTTGCCAGGACGACAGCATGGCAATGAGCAAGGGCAGCGGCTGTGCTCCCGAAGCACCCGCCACCGAGGCACAATGTGACAAACGCAATTAGGCCTTTTAGCTGCAGATTATTTATTTCTCTCACAAACCGACTGAAAATTTAATTAGCACATACTTTAAGCAATATGTAGAATTACAGGGGTGCAGAGACAGAGGGCAAGCTGGAGCTGTGTGTGTGTGTGTGTGTGTGTGTGTGTGTGTGTGTGTGTGTGTGTGTGTGTGTGTGTGTGTGTGTGTGTGTGTGTGTGTGTGTTCTGTCTGTGCATTGCTGTGGATAGCAAATTAGCATGCTTATAAACAAGGGAAAGGTAGGTTTTAAGGCACAAAATATTAAATGTGCATGAAGACGAACACATCATTTCATCAGTTTCAATCCTCGTGACCAGATCAATAAACGTGGAGTTCCAAAATGGATGACAGGTGCATCTTTCTGGCTCTCCGTCTTTCTGGAGAGGAAGAAAATAACTGCCAGTACCAGAAGGCCAAAATAGACCTTTCCAAAGAAGAGAGAGACAGTGGAGGAGAGAGAGAGAGAGAGCCTTCCATTTTTTAAAAGGCGAGCATTTGCATTAGGGCTGGCATCCACCATTCACCCACAAACACACACACACACTCACTCACTCACTCACACTCATACACCCACACACACGCAGACCGGCCAGCCAGCCCATGTGGCGTAGGGCCGGAGCCATGTTGGAGGAACCACTGAGGCGCATGGCGGCGGCGGCGGCGCTGATCTCTCAGCCCACCACCGTTGGCTCGGCGCCGTTCACCTGCTCCCGCCGAGGCATGATGGGAAGGGGGACACGGGCCACGGGGCCACAGCTGGAGGGGAGGGAGGGGTAAGGTTCTGCTGCTGTGTCCTGTCATGAGGGGTCTTCTGGTCCCATTAGCAGGGCTTGGTCAGGACGGGCCCCCGACCAGCCTGCCGTCGCAGCGGGGGCCACAGTAAACACATGTCGACTGGCCGCAACCAGGACACAGGCAGCACTACCCGCAGAGACGGAGAGCTAATAGAGTCCTCAGCGGGACAAACCTGTCCAAATAAAGAAGAAAGCAGAGCGGAGGAGAGGAGAGGAGAGCAGCCAGTCAGGGCTTCCCTTTAATAGCTGCCTCTACTTTACGGGGGGACAGGGAGGAGCTGACGGTGAGGCGTCTAATGAGGGAGGGAGGCTTTGTACTGAAGGAATGTGGCTCAGACGGTTTCTGACTGACAGCACAGAAAACTGGACCGGGATCGCTGCAAAACAGGAAAAATGCTCCTCATTGTTTGTGGGATCATAGAAAAATCATAAAGCAGTAATGAAACGTACTCTATGTATATTCTAATAAATATCTTACCTAAGTAATCTATTTATTTACTAGGTTAGGTTTCAATAGAGTAAAAAAGGCTGCTAGTTCATGTTTCTGTTTCCCTCCACCATAAAATGATCAGCAGACAAACATCCGTCAGCCAGCCGCTGTCGTTCTCCAGAGACCAGCCATTTCAAAGTGGAAACGTTTCTTTTTCTCTCAGCGTTCACTGAATCACATCTCTGCATCTCTTTATCAGCACTGTTTGTTCTAATGTCTTCAAATAATTCCTAATTGAGCTGGATGACGCTCGGTGTGGTTGGCGCTCGGCTTTTCATGTCTTTGTTGCTTGTGAGTGTATACAGTAGAGACAGAACGTGAGTGTGTGTGTGTGTGTGTCCCCTGGGAGGACTTTTTAATTTGTGGATTTTGACCCGCGTGCCATTCGCTCAAGGCCACAAGCTTTGATTGTATCTGCAAAAACACTTGGTACTAAAATTAGTCTGGACATTTTTTCTTGTGCTAAAGGAAAAAATATGTGTGTGTGTATAAATTTATACAAACACGTATTATAGACCTTTACTGTAAAAATGTTTAATGTGTAACAAAAATCATGTAAATACAGGAAAAAGGGTAAATAAAAGATTATTAGTTCCACTTAAATGAAGTCCAGACAGAAACCAGGTGAAATGAGGTCAGAAATGTGTCTTTTGATTAAAATGTATTTCTACTGAGCCTAAAATATTTAGCACTTAGCTCCAGAGACGTGAAGGCAGACTGCTGTCTGCATCATCACTGCTAACTGGAAGAGCATGAGAAGAGTGCCTCCTAGTGGCTGAGAGGCCGCGTGAGCCGGAGAGGCAGAGACAATCTGTAAAATCAGACTAGTTCTAGTTGAGTGAGACTCCTGGCTTTCTAAAACCACGAGTCATCCTGGTGTGTTCAAGTCTGAAGATCCAGGAACGATCAGGAGGACTCATTCAGCGTTCGGTCAGACGCAGATATTCTCCATCCTGTTTAGTGTTATCAAAAGAGGACTCGAAGGCTGATTGTGGAGCAGTCACTGTGATTTCCTTGTATGATGAAGCTTTGTTAAAGAAATGGTAAGTGGCTGCTAACTGCGTGCAGCTGCTTGATATTCGGAGGTGCGAGCAGCTTGCTCCCATTTGACCAGGAGGAGCTGGAGCTGATTTGAAGACAAGAGGAGTAGAGGTCTTTAATTACAGCCCTCTCTGTGGCTTCAGGCACCACTGGCCTCACTTCACAATTAAGACCAGCAGTTAGCGAGGCGCCAATAGACAAGAAATGTAAGCAGCAAAGAAAAGGAAAATGGAAGCTTCCTTTTGAGTCTCTATATTCAAAATAAAAGCATCCAACGCATTGTTTTCTTGAGTTTTGAAACTGCACAGTGGTGCTCTATACATGACCCCATGATGCAGTCAGATAATGCCAACGGGCCACAGTTAGAGCTCCCAGCAGCCCCATCCACGCCCTTCTGTAATATGTGTCTGCGGTGCAGTGAGAGCTGAAACGGCCTCAGCAGCCGTAATGTGTTTGGACAGATGGGAGAGGCGAGTGCTGATGTGCTTAACTACGCATTTTACAGCTAAACTATTAAAGAGTTGTGCTGTTTACACACCAACATTTGAATACCTGTCTTCAGGCCAGTTTAATTATCCGGGCCCTTCTGTTATTTCTGCTGCTTTGTTGTCTCTCAGCTTTTGCACGAGGCATGAGAGATTTGTTTGCAGCTTCATTAAGATATGGTGGCGGTGGTAGCGGTTTGCAGCAAGCAAAATAATAATAAAAATAATTTTTTTTAAAAAGAGGGGGAAAATGCTCAAGTATCTCACACACCATTCTCCCTGCCTTCCCCCGCGCAGATACTGTACGCATCCATTTTTCTTATAAAGTCATTTAAAGTGAGAAAATTAAAAAATGCCCTGTGATGCCTGCACTTTGAAATCTCTCGGGGCTTTAAGCAAAAAAAAAAAAAAAAAAAGGGGGGGGGGGGGGGGGGGGGGGCACGCACCCCCACCTTTGCCTGCGATTCATCCTGAGACGTTTGATTAGTTCATGAGCACTTATGGAGGAGAAAAGGGTTATAATTTTGTTTCATGAATTCCCTCATATGTTCATCTTCAACTTCATGTTCAAATAAAGCATTAATCAAAGAGAAGAGAGGGAAGAGGGCATTCAGCCAGCAGAGCCACCGTCTCAGGGCCTCGGCGAGCACGTGGATGTGCTGTTGAGAGACGGGAGGAAGCAATGGTTTTTAATTATCTGGACTACATACAGGATGCCGTTTTTGATTGTTTTAATGAGGCAGCTGGCCTATTGTCTCCCCTTAATTCCTCCATTGTTTTTAGAATATGTCATAGTTCTTTATTCTTTTATCAGGTGCTCTGCAGGAGGATTTAGACAATAGCCTTCTTTCCAACTGCATTGGCCACTGCACAAAGGCAGCTCACACTGCAGACAGTTAGCAGGCAGAACACAAGCTGCACTTTCCTCAGCCTTTCCCCCAGTTCCACAACTCCCCGCTCTCGGCCCTTTGCTCTAACTCTTGACCCCCACCGCCCTCACTTGCGTGTCACCGGTGGCTCACCTGTTTTTCTGTGATTTGAATCATGAAAAGCCCATCAGAGGAAAATAGCCGTGACAAATCTCTCTAAAGAACTCCTTTATGGAGTATTTGTTTTTGTCTGATGCCCTGCTGACACCTCCACGCACGCCGCTTTCAGTGCTTTGCAAAATAACACCCTCATACGTACACACACATTCATTCACCATGGGTTTACACGCTTTATGTTTACAGGTGCATTACCCTAATGTATTCATCTGGATTTAGATTTCTGAAGGATTTCTGTGAAAGTAATCTAGTATTTCACTGAGCTGAGACTGTTGGAAACAAGTTGGAGACACAAAATTGAAAAAAGGGTTCTTACATGTGGCCCAAAATAAAAACAGTTTCAAGACAAGTTTTCAAGTTTTTTATTTTTATTTTTGGTGATGATTTACACTCAAATGAACTGTTCATATATACTCAAAGGCTTCCTTTTCTTACAAAAATAAACTGTATTGTGTTGCAACCAATTCCAGCTAGTTTTAAGTAAAGATTCTTCTACTTTAGAGTTCACTTGTGTTGATTACTGTATAGTTAGCATTTACACATTTTACATTGCGTAGCGTTTTAGTCAGTGGATGTTGTTTAAATGAACTGCAATAATAAACCTGATTGATTTTGATTTGTCACCTGATGATACAGATATAGTCTGATTCTGATTTATCTCTATATCTCTAACTATAAATAACAGGTTCAGACAAAAAATCTGACCGACTTGAACATTTTGGTTCTAGAAGAAGAAATGCTCTACTCTCTGATTGAGCAAGTCCTGCTTAATATTAGTAGATTCCAATCACTTGCCAGTTTTTTGTGTACTTCTAGTTTCAAGCACATTTTTTAAAATTCAAGCCTTTTCAAACCTTGAAAATACAACATCAAAATTCAAGCACTTTCATGGATTTCAAGCACCAGTAAGAATCATTGAATTGATACGCTCATTAGGTCCACTTCTTCAATTGCTTGTTAACAAATACCTAATCAGCCAATCACATGGCAGCAACTTGATGTATTCAGTCAAATAGACATGAAGGAAACAATTTCTTGAAGTTCAAACTGAGCATCAGAATGGAGAAGAAAAAAGATTTAAGGGACTTTGAAGGCAGTATGGTTGTTACAGTTCATACAGGATCACCAGAACTGGACCAGAAGAGACTGGGAAACCTGGTCTGATGAGTCTCGGTGTCAGCTGCAACATTCAGATGATTGGGTCAGAATTCAGTGCTGGTACTGGGATGGTGCACCTATTAAAGTGATCCGTGTGTGAGCATTAGTACTTTTGAGATGAGTTTTAGATCTGGCCAGGTCACATGAAACAAACACCTACATTTTCTTGTAGAAAATTGATTAATTGTCTTAATTATGTCTACATTTGGTCACAATTTAAACTCAGTTTGTTTGCAAGTTGGTTGCCAACCCCTCCCAAAGTTTTCACATGTCTCAAAAATTTCAAACCCACAGAAAAAAAATTGAGAATGGTTTGAGACTGCTTCCAGATTCCCAAAGTGTTATGAACAGCAAGGTCCTGTGACTCATCCTAAGAAGTTTAAGAACATTTGCAAACATTTCAAGACATGTTGGAAACTCCTTCATAAATGCTTTGCAGTTTGTCACCAACCCACTGAGATACCAGCTCTACAGATTGTGACTAGTGTGCAATCTTTCTATGAAACAGCTGCAGACATCACAGATGATCTCCCAGTTCTAATTGGGCTGAATATACAGGTGTAGTTCAAACAATAATCCAAGGTATTTGCTGTAACAAGCACTGTAAACTGGGACATGCAGCCCTAAAACTCCCTCCCAGCCTCCTCACACACAGCAGATGCATCTGTGGCATTCCTGGCTAAAACGGATGCATTTTGACTCCTTATTTGCTCAAATGCAGTGAGACATTTTCATCAGACTCCATCTAATCTGTTTGATTTCAGCTGAGTAGAGCATTGAGGCGCCTTTCATTCAGTCAGGTTGATCCAAACAACACAGATGTGTGTCTGAAGACCTGCTTTCCTAATTCTCTTTGTAAGCCAAGCTCGTCTGAAACGCTGTGAGAGACTCTAAGAGGTGGAGAAACTTTTGTGGTTGCGACCGCGATACGTTCGCTGCCATTGTCAGCGGCAGTTTGTATCTACCTTGACGTGAGTTTGGCAGACAGTGGAGAGGAGTGTTGTTATTTTAATTAGGAGATAAAAATTCAAAGGGTCTCTCCAGGCAGTGTGGGGTATGACAGAATCAAGACGATGAAGTGTGCGTCGTGTCGTCACAGCAGATTGGACGACAGATAGGCTCCGCTCTTTAAAGTGGCGCTGACGTGCACACACACACACACACATAAAGGTAGTCTGTAAAAGTACTGTATTATATACATATTTTTTCACTCTTTTGACATGTTTGTGCTGATCTGATTTTGAAGTTTAAATAAGTGGACAGGTTTATTTCAGGATACAGGATTAGAAACATCATCTTCCTAAATTGAATCCGTTGATGCTGCAGGACATAATTGATTTAAACATAAACCTGGTTTGTTTTCACGCAGATCCTCAACCCGTGCCCCTTCATTCCCTCCACAGGGTGTTTTTTAAACCCGGTGATTCACATATTTTGTGTAAACATGACTAATCAGAGCCACGTGTTTCTGTGTGGGGGGTGGGGGTGGGGGGCTCTTCGGCTGTGTCCCCTCTCCTCAGGACTCTCTATTCCACGTCAGCCAGGCCTCAAACCACATGCCCCCTCTCAGCCTGACACTCCGTCGGTATGTTTGCACATCTTTGAAAGCTAACAGCGTGCTTTAATTAATTGTCCGGCTTTCGTCAGAAACAATGTCCTAATTCTGCCATTTAGCGCGAGCGTATCATAGTTTGTTGTTATCTCCGCCGCCAGATTTCTGTAAATAGTCATATTAAAAACTTTAATCTCTTCAATGGAAAATGAAGTGCAGCTGAAAAGCCTGTCATGTGCCGAGATAAATTTTATCTAAGCTAAAACCTTCACTCTCTTCTTTTACCCCCCTCCATCCTCCCCCCTGCCTCCCCTCTTTCTCTGACTTAATGAAAATGTTCAGAAGATTTCAGAGGAATGCTTAATCCCAAAACACAACAATCTAATGACGCCGAGGACCTGTCTCTGTGTTGTAGCTGACAACAGCACTCTAGGCAACAGTTTCCTCCAGCTGAGGTAGACTTCGCCTCTGGATATGGGTGCCTGTGATATACACAGGCATTTGAGTGACAGATAAAAGAAAAGAACATTTTTATTTTGATTTTTTTTAAAAGCTTGTATTTGCTTCAGTTATAAATAAAGTTAATTTCTACTAGAGCTGCTCAATTCTGGGGGGGGGAAATGTTCACGATAAATTTGGTGAAAACATGATCTAGAGTTCACATTTTAAGTAGACTGCTGCTGGGTTAGGCAAACATAAATACTATTGATCAGTCATGTGAAGACAGCTGCTATAAAAGCAGAGACGAGCTGCTACGGGAGCCTGGTGGTCCAAGCAGGGGGTCAATGTGCATGTAAGGGTGTTTGTTCTGGAACGTTAATGCTTGGAAGTTGAACAGCATGGAAAACATAGATGTGGAGGGATATTTTCTGCCAGGGTTTTTTCTATATTTGCACAGATTTTTTTAAACATGTCAAAATACCTGTGAGCTCATCTGCAGAAGGGGAGGTTGTGCGCATTGTTAAGAGGGCAAGACAAAATAACAGCACACATACACAGCAAAATGTAAACTCTTTGAATAAGAACCGTTTGTTGATTTCATTGTTTTTGTTTGGAGTTGAAATCAAAGTACAAATTTTTAAAACTTTATAGCATTTATTTCTGCTACTGTTGCTGAAAATATGCTAAACTGATGTGAACCGATTCATTTAGAGAAATAATGACACCACGGAAAAAATTGAACAATTTCTCAGTAATAATAAGAAGACCTCAAAACACAACATTTGTGTGAATGTGTGTGTGTTTAAGCACTCATGTTTTCCTGTTCCTGTTGGGAGGGGAGCAGCAGCGTTTTGTGCAACCTGTAGATGATGAAGGGGACTGATCTAAAGCCTTACACAGGGTATTACAATAATCTAATAAAAGCACGAAATAGGATTTTACCTTTGCTAGGAGTCATAATTAAAAGACTGATTTATCAAATCTCAAGTTGTCTAAAATTACACTGAATGCATCCAACATTTCATACAAGCACAGTTCAGTAGAAATGCTGTTAAAGCTCAGATAGACCACACTCAGACTAGTGTCCCAGAGCCAGACCAGTTCATTGACCAGTTCTGCTTCATTAGCTGGAGGTTTGTCCCTTTAAGGCTGTTAGATTATTTTAGTTTTTTGTTGTATTTTTAAATTAAGGTGACCTATCCAATCCAATGTCAAACAACAGCCTTAATAAATAAATAAAAATCACCTTATTCAAGTGATTAACTGATGAGCTGAGTCAATAAAGCAAACAAGCTGAGCTGAGAAATGTTACTTGTTGTGTGTGAAAGGCTAAATACCTGTAATGTAAAGCACTTTGTAGTCCATGACTTAGAAAGGAAACAAACTCCAGAAAAGTCTTGAGCACACACAGTTGAAACCCAACTGAATACATGAAGCTGTAATTACATTTCCAAATGCATCAAATAGGGTTGTTTGTCCAAAAACACAAGTTGGTCTTGTGTTATTTATGTTTAGTAAATGTCCTTCCTCAACAGAAGATATAGTGTCAGGGAAAGCTTGTAACCCTTGTTCACAATGATTCCATCTTAAAAGTGTTAGGATTTAAATATCAAGACTTTCTCAGTTTATTTCTTACCTGTTGTACACATCTATCATCCTATTCAGAGCGGTTGTACATGCTATTAAAGGTTTTTTAACACCATCATGAGACGTTTACATGGAAGAAAACTCTCAGCTAACATTTAGACGTCTGTCTCTGCTTCCTCCAGGTGGCCAGCTGTGGTGCACCACCACCAAGAACATGATGGAGGGCGAGGAGCTGGTGGCGTTCGCAGTGGACTTTGACTCACGTCTGCAGGCGGTGAACCACATGTCACTGAGCGAGGGCATGTACCCGGCCAGGCTGCTGGACAGCATCCAGCTCCTACCGCAGCAGGCCGCCATGGCCTCCATCCTTCCCACCGCCATCGTCAATAGTAAGTGTCCAGAATGCTTTGGTTTAGACGTCTTCTTCCCCCATTCTTTCTCACAGCCTGCAATCAGTCACCTGCTTAACAAGGAGCGTTG
This sequence comes from Callopanchax toddi, assembly GCA_006937965.1. Lineage (NCBI taxonomy): Eukaryota > Metazoa > Chordata > Actinopteri > Cyprinodontiformes > Nothobranchiidae > Callopanchax > Callopanchax toddi. The sequence continues at coordinate 124,805 of SSNR01000270.1, read as the reverse complement.
TCTCCGGCGGGCGTAGATTAACGCAGATGAGCTTCAGTGCTGGAGATAACAGCCATCGACCTTCAAGTTTCGGGTTCACATAAACACACAGAGGCTCAAACTAACGTGTTAATTGCAAAATACACGCCTCATGCAAATAGTGTGTTTGTTTACTTAGCGAGGGCTATCTGGGTTCAGCTCAACAGGGAGGATTCTGTAAGCAGATGGTCCAGTGTTCCTGTTTGCCCTTGAGAAAGGGTACCAACCCACTGGTAGCAGCACAGAGATAGACTGAAGCCGAGGATTTGGTGGAAAAGCCTTTTAATGCAGGCTTTGACAGTCACAACTGGAGAAGAGGAGTGTTTGTGTGCATGTGTTGATGTGCAAGCTTTTTATCTTTACACTTACATATGAAAGCACTGTTTGTATACTGATACCATGTCCCCTTTGTCCCATTCCAGAGGACATCTTCCCCTGCAAGGCATGTGGAATCTGGTTTCGGAGCGAGAGGAACCTGCAGGCCCACCTCATGTACTACTGCAGCGGGCGGCAGAGGGAGCCAGAGACGGTGGTGGAGGATAGTGATAATGGACCCCATCAGACCCCCAGTAGTTGCCCCTTTCCACAGTGCAACAAGAGCTTCTCTGGAGCCCGGGCCCTGGAAATGCATTTAAGCACCTCACACAGCGGTGAGTGACGATATAGGTGACATGTAGTTAAAAGAAACTCAATTTTTATCATAAAACAATCTATATTCATGATGCAGATGGCTACTTTAAATTTGAAATGAAATGGTTTAGAAGAATATGACAAACAGGTTTGAAAACAAATGAACAAACTGAGTGTCATTTCTTTTGAGAAATATACATATCTGCTGTCAGCTCCCAAAGTTGACAGTTTATCCTTGGGAGGTGAAAAAAATCTAGTGGATAGGAATAAGCTTGGCATAATGCATGAGTGTTTGATGGTTTCTACAGTTAACTCCAAAGGAGAAGTGGGAGATGAGATTCTGAGCATTTCTTCCTTTTATCTCCCTCACAGGTGTCAAAATGGAAGAGAGCCTCCCTCCTGGCACCAGCTTGAAATGCACAATCTGTAACTACACGGCAGATTCTCTTATTACATTCCAGCATCACATCATGTCTCACCTGTCACAGGCGGCCTTCAGATGCAATCACTGCCATATCAGCTTTCAGAGCCACAGGGAACTCTTGCAGCATCAGGACTTACATGGGCACGGCAGCAAACTTCACAGGGAAGGCGACGGCACCGAGCATTCCCCCAGGGGGCCAGAGGAGAGCCTCCAGCAGCAGCAGGCCCGCACCGAGCTGGCCAACAGGAAGGATGTTCTGCTGGGGAGTCCCAAAGGGGCCCTCAGCAAGGAGACCAGCACAGACGGAGAGGCTGACAAGGCTGAGAAGAAGCCCATGCTGACTGCTCAGAAGGGAGAGGCCCACCCAGGCAGCAAAGCCAGTTTTTCTTACACTAGGATCAAATCTGAGCCCTCTAGCCCCCGACTGGCCTCCTCCCCTGTGCAGCATAACATGCCTACATTTCCCATGGGCCCCTTCTTGTCTCAGTTTGCTTTTTCCCAAGACATTTCAGTAGTCCCACAGGCTTCAGAGATTTTGGCTAAAATGTCAGAGCTAGTTCATCGGCGACTCCGCCATGGTGGGAATAGCTACCCCCCTGTCATCTACAGTCCTCTGATGCCCAAAGGGGCCACCTGTTTTGAATGCAATATCACCTTCAGCAACCTGGACAACTATTTAGTCCATAAAAAGCACTACTGTAACAGTCGCTGGCAGCACATGGCGAAGTCTCCAGACTTTTCTGCACTCTCAGATAAGGTTCCAGAAGCAGTGAGCCCCAACAGTGGTCACAGTTCTGTCAGCTTGTTGGCTGGCTGCCACCCCACAGAGGCTGACAGCCACCTCATGCAGTCTGCTTGCCTCAACTCCAATGTGTTAGACATGATCAATGCCGGGGCTAAAGGGCCTGATAAGGATCTAGCAGGACAGGTGAAGAAGGTCTCGACCCCGACTGGAGCCGAGGACAGGCTCAATGGGAAGCAAATGGAGGGAAAAAGCCCCAGTACAGGCTTAGTGGAAAGTGATAATGATCCCACCAAGACAACCTGTGAAGCCTGTAATATCACATTTAGTCGCCATGAAACTTACATGGTTCACAAGCAGTACTACTGTGCCACCCGTCATGACCCCCCCATGAAGCGTATGTCCGCCAACAAGGTGCCCTCCATGCAGAGAACCATGAGGACCCGTAAGCGCAGGAAGATGTATGAAATGTGTCTCCCTGATCAGGACCATCAAAGACCCCCTCTGGCTCAACCAGGTTTTCTTGGGGTTCCTCCTATTAACCCTTGTACATCCCAGGAGGCTGTGGACAGCCTAGCTGACCGCTTCCACCCCCGCTGCGATATCTTCCCTGGGATGGTGCCCAAACACCTGGAGGCCTCTCTGACTGTCACTAAACCTATTCTTGCTCCCAAAGGTAACACCATGGAGCAGCAGGAGCTGGATGCACCCATTGATCTCAGCAAAAAATGTTCGCAAGACAAGACGTGTAGCTCTCCCAAAAGACTTTTGGACTATCACGAATGTGCAGTGTGCAAGATAAGTTTTAACAAAGTGGAGAACTACCTGGCACACAAACAGAACTTTTGTCCAGCAACAGCCGCCGCCGCCGCTGCTGCTGCTGCTGCTGCCGCTCAGCAACAACAGCCACAACAGCAGCAGCAACACAATGAGAGTGGCAGCCTGGAGTCTACCATGTTCCCAGATGTGAAGAGCGAAGGCAATAACAGCCCTGATGACGGCTACGATAAGAGCCCTGGCAAATGTGAGAAGAATGGGAATGGGAAGGTGATGGTGCAGAATGGAGGCATGTTCCCCCCTCACCTGGGGCCTGTGCCGGGACTTAAGCCTTTTCCTGAGCCCCAGCTCATCCCATCAAAAGATGAGAACAAGAATATGTTTCTGCCCCACTGCCTTTATCCTGGAGCAATAAAAAAGGTGAAAGGTCCTGAGCAAATATCGCCGTATTTTGGGATAAAGGCAACCGATTATGTGACTGGGGGACCAGTGATGCAAGGTGAGGCTGGCGAACAGGAGCAGAGTGTTAACGGAGAGACAGGAGCAACTAGAGAGCAGACTCCACAGCCTGCTGCAAATGGCTGCCCCCACCCCGCCAAGGAAACTCTTCCACTCCTGCCCAAAAACCGAGGGATGGTCATCGTCAACGGGGGGCACAAGCCAGAGGAGCGCTCAGGCACGGCCCCACCTCAGCAGGAGAACCAGCCCCAGTCAGAAAGCCAGCCCTCCAATCCTTCACCCACATGGGCCACAGAAAATCAGGCCGACTCCAACGAGAACATGTCACCACCTTCAAAGTCTCCCACTGAGGAGGCGGTGCCCGCAGCCAATAAAGGCGTGAACGGCTCCGGAAGTGGCAAATACTGCCGCCTCTGCGATATCCAGTTCAACAACCTATCAAACTTTATTACTCATAAGAAGTTTTACTGTTCGTCACATGCTGCAGAGCATGTGAAATAAGCTGGGAAGAAGAAGAAAAAAAAGACATGTTCTACTTCTCCTTGCCACACCTTTTCCTTCAGACTTTTTCTCCTTTTTCTCCTTTGTTTTGGTACACTGTTGTGTCTGGAATAGTGCATCATGCAGTGCTAAACGCTGCTTGTGGACAATCAAGAGAAGCTTCTTCTTTCATCCTTTTAAGACTTAAAAATGCAAAACCCTTGGTTAAGAAAAAAAAAAAGAAAAGAAAACTGAATCAAGAATAATATTGGTGCCACGTTCACATTAATTTATTTTACAATCAGTATTAATAGGAGTAGTGATCTTAATTTAAATTCAAAAGGAAATTTATATCAGAGTTGTTTGTAATGTTATTGTATAGTCATTCTTGTGTAGCACACATATTGTTTACACTGTAATGTAGACTCGATGAAACAATAAACAATACAAAACGAGATGCATTTTAGACACAAAAATAGCTACTGAGGCGCTTGTGTATTCTTATTTGCTGTACCAGTTTCTGTATGCTCAAAATGTCTGATGCAGATTACCACTAATGACTTGTTAGCCTTACAAATCACCATTTGGGTGTGATTACGGGCACAAGCCTGTATCACACATTTTGGCATATATATACATGGCTTTGCATACATATGTGGCTGTTTGTCCCTGTCTCTTTTGTTCAACTCAGATGTGGATGTTTTCATAAGGATGACAACATTCTTGTATAGTACTCGTATTTCTGTTTGATGATACACTTTGGTCTCCCTTTTGGAAATTTGCTCTCAATGCAATACTTTGTAAATGAGGGAACATTACTGAAAGCAGTATTATGAATGGGGACTGTGCATATAATTATTTGTTACCCCCACAGGGAAAAAAAAAGGCTGTACGAGAATTAAGTTTATTGCTGATGAACAAGCTGGGTGGGTCAGTGGGGATACTGATGTAAAATGATCATTCCAATGTCCTGATTATGGGAGAAAATGTTTCTTAAACGTTGTTGCTATGCATGTATATGGATGGAATTAAATTCCAGATCTGTTGGAAATTTTTATTTTGATGTGGTGTCATAATTAAACTTAAATCCTCAGGATAAACCAGTGGTCTCTGTGCTTTATTTCAACCATCTGTGCACAGCTCATTAAAAATATTGTTGTTTTTATATTTTTTTAAATGTTACTAGTTATTTGCAATTTACAAGAATAACAAAGTAGAGGTCCATGTCTGGTTGTAATGTAACTCCATCATATGCAGGTAATAAAGGAAACTGATGCACTGGAGCAAAGAGAAGTCGGCGTACCTTTACTTTTGGCTCTAATGTGGTAGAATATTAAGACAGAACTGAATTAGATAAAAGTATTGAGTAGCACAGTGGTGTGTGTGGGTGTGTGTGTGTGTGTGTGCACGTTTGTGTGCATGTGCGTGTCTGTCCTTTTACCTTGATAAGGAATAATGTATTAATTTTTGGCACTGGCCAATCTGGCAAAGAGCCTGAAATAACAACTTGAAAGATAAGATGAATCTAAGACTGAAAACATTTCATCACACTGAGTACCTCCACAGTTATCTTCAATTAAAAAGCTTCCAATGAAGCAGAGCTGAGCAAAAACATGTTCTGAAATTGACTTTCTGATGAACCTCGGCCGACATGTAGACAATCTCTACAAACGACTGCCAGAGAAAAGGTAAAAAGATAAGCTGGATGTTTTATTGAATATTTAAAACATATTCGAGTATTACTGGTGTCTGAGGTGGACTCTTATTCCGGTCACTCGCTCTGCTGTCGGGCTTGTCTCTTCCTCACCAGCTTCCACAGGTGCTGGCTGATGGCAGATGGCTTCTTGTAGATCATTCGCCGGTCTGCTCCTTTTATGTGAATGTGATTGGCTGATGGGTAGGATTCCTTCAGAAACCTCTTTTGAAGTTCTGCCACCATCTGGTGCAGGAGAAATGGAGGGTGGGGGTTTACAGTGTTACTGTGCATTGTTAGGATGAAGTTACAGTCAGACACGCTCACCTGGTTCAGGTGTTCAGGCATTTGCTCATCAAAGAGATCCCCAGTGAGCATGCTCACTGAAATCTTGCTGGAGAGAGGTTTATATTTTGTGATGTCCCTTTAAAAACACAAACCAGTTATTTACAGTAAAAATGTTCTTTTGTAAATTCAACCTGAAACATTAACAGAAAAAGAAAGTGTCTTCATGTTTGTACCTGACTTGAGCCACACTTTCATTCATGAAGTAATGCTCATCGACAGCGCCGCTCTGGTGGGCGGGGTTACTGAGCAGGTACTTCTACCAGAGACAGAAAACCAACAGGAAGTTTGTTTTTCTTTTTTCAACACAGCACATTTACATGAAAGTTAATCTACATGAGCCAGATGTTATAAGAACTTTACAAAGGGGTTCTTTAAATAAACATTTGCCAGCTAAACTTTTTTCTGTGGTAAAAATATAAAACATCTGTCCTCATTTAGTGACCAAGTGGTGAATAAAAATATAAATTCTCAACCTTATTTAAATCACACGACTCACTCCATCCTCTTTAAACTGAGAAGAATTATTTTATTTCAGAATCAGAATCACCTTTATTGTCATTGTACAGGTACAATGAAATTGAAAGTGCAATCTTTAAGGTGCCTGAACATAAAAAATAAATACTAAAATACAATAAAATACTAAAACAGCAGTTGCTAAGGGTTAAGAATCAGAATAAAAAATCAAAATCAAAAACATCCCACACTGCAGTTATTCCACAATTCCCATGATCAGGTTTCCTCAGCATTGAGTGCAATTATCGCTCTGGCTCTATTTCAACTAAGCAACAAATTATGAAAAATCTATTTAATAATTTAAAATAAAACTCAAAGTTATTTATTTAAAATAATATTGTGAAATTTTGTAAGGCATTGAACATGAAGTTAAGGTATGATGGTGGGTTTTTTCATCATAAGACTGATGTAACATTAGGATTAAAATCAAAATGTTGAAATAAAAGTAGAAATATATTTCAAGAAAAAAGTTTAATTGTTGAGCATAAAGTCTAAATACTATTTTAAGAATAAAATCAGAATGATGAGAATAAAGTTATGAGTATATGTAAATTGAATCATCTGAAAGTTACTGATGGTTTAAACTGCCTCAACCCTAATAATAATAATAATAATAATAATAATAATAATACCATAGTTAATATCTAAGTTAACTTCAGATGTTTTGAGACTATTTTGACATCAACACTCATTCATTTAGAGACTTTTATTGTGAAGGATTGAAGATGTGTCAGTACTGTGGAAAAGTAAAGCAGTGTTATTTTCTAGATTACCCAGTTTAAATGCACCCATCCGCCTCTGCTAAAATTAGAATAAAAAAACAAGAAATACAAGATTCACTCAGCTTGACTATATTCTGGTGTTTCCTCAGTTTCAGTTTGTGAAAGAATCTATAATGTTATCGTTTCCTCTCCAGCTACAGCTGATTGGCTGGAGAGAATTTAAAGCCTCCTCCTTAGGCGAGGGGAGAGGCTAGAACATGACGACTAAATGTTATGTCTGGTTTGAGTGTTTCTCTGTCTATTGATGGAGCTGCTAACGTTATATTTTTTCTTTGAGAGCCTCGTTGCCATTACAGTTGTTTTAAATGCTGCAGTTTGTCTGGATTCACTACATTGTGTTCTTTGAGCTTTTCATTACACATGGACCATAACACTAAATATACTACTTTAAATTTATTTTCAAAATTTCTACTTAAATCTCCATGTTACAAGTTTACCAACAACAACAAAACAAACTTCTTCCTGATTTTTTTCATTTTAAAGATCTTAAAACGAACAAATAAAATAATAAAATGCTTTAAAAGAAAATACCGTAAGCAGATTTGTTTCACTCCACTACAAAACATTAGGAATAAAAACTCTTTTTGGTGTTTAACTTGTAAATTGTTGGTTTGTATACTTTTGTTCAAAGTACTCTTGTAAATGTTGATGTTGTTTTTTAATAAATCCTGAGATGAGGCCTCTGTTTGAGAATTCATTCTTCCTGTTGAACATAGTTCCTTAAAACGGTGTGTTTGGGCTTCCTGTGTTGTTATAGTCTGAATAAATGCCTGGTTAAGAGAATAAATGCCTGTTTTTGTATCTTTTAGGAATTCCTTCTTTGCCTAATGGTGTTTTAGTGCAACTGAGTAAAAAAAAGCAGCAAGTGAAAACTTGAATAATCCCCAAGGGGTAAGATATTATATATACTATATACATGTACACAAACATACATATACAGTGGAGGAAATAGGTATTTGATCCCCCCACAATATTTCAAGTTTTTCTAGACAGAAGTAGGCAGGAGAAGTGAATCTGGTTGTGCTCCTGAACCAGCTGTAATTGATTTGTTTTTAATCAAGAATTCTGGGTTTGACTTGACTGTTTTTACTCTAAAATGATGAATTTTATTGATTATGAGGTAATACCTCTGTGTTTGTTTTTTTTTTTTTATCAACTACCTTAAAAGATTGACTAAGTGATCTTGTTGATACAGTATGTTACAACCCTGTTCCACATTCACAGCATGACACTCTGCTGCATGTCTTTACACGACTCTACTCTGCACCGAAGGACCTGACAGTTCTGGGTCTGATTCTTATTCATTCAACAAAAAAACAACTGAATAACTGTCTGTTTGCATACAACAACTCCAGATGTGGTCTCATCTAAAACTGGATTGAGATAAAATGTTTAAGTTGTGTGAAAAGATTGTAGGCGAAATGATTATTATAATAATAATGTACAAGTACAATTTATAGAGATGATTTTGTGGGCTGATAGTGATTTATCTCAGAGAGCTATAATTAACAGAGTAGTTTAATTTATGATTATCTAGAATACTATGATTCTGGAGGTAAAACCTTCCACATGGAAGATCTGTCACTGCAAATTAACGATTAGCAATGATGCATTCACAGACCAGGGGAAAAAAAATCTGATCTTTTTATTGCCATTTGGCAATGGTGCATTCAGGGACCAAAACAAAAACAAGCCCAAAACTGATATCTGAGTTTCAGACTGGCCAGTCATAGATCAAACTGATGGTGCTGAATATCAGCCAGTTCTTCTGAACACCAACTCATTTAAAAAGTCACACATTCTAATGGCATGAAGGAGAACAAAGGATTTCCATAAAATGCTTTAATGTGGCCAAAGGTGTTGAGACTGACATAAATATTAATCGTCACTAAGTTTGCTGACCTCAGTATGTTTTCAAGCTTTTGTGCAGAAATGAACTAAATAACATTATAATCATACTCTGCTGGTGTCAAGCAGAAACACTGATATCATTTCTGAAATCTGTCCCTGAGAAACTGAGCGAGGAAAAAAGAAACGAGCAGATTTCCCTTTAACTGTATCCATCATCCACATGTGATGAGACCCGATAGCTCTGGTGCCATTAACACTGAAACAAACAATTCTGCTCCAGCTCAATTAGGCAGTGGTTACAGAACATGCCCTTGAGAAATGGACTGCATGCTCTGCTGGGCTCGGTATGTTCTGACTGTGTGTGTGAGTGTGTATGTGTGCGTTATAACCTTCACTAGCCTGTCGACAAACCCCCTCTTTTTTTCTGTCCTTGGAGAATTCAAGCACAATGATGTCCTTATCTCCTTGGCAACAACTGTAATACTTGAAAAGCTGAAACGAGTCCCTCATCACTGCTGCCATCAAATCGTGGGTGGCTGGCAGCGAAGAACAAAACGTCTTAACGGACTGCTAACATTCTTCTCTGAGCAGACGTCATCGAACAAACTGGAAAAATGAAGATGCAGAACGAATTTTTGAAAAAAATGTTGCAGCGGTACGTAAAAAAACACACATTTAACTAATATTCCATAAATGAGACTAAATTAAATATCCTGAAATAATATCACCGTGTCTTAAATGCACACAGAACAGGAGGTGTCAGTTTAAAGAAGCATGTTTGTAAAGACGCTGGTTGTTGTTCATCATTTGGATCCATTACTTCTCTCCTCTTCTTCACTTGTTTTCAATACGAAGTGAATAATGACTACAGGACTTCCTGACAGGCAGAAATGTCACAACTGTAAGTGTGATTCACAGTAGATGTGAATATGAGCCTGTGCAAAATGTAAAAAGCCATCCCCTGTAGGAAAAAAAAAACTCATTTGCAACATGCAGCAAAAAGCTTGTAGTTTATATTAACAGCCGTTTCCTCACAAACGGGTTCAGCCTGTCAGAAGGGTGAGCTATACAATACAGCAGGCATCAGGAGACACGGTGCATTTGCTGCATCATGTCAGCTCCAGCAAACGGGTTCGGGTTTCATTTATTCAAAAATGACGTGCGGTGTCAGAATTCACTGTCTCTGACACCATGAAGACAAACGCTCCTGCAATCATCACCCACTCCTATCTCTGCTGAGGAGACAGGATCATTCCCACTCTAGCACCATCCTGTGGCTACACGGGAAAAATGGAAGTCATTTTTATATTAAATGTTACAGAAATGGTTGGAGCAGAAAATCATGCATGTTTATTCACCTAGATCCTTCCTACAGTGATTAATAGTTTTAACTCACCTATGAGCTGCTGTGTCACTTTAACTGATGTAATAATTGAATGAAAATATGAGAACTCATTTTTAGGTGAGAGCAGATCACAAAATAAACAGAAAACATCTCAGTTATCCTAAAAATTATAATATGCTTTGTGTCTTTAATGATGTAGGTGCTTGTGGTCCTGAGTCTGACCTGCCGCTGGATCACCTCCTCTGAAACATTATCTGCCTTTAGTGTCGGCTCCATCGCCCCCAGGATGATCAGCATGCGGCTCAGACCGGTGGCTGCTGAAAACTGCTTGGTTTGGAGTGAGGGCAGCAGCTTGCCATACCTGAAATAAAAATAAAGAACATATGAGGCACACAAACTAAAAGCAGATTAAACTACAGGTATGAGATTTGGAGACATCTTCTTGTCCATCTAGTTCAACATTCACCTCATTTTTTAAGTAGTTAGCTAATTTAAAAATGTAACTTTGCAAAACACTTTTTCTTAGACTTCTAAATAAACCAGCTGCATTCTGCTGTAACATAATTATAGCTGAAGAGAGTTTGTGGTCTGCAGAGTGAAAACAAAGTCATGGGTGGATGAAGATACTTCCATCAGAAACAAGACTCATAATCCATTAAACTTGAGATATTTTTAGATGGCAAACTGGCACAATCTTCAGCCGTAGGCAGCAAAATATTCGTTTTTTTTTCAAAAAATAAGAATATAAGAAGAATAAAGAGTTCCATTAAAATAATGTTGAATTTAACAGAAAAAAATTGCCCTTGGATCAAAAATATGCTTGATGTTTTAGCAGGTGAGAGAAGACGGGTGGTGGGATTTTGTAACTCAGGAGGCCCAATCGGTCTCGGCTCACTGGTGCTCTGAATTGGCCAGTCTCAGCCTGCGGAGCCCAATCAATAGCTCCGCGCTCCTGCTGCCGACACGGCCGTGCAGAGCAGTGGCACGCCCCGACATGCAGCCAGCGAACGGTGGATCTGTACTCCACGCAGCTCAAGAGCCTCATCACAGATTCATCCTGATCTGGACCAGACCCACGGCACCAAGGAGTCACATTTAAACACACAGAAAAGATAGAAAATGGTGAAACATGACCATCAGAATTATCTCTGCCCCTACTGGAATATAAACCTTAAAGTCAGATTAAACTGAGAAAAGTTATCTTTTCTACGGAGAGCAGTTTTCTAATGGGTTCGTTTCTGATTCATATTTTAAAAAATGATTAAAAACTCCTTCCAGACTAATCATTTAGTAAATAAATACTAAAAAAAAAAATCATATATTGATGTTTTTATTGTGTATCTAGTGTTTTGTGACCAAGATAGCTTCAGACTCATCACTGAAAAAAAGATTTTACTAATTCATCACCTATTAAAATTTCTAATTATTTCAAACAAAGGCAACTGGATCTTTTATTGATGATTGAAATAGTTTCACCTCTCATCCAATGAGTACCAAGCTTTAAAATTGCAGTGAGTGCTCCATTACTGCCAGCTATTTTAATTATTTGCTCAAGTAGGTTCAAATGAAGGCAACTGAACGTTATCCAGATTTTTGAAGATGTTTTGCTAGTCATTCAAGAAGTTTTATCTATTCAAACAAAAGTTCAAAGTTCTAAGATGTAAACTGTAGTAAGTTGACTAACTAATCACACCCTCCTGAGGGTTGGTATAGGCTCTCTGCTGACTTGTGTCACATGTGAGATGCTTTGATAACATGCCTGGAGGTGGACAGCTGAGTCTTGACCTGAGTCGGTGCTCCTACATTGCATCACGTCCACTTACAGCTCAGGGATAAGTGACACTCCCTTGGTGGACAGTAAGGTTCATACTTTGGAGAGGGAAGATCAATGGACAGAGAAAGGAGTAAAATGAAACATCTTTGTCCAAAGAGAAGAGGCAACATTAAACAGAGGAGGTCTGAGGATTCAACTTTTCAGTATAAAAGCTTTGAAGCTTTAAGAGTTTCATACCAGTTCACAACTTCAGGCACATTTGAACATCTCACATGTAAAACAGGCTGACAAAGACCCTAACACCCCTCAGGAGACAGAGGTGAGGAAGTGATTTGGGAGTCAGCTTGTATTAATGAAGTACTCGCTTGAGTTTCAAAGCTTTTCTGTCTGAATTGAGAACGCTGCTTGACTGAGAAGCAACAAATCTTCAAAAATCAAGAAAACATTCAGATACCTTTGTTTAAACCTACAGGACCATTGTGTTCTGGATGACTGAGAGCTTTCACCAGCACGTTTAAATAATGTGGTTTAGGTTTTTGGTCTATCCAACTCATTTTACCACTGTTGCTCTAGAATGCCTAAAAATCACAGTACAAAAAACGATTTTCCAGCAGGCAGACTTCCGTACTTCTTTCTCACCGCTCCTCTTATCAAACCAGCATCATAAACATGCACTTTTTCATGTGTAAAATAGCCCATTTCACCTATGGCTGATACGACATGTAGCTTCACACACACACAACTGCAGCTAAATATATCAAGCGCCACTTTGACAAAAGAGCATCAGCACTGATTGGTCAGATAAAGCTGATACAGATCGTGGAGAACGAGCGTTCAGCTGCCACAAACAGCAGATAACATATCTGCCATATTCACGCCGGGGAAAAGTGGTCTCAATAATAGATACAGGCAGCTGGGAAAATGAAACAAGTGAGCTGTTCTAATTCTCAGTCTTCAGTAGAAAACTTTTTGTATCAGGCCTCTGGAGAGTGACATTTTGACATTTTCATCTTCCTTGCCACAGTTTTCCTCAGATGTCACTCTGGCACTACAATTTAGAGCCGAGTCTTCGACCTGACTCTTAAGAGACTTCTCGGTCTGTGCACATTTTCCACCTGTCACCCTTTTCCTACCACTCGGCTCCAAAAATAAAGGGTTGGGGTGTGTGTGTGTGTGTGTGTGTGTGTGTGTGGGGGGGGGGGGCTCTCTCTCTATCAGCCCAGTTCCAATCTAGTCAAATCGTTCCCGAGTCTGGCATTCAACATTATTTCAAGGATTCTCCAGCCACCTGTCCTATTCCCTCCTCTTTTTTCCATTTTTAATTCTGCCCCTGAGTGAGGATTATGCGAAGCAAGGCATGCGTGTCAAAGGGAAATTTAGTGGGTAAAGACAGCCAAGATTGGTGGGATGAATTAAACAGATAACAGGAGGAGACGAAGTGGGGGAACCATGTAGAGCAAAACGCCTCACCAATGTTGGTCATTTCAGAGGGGCTTCTTTTTTTTTTTTCCTCCCCACAGGAGCGAGGAGGCAATATCTAAATTAATAAAGTGATGAAATGAGTTTGTGCCATGGACTTTCTGCTGTTTGACTTTCCCATCTGGATTAGTGCAGGCTGAATGGACGCTCTGTTACTTTTGTTACAACTACGCAATTCACTGTCGGAATTTGGCCCCGCAGCGATAAGGCTCCCCTCCTCCTCCTCATTACCATCTCATTCCATATGCAGGGCCTCTGTTACCTGAGAGCTTGCTCACACGCTAAACACGAACTATTACAAGAACGTCTGCCAACTATTACAACGACCGCTGAACATTTAAACACCAGCTAATACATAAGGATCAACTAACTATTAATACTGGAGAAACGTTTTTGGTGTTTTAATAAGTTCCCATCAGAAAATAACAGACAGGAAGCCAACAGGAACACAATGTGACCTTTGACTCATTATCTACAAGAATTACGTTCTTCTCTGATCCAAACACAGGCCAACTGTGGGTTAAAAAGGGTTTGGACATTACTCAGCTCAATTTTGATACCAAGTAATCTGACTTTATGGAAAACTCCATTATTACATTTTAAATAATAACTTCAAACTATTTTTAGGACAGACATAAGTAGGCAATAATGCTAATATTATTAATGTTAATACTGGCAATAATTTGCCTGTGTGTGTGTTCATTTACGTGCAGCATTTGCAAAATATCTCTTAAATTCTCTCATCTGAACAGTCTTCAACTTCTTTCATGTGCCAAAGAACATTACAGACTTTTCAGAAAATACTTCCAAGATTTGCAATTCTGTATAACAACTATGGAATACACATCATGGCAACTACAGAAAGTGCAGGTAATGGCAGGGTGTACCATCTCCCCAATGGCCTTCACCATGGCGATGGAAGTGATCCTTCAGGCTTCCAAGTGGGTGGTAGGATGAGAGCACCTGAAGGATGGACGATTACCACCTCTCTGCATATATGGTTGATTTGACCACACTGATCCTCCATCATCCCATGCACCAGACAGGTGCAAGAAAAGCTTCACAAGAACATAACATGGGCTTGTATGAAGGTTAAACTCAGCAAATCCAGGAGCCTTTTCATCATTCGAAGAAAACTTGTGGACCAGAAGTTCCACATTGTTGGAACACTCATTCCAATAGTGTCAGAGCAGCTAGTCAAGAGTTAGGGGCAGTGGTACAATGGAAGCCTCACAGACTGAGACCGGGAAACATCAAAGATCTTACCACTATACTGTAGATAAGACCTCCCTTCCTGGTAAGCTGACACTCTGGTGTCTGCAGTTTGGAATGCTCCCCCGTCTGATGTGGCCATTAACAGTCTATGAGGTCCTGATCACCGAAGTCGAGAATGTGGAGTGGACTGTAAGCTCCTACTGTACATAATCAAGAGGATGTGGACTCCTACGCTGCCTCAGTAGTATCGACTTGTTTGGACGCAGTTCCGTGAAACTGCCTCGCTTGAGGAGATTCACTCTGTTTATGAAGTTTATGATATATGAGGGGGGTCTCCAGTGTTTGTAGTAATGAGACTTTGAGCAACAAGATCAGATCAGAGAATCTGAAGGATTGTCTTAATCTTTTTTTTTTACTTCTGTTCTTACAAAAAACGAGTTTTAAATCTAGACTACATAATGCATGACGAGTTTAGATATTTAACACATCCAATCTATGTTATTATTCAAAAGATTTCTTAAAAACATTTTCAGTCAGTCCAAGAACAAACTATTCTGTTATTTCTTCCAAATGATTCCCCTCCCTCCTTTATCTATGAACAGTTAGACCTAAAACCATCATCCAGGTGGAATAAAGTTAACTGATCTGGACGAGCAGTACTTTCAAAGTTCAACCTGTGATACTGACTGTGAACATAAGGTGTCACTCTTGCACCACAGCAGTCCAATCTTCCTCTGCTTGCAGCCTGCCTCCTGTCATCAATACTATAGATTACACAGGGGTAAATACACACAGGCTGCAGCGGGCCTGCTTCATTAGTGGAGCATAAGAGCAATAGTTACGCTTACAGTGGATCTAATTACAATTAATTGGCATTTCTGACTCATGTGGGAGTCTCAGGATGAGGAGGAGATGGGGCGGGGGGGATCTGGTAGTGTCTGAGTCAGGAGAGGACTGAGAGGAGAGGCCGACACCCTGGGAGCTACTACAGAACCAGAATGTGAATCATCATGAATCACATGCTGATAACATTAAAAACAATCAGACATTAAATACGGAGGATTTGTGTTCCAAATCAAGCTTTGATTATCACATACTTCCAAATGTAGAAAATAGACTATTAAAACATTTCAAATAAAACAAATCTAAACACATAATCTGCATAAGTTAAAGCCAATCAACAGTCACACATTAAGTTTAAGTCAGGCAGCAGCTTCTTCGAAAGCCAATTTTGTTTTTTGCTGCTTCAACTTCTTTCTCCTCCTCCCTCCCTCCACCCATCCGTCCGTCCATCGGCATGCGGCCTGGCTGATTGGTGCCAAACTCATCTGAGGATCCCTGGAGGGGATTGGGGCTGTGCTCCAGTGGGTTAGTGAAGGAGAGCTCACAATGAAAGCAAATGGGCTCTGAGGGGGGAGTGGATATGTCATCACTGGTAGCTACTGTCTCCCAGTGAAAGCAAAAAAAACAAAAAGCCAGACTGGAGAAATGAGCAAACTGCCTGGAACATGGATGTACAATATCAGAATAACACAGGTTACAGAGCAAAAGTGAGGAAATTCTGTAAATTTAAAAACGAAAGTGCTGTGTGGCAGGATGAAAACAATCTTCTAGCTTGTCGTTTCGTCTGGCTCATAAATCGACCAGAATGCAGCAGAGTATGAACAGTCGTCAGTCAGAGTGACAGTCAGACGGTTCCTGTCATACCGAGCAGAATCCAGGTGAGCTGCAGAACACGTCGATCTGCTGCAAACAGCATCAAGCTGCGAGGGTAACGGAGTGTGTAATGTGTGTATAAGTGATATTTATCAGTGTTTATGTGATCCTGATTGTGAGTGTGATTGTGTGTAGGTTTTGATGAGCACATTAATGAGGAAGACTGATGAATGAACCAGAAAGTGTCATTTTTAATTCAGGCTCATAACTCCATCAGTCCAGTTACAGGCAGCTGCAGGGTCGACGCCGTGAGGCTCATCACCTACTGCTCTACTTCAGCAGGAGCTCACATGCATCATTAATACTCCAACACAAAGAGAGGATGCACAGAAACAGGCACTGAGCTGAGTTTGTTGACCTTTTCCACATTACTGATGAAGTAACAAACAGAAAAAACAACACCTATAGTATCTGGATGTTTTCACTATCATTCTATTGTTTTGCTTATTTTCACTGCAACATTCTGTGGAACGTCAGAGGAGCTGTCTCTAAGATAGATACATGATTGTTCTAAAATTATATTCGACAGTGGTCTTTAATGGCCCCACGCTCCTGTTCCCCAAAGAAACAGGCTGCTTAGATGAAAACTTGTAGAGGAAAGCTAGTCCTCCACAGTCACTAGTTTTACATTCATCCCGTTCAAATGGGATAAAGCAGAGGTCGCGGTAAATGGAATATTTTCCATCATTGATCGTTATTTTCAAATTAGGTAGCTACATTAGGTAGGTAGCTTTTCTCAATCTTGGCACGATGACAGTTGCATGACATGCTGCAAATTCAGCATCAAATATGTCAGCTGCTTTAAATAAAAATGGGTCCCAGATGTCATTCCATAAGAATCACAGGTTGTATTTAAATTAATTCCAATTGATTAGTTTAAAAACAAATTTTAAAATATATTAAATGCCAATTAGGCAATTTTTTAGCATATCCTCAACAACAACAGACAAATGTAAGGTTAAAGACTTGTTACATCAATATAATCTGAAAGTTCTTCACTCTTTGACATCAGACCCTAGATTAGGAGTATCAGACTCCAGTCCTGGAGGGCCACAATCTAGCTTGTTTTATTTGTTTCTAAGCTCCATCACACCTGATTTGAATCGGTGGCTGATTATGAAGTATCTGTAGCACGCTGAAGATGTAATTTAACAAAAGATTCAGGATAGAAACTAAAACATGATGGATAGCAGCCCTCTAGGACTGGTGTTACACACAGAGAGTTTCTAAAATGTCTTAAAACATTTGAGAGTTTAAAAAAAATGTCTCAAAATATTTGTGATGATTCCCAATTTCTTCTAAACAATTCAGCTATCGCGAGTCACAAAATGCAAAAAATGTCAAACAGAGAGGGGTTGACAACCAAACTATAAAGGATAAATTACATTGCGACAACAAAAAATTCTAGCGCAACCTCTGGGTTGATACAGTTTATGTGAAGTGTCAACTTTAAATTTTTTTAAATATTATGTTTTTTAATCAAAAGTAGCTTTTATTTTAGTGAAACTAAATCCAGAATCATTGAGTTAGTTACCCCACCTCTTGGCCATGTGTCTAAACATTGGCTCGTGCTTTTCCTAAGCTCTGAGCATGCAGCGATGTCTGAACAAGAAAATCCCAAACAAGAAAGATGACCTCTTAGAACAACGGGGAGGAGGCAGAAGCAAATACCTGCACACAGACGAGACACACGTCCTTCTCTGGAGATGGTGGTGATTTATTTTGTAGGATGTAACAAAACTCATTTTGGAAGTGAGCCTCTGTTAATGAGCTGTTCTTTGATGTGTAAATCCTCCTGTCCCAGCACAAAGCTGATACAGTCTCACCGCAATCCAGCTCAGGTGCTGCCTAGCTCCCTGCTGTATTCCTTATCTTGTGTACCAAACGGTGTTAGACTTTTGACAGTTAATAAACACAAACCATACTGTAAGAGGGGGACGTGCACCTGCATGCAGCCTTGCAGGTTAAAAAGAAGTGAAGTGAAGAATGCCATGTCATTATGCCACACAATTTACATCCTGTATACTGTACACTGTATCTGCTTCCTGCTTCCTTTCCCCTCACCTCCACTCCACCCCTGTTGAGGATATCAAACACTGATTTTTTTATTTATTTTTTTAATGACTAAATGTAAGTCTTTGGTTCATTTCATTTCTGCATTGCTTCTCCACAGAGTAATTGGATTGCAGCTGCACTGTCATGTACTCATTTAAATGAATGCCTATTAATCAGTGGATAATTGGACACATACCCCTGATAAATGGTGCTGTTCCACTTTGAGTCACGTACAAATTAGGCCATTTTCAGGGATCCATTTCTTATCTGGCTTGACTCATGCTTATATAAGCTGCGAGCTAATAGCCGTCTATGGACGAGCAACATCCTCACGGGCACGACTCCATTATTATGGTTTTACCACTTAGGTTTGTTTTTTCTCAAAGATCTGACATCTATTAACTGTTAGCGAGTGGTTTGATGACAATGCAAAATACAGGACAGTACAGTATGTGAGCCAGCATTTTAAACTCTATGTAAAGAAACTTATCGCTGATAACAGGACCTCAAAAAGAAAGGCTTACTAATTAACCCTTACATGATCGGGTCAACTATTTAATAAAGCACATTTTACTAACTTTACTAAAGCATGCACTGATCTTTTGGTGCATTTGTGCAAACTACATTGATGTTATTTTTTACCTAAATTGTAAAAAAAAACAAACCCTGTGAACGTTTGCAGACGTTTCTTTCTTTTGTTTCTTTGTGCTGACATTAAAATTAAAAACTTTTTCCTGGAATAAGGTCTTTCTGTGGATTCTATCCTCATCCCATGGTTTTCTGATTTCAGGAACCAGACAGCAGAGTTTCAGAAAATAGGCCTAGTATGGTACTTTGAACCTCTGGACTGGGTCCTGTGGAGGGAAGTGCTAAAGATCTTGAATATTTGTTGAGTATTTCCAGCTCTTTTTTGTCTATCTTTTGTCTAGTCGTCTCAGTTTGATTTAAAAAAAGAAAACCATAATATTCTAAAAACATTCTTAATACAAAAGAACTGGGGCACGCTGTGTGTGTGTGTGTGTGTGCGTGCGTGCGTGCGTGCATGCGTGCGTGCGTGTGTTCACAGTACTCGCATTACGACGGCCTGTCTTGCTGGGTTTATTCATTATGAATCTGTTAATGTTACACAGCTCCACTGAGTTTGGGGGGATTTTATTTGTGCTTTGAAGGTAACTGCTGTGAAACAATCATCTCTTGTTTTTTTTGCTGTATTAAATGTATTATGTTTTACCAACAGGAGTTTTTCTGTGTTTAGCTGTAAAACGTTGCAGCAACACCTTCACAACACCAAAGAATATATATTTTTTTTATTCTTATAAACGTTTGATGCATTTGGTTTCACTTCATATGATGAAGTCAATCTGCCACAAAAGGCCAAATGTTGTCATTCGTCCAAATAAAGCTGTTATTAAGGATAATGTCTGAACAGGAAGTATGTGAACACTGGGTCGTAGAGCTTTTGGGTACCTAACATGGGTATGACATCTGATTCCTTAAAAGGTCCTTGTTTGATTCTGGGCCATATAGAGTAAGTACATGTAGGTCATTTGAAGCGGTATGGTAAATCTCTAGAAACAAGAAGTAGTCCTCTGACCTGAGCAATATTTATGACTAGCCAGATTGGGAGAGACACTGCTGTCAAACAGTGACAAATTAGCATTTCATTTTCAGCTAAAACAATTCATTTTTTAATAAGTCCTAACTAATTCATTAGAAGTATTGCCTGTTTGTTACAATTTAGCATGAGACTGTTTAGTTATTTCAACCTGACAACATCCAAATTACTGTGCAACTCTATGTCACTGCTTATTATAAACTCTGTTTTGATTTATTGATCGATCGTTGTTCATTCATTCTGCTGCTTGTTTAATTTTTTAACTCATTTAAAAAATGATAACTAGACTCTGCTCAATCATAGATTCTCTCCTTGTAGCAGGAAATATAAGGTGCACAACAACAATCAAATGTATTTTTTGTAATGTAGAGTCAGAATATGTTTGTGTCTATCTGAGGAAAGAATAGGTGTAATCATAGTTGGTCTGTGGTGTCAACAAGTCAACATGAGCTGATAATTCATCCTGTGGTCGCTACGTGATTAGACTATTCTAACAGAAGTTTACTTGTCTCAATATAAATGAGCTAACTCATCTGCAGGTAGTCCAGATTTCTGCTACGAGACCTCTGACTCGCTCACACTGGAGATTTCACTACCACAGTTTTAAAGTCACTATATTTACTACCAGTTAGTTTTAGAATCAGTTTTAAACTCAGATCTTAACATTTAGAGCGTTGCATGGGGAAGCTCCTTCTTATATCACTGACTTGTTTCAGCCATACATGTACTTCTCTCAATCTGAGGTGGTCTAACCAGAATATTTACAGCTCCCTACACTCGATTCAGGACTCGAGGAGACTTAAGCTCCCAGACTGTACAATGTACTGCTTTAGTTTTAACAGAGTTTAGACTTTGTGGAGGCTTTTAAAATGCAAATGAAGACATTTTTATTCCAAAAAGCATTTAGTTAGTTTGAGGCTTTTATAACCATTTTAATGTTTTGTATTCCTGTTAAGAATATACTGTATGCATTGTATGTCATTTGTGCATTTTAGTAGCTTTTTGTGATGCTCTCTGCCATTTTGGCCTGTAAAATGTGTTCTATAAATACTTCTACTCACTTACTTGTAATTTGTGCTAAATGCGAGTGGTGTGCCAACATCCTGACACTAACAAAAACGGGTTGCTCTGCTATCAAACATCCAACATTAAAACTGAAGTCTAATGCATTTTTTTCTACCTGAGCAACAACCAGATGCTAGTCCAAAGGGCTGAAAAATAACACTTTAAAAATCTGAAACCAGAAAATCTGCAATTATAAAGTAAACGGCCTCTGATCTCTGAGCTAAAACGAGTAGCAGAGACCAAATCTCACAGGGGTGTCATCAAAAGATTTGTTTATTACGCAGCTATCACTGCTATGATGTCAGTGTCATCTAAACCTTGGGATGGTTTACTAAACAATACTAAAGATTTTAAGAAAACCTCACATGGTGTAAAACCACTTAACGATTGCACTCTGCATGCTGTACTCGCTAATCTAAAATACTGTTATTATTGCATAACTGACATTTCTATCAACAGTCCTCCTCTGCACTTTCAGCCATCAACATGTCACTCATGTATGATAATTACTGAATAAAGAAATATGTACTGTGACAGTGATGACCACTTGACATGCATCTCGCCTACAGGATTAAAGCAGCGTCATTACACTTTCTGTAACTTGGTCCCGACCACTGCTACAACCCTCATCTGCTGCATGGCAGAAAACTACAGTCTGCTTTTCTTGGCCTCTAATTAATCATGTTAATGAGTGCTTCTTAGCAAAAATAATCTAATGATTTTAGTCAACAAGAGAAGAATTTGCAGCTCAGACTCTTAAAATTGGCTGTTTGTCTTTATTTCCCCATTCTTTTGCCTTTTCTCCGTGTCTTTCCTAAACGACTCTTCCCACACTGAGTGTTTGCTTTAATAACGCTACTTTTCATCTCTTCATATTCTTCTATCCTTCTATTTCAAACTGACTTCCTTCATCCTACAGTTTCCTTCCTCCTGTTGTGACAACCTTACGACTCAAGTCTCCAATAAACTCACCAGTACTCCTTCCACTGATCTTCTTCAAAAACGTCCTCTGGAATGGGGTCAATCAGCACCAGGTCCGACACCTGCCTGAGGACAAAAGGACACACACACACACACTTAGATGAAGTAAGAGTCACTGATCACACTCTGTCCACTTCACCCTCCCAGCCAGCACCATAATGTGTGTGAAATAGGTAACCTCATATATGCTGTCACTCTGCAGATTTGTCCTGGGAGATCACACACACACACACACACACACACACACACACACACACACACACACACACACACACACACACGTTTACACATCAGACCATGAGGTAATGATGTTCATTCGGAAGAGAGTCATCAATACACGGCTTTTTAATTTTGTCTCTTAAGGATAGAAACATTGTGCCAAATAAAAAAGGTAATTTTTCACTCCTGGTGCGAGCAGCATGTCACGTTAATCACAGAGCCGTCTATGAGGTTGGTGAGTTATGTGAGAGGACAGGAATAGATCTGCTCCAAAGTCTAAATGTGCAAAGCTCAATATCAAAGATGACATTTCCATGCATCCATTTTCTTAACCACTTCATCTTGTAAGGGTTGCAGGGAGCTGGTGTCTATCTACAGCAGTCACAAGGTGAGACGCGGGGGACACTCTGGACAGGTCACCAGTCCATCACAGGGACAGAGACATACGAGACTTAAAACTATTCTCACACTTAAGGGCAATTTAATGTCACCAATTAACCTAACATGCCTATTTTTGTTCCGTGGAAGGAAACTCCTGATATTTGATGCTTTAAAAAAAAATGGTTGTTTCATTAGAAGCATTAGCAATAAGTCTTTCCATGTTTTATATGGTCATCATCTTCAGCATGACATCCTTCATTCAAGAGTGAGAAGAAATAAACGTTCATTTATATTGTTTGAATTTTTTATCTTGTATTTCCTGTTTGAAACTCTTGTCTGCATCTTACAGTAATGGTCTCTTTTTAAAGGGATACTCCACCCAAAATTAATTTTTTTGTCTATTGCCAAATTCCCCTTAGTTAGATAAGTGGGCAAAAACCATTTGTAACCAGCCCAGCTGTTATCCTGATCCAGCAGTACTCCTTTAGCTTTAGCTTAGCAGAAAACAATGTAAGTAAATGGTAACAACTAGCATTGTGAGAAAAAAATCCTTAAAAATCACTCAGTAGTGATACTAATTCTGACTAGTGACCTCAATAACTATATCGACTACAAGTGAAAATAAAAAGTAACACGAAGGAATTACAGGAACTATTTTGGACTCAGGACTACTTTATGACAAAGAACAGCTTTTGCTGAAAGACTCAAGGACATGATGCAGTGGCCCCAAAGACACCTGGTTACAAATGATTTTTGCCCACTTATCTAACTATGGAGCAGTGACGGCCCGTCAATAAGGGGCGCTGGGCGTTGCCCCACTGGTCTCACAGGAATAGGAGGAAGAAGAAGAAGGTTGGAATTACAAAATAGTTTTAAAAGAACCATGAAAATTAAACAAATCGATCTACCCATTATACATACGATAAGTGCTGTGTTTAATCTGCATTTAGGTCTAGTTTTAAAATGTTCTCTCACTTTTTTTTTTTTTTTACCAGACTGAAAGGTCATGTGATGTACTTCCTGTTTCTTTGGGGTCTTCTGCGCATGCTTCAGGCGCAACAATCTTTACTATAGACCTACGCTATAACTGGTGTATGCGCACTGGAACCTCCTTCAATACAAAGTATAGGAGAGCCTTGGGGTGCAAAATTTAGCGACCGAAGCATGCGCAGAAGACCGGAGTCTCAGCTCAGATCAGGACGTTGACCTGGAAGCTCTAAGTAGCTCGTGGAGTTTTTAACATGGAGGAAACTAAGTGGATATTTATTCAAAGAATCCTTCTTGACAGTTTTATGTATAGAATTAGGCCAAAACTGTGTGTGACCTAACTGTGCAACATTTTTAGTAAATTGGTGGTAAATGCTGTAACTTACTCTGCATGTCCAGAGAAATTTGTTCTCTCTTCAGGTCAGTGATAGAAAATATTGATGCAGCTTGTTTTTGACACATCGTCAGGGCAGAACACTCTTGTGCAGCACCTGACAACCAATGCGTGATTGTCACAAATTTTAAGAAGCTGTGGAGCAGAAAAGCAGGCGGCTGCAGGGGAGGGCACAAACACGAGATCTGCACTCGAGTTTATGGTGAAGTATGTAATGTCCTGGCCAGAACAAACTTCGAATACATGTCTTAGTTCTTATGAAGTACGCTGTGGTTCTTTTCAACCCTACACACACAATCCTGATATTAAGTTACAGGTTTATTTTCAATGAAGTAACATGCTGAAATGAGACTAGATAAAGTGCTCACAAAGACATAGGTCCCCTTTGACCCAGTACAGGTGTTGAGAGAGAAGAGGATGCTAATCAAATTCACATCTATGCTAGCCTGACCCCTAGTGAACTGAAAAGCTCCCTAAAGCAGCGTTAACACAGTTCATTTCTCCCAGCAGCCGTTAGAATGTACAATCACTGCAGCTCTGATTGACTTTCTTTATTTAAAAACACTACTAGACAGTATTTTGTCTTCGTTTGTAATGTTTGTTCTATTTTTATATGAAGTTATTGTTTAAAATTAAAAATGCATTTTTTTTCTAGTGTAATTGTTTTGTAAAAGTCAGATTTTCCTGTGCAATACAGGCATAGTGTGAACATAAGACTGACAGAAATCTATTTTTAACCCTTCGACTTGAAATACATTTTAGTCTAAATTTGTGAAATGAGGGGAAATTAAAACTCTTCTACACTGAATAAAAACATTTAAACACATAAGAATGTTTAAATAAAAAGTATTTAAAATCGTATTTTTAGTCATTAAAAAGCATTATTATTACCTTGATAATAATAGTATTGTTTTACATTATTACCAACTTTCATTTTAATTTAAACTTTATTGCAAAAAAGTTTCAAATGGACACTCAGGTTTCATTATAAACTGTATCTCAGTGGTCTTTACACCAAGTTCTGGATTTGCTGATAAAAAATGAAAAACTGATTGAACCACAATCATTTTCAGATTATTAAGTAAAAGTGAAATTCCAAGAACCAAAATGTTATGTAGATGTAAAACACAATATAATAAACGCAAATAACTCCCTAAATATTGTGGACGTGCACAGAGACTATTGTAGAGGTCAGTGGTTTGGGAATGACGCTGCTCTGAATGACTAATATGTTTTATTATAATTGCAGAGTATTGCACTTTGATATAAGCAGCTTGTTTTAATTTGTTAATTTTTCTTCCTTTGGTGTGTTTCTGAAATGGCTTGGAGGCTTTATGTTTTTATATGATAAATAATAATAATGTAACAGCAATGCAAAATATTGTTTTGTTTTAACCCTCAGGCATCAGTTTAATTCAATTCTCTCTTGAAATCCTGAAGAAACTCTTTTCATGAATAACAACAAGGACTATTAGGTCATTAAACTTGCATTTAAGGGGTTAAAATCCTCTAAATTAAAAAACTGTTTTCATATACGAGAAACAATAATAGTAAAAAGGAATAAAAAAGAATGAAACACTATTTTTAGTGTTTCTGCTCTGTAGAGGGTGCTGCTGACTTGAATTCGGTCAAAGTTTATTTAGCTGAATTGAAAAAGGTTGTTGCTTCATAGATGTGACATGATTTTTAAAATAAATATGTGTAATTAAAAACAGCTAGTTGTGGTCTGTGTTTCAATAAGTTTGGACACCATTAAAGTGTGAACATGCACCTACCCAATCCAAGTTTCAACACAGCTAAATAACAAAGGCAGATAATGCCCGTACAGAATCAGAGAAATGCTTTTAAGCCCCTAAGGTTCACTTACACATCATGAATGTGGCTGTAGAACCTGCTGTTGAGTCCACCGAGCTCAGAGCCCACCAGGACGAAAGGCGGGGCTATCCCTGCAGCCTGCAGGAGTCGGTGCAGATCATCCACCATCCTGCAAGACATCATCACTCATCAGTCCCTGAATAGAACCAGGACACGCTGCAAACTGGGCCAGGAGCAGCCAGGTGACAGACTCCCAGCATGAAACATGAAGATTTCTGTTACCTCTAATCTGCTCATTATTGTTTTTATTAAGAAATCACTGAAAAGATATTACTGAAAAGATTAGCAACTGCTTTCTTTTTAATCATGCTTTAGGTCCCAGAATAAACAGCACTGCTAAAAACTCAAACAGTAGCAGAAAAGATGGCTCCTTTCTACTGCAAAACACAGAAAACCACCAGGAAACCTAAATCATCAGGGGGGGCATCATCATTAGGCGAGGGGTGGCGTCGTCGCTCTGAGAGCCATCTGCTGTCCTGGGTTTGTTGTGCTAATAAATCAAACCTGAAGTGTCACAACGGAATGAAGAGATTTCACAGGACTCACAGGGTTAAGGTTAGGCAGCCATCAATTGGATTCTGGGAAATTGATTGCTTTCATCTCAAACTGGCAAACGACAGCCTCCTGGGCCAGATGCCAAGGTAACTAGACTGCTGACTGTCTGCGAGCCACGCCTGCTCATCTCTTAGGCAGATTAAACGCAGGACAAATACGTTAGGAGGCCAAAGACGTGAAGATTACAGCCTGATCCTGAGATGGCACGGGGCAGGATAGGACAGAGACGAGATGTGCTCAGCATAAAGTCATCAAATGAACAGTTCAGGGGTGAATAACTTATGGTTATCTCTCACCTGTATAAACTACAAAGTCACACGTATTGGAGAGTGGGAGTATAAATCACTGCCAGAAGGGAAAAAAAGACAAGTCTAGTTTTTTCTCACACCAGAAGGACAACGAGAAGCTTTGCTGTATTTTGCTTTTTAGCTATTTTCATTTACGCTGGAACAGAATGAAAGGACAAAATCAAAAGTCAAATCAAAAAGTACTGAAACACTGAACAGTTGGACGTGTGGAGTTAAAAGTTTAGAGGAGGTCACCTGTAATGGTTAGAGTGTTTTTAGAGCCATCCTGGAATTTCACCAGAAAGACAAATATCACTAACTTTTAGTCAGATGTATATGAGCTTAAAAAACAACATGATTTTGTTTATAAAAGTAATAAGAAGGCAGATATCTGAGGGGGATGAATACGTTTTATAGGTGTTGTCTTTATAGCCTAAGATTTTGATTTTGAATCCTCTTTTGGGGAAAAGGGGGAGCCCTGTTAGCTATCTAACACACCTTTTGATTTACCTTACTCAACCTATGACTCTGTGCATCTGTTTGTGGTAACCTGAATTTAATTTCCTCTTCATTCTTAAAATGTACACTGTAATGTTTTTAACTTTCAGTTGAAAACTTGAGATAAATCAGAACCAGAAACAGCCTTTAAAGCTAGAATTGATGCATATGTTTATAAGTAATTATAACTAGGAAATGTTGCAGCCTTGGTTTAAATAAAAACATTTAAAAAGATTTGTTTTGGGGACTTTAAACATTAATGTGATTGAAATCCTGAGCTTGTTTTGAAAATGTTAAATGGAACACTTGTAACTTTCATAAATTAATGTGTATTTTCCACAAGTAGCTTCAAAACACTGAAACTTTGATTTCAACCTTTTGATAATGCTGCTGAAAAATCAGACATTTTAGGCTGCAACAATCATAAAAAGGTCACAGACTTCTGGAGGGACTGATTTGTCATCAACAGTCTGAGTTAAGAAGGAAGGCAGGTCGCGCTACTTCCTGCTACATCAGGACCTCACACACCCTCAAACATCCCTCCACAGTGATTGGACACTGAAACAAACAGGTCATGCTCCATGGCAGGTGCTGGCCTCTCACCATCACCAGGAATCAGATCATTAAACATTTAGCTCACAATTTGTTAATGTTCTTAAACTAATTCTGCAAATTCAACATCTACACATAAGTGATGACCATGACGGGGAAAATCAGCCAACTCACTCATTCACAGACAAAATGAAGTACCCACCGTCCAGTTGTGGACATCCCCCAGACCTTCTCTGCTCCTGTCGTTTCATTCTGCAGCAGCCGCTTACTGAAGCCCAGTCCCATTCTGTCATAGCTACAAACCTGAAAACATGACAAACAGGAACAACACACTCTTTTTAACCAATAGCATGACTTTTTATACAAAAAATATATTTCAAAACTAATTCACAACCCCCTCTCCTGCAAGCTGAGTTGTTGCTGTTACTTGGGCTTTGTCATTCCAATGTATCTCAGCTCTTCTCAACAGGCCTGTGACCTAATTTGGCTCACATTTTCAGACAAACAACATGGGGCAGGCTGTCAGCCTCAACTCTGCTGAGCTGAGTTATGTTGAGCAAAGAGGATGTGACAGAGCTGCTGCAAGGACCGACCCCACGTGACCCCGACAACAACAAACAGCACGGCCACAACCGCAGAAGGTTCACCAGTTTACCTCACACCAGCATCACTGAACTGTAGAAATCCTATTCGGCTGAGTTTTAGTACATAAATGCGTTTGACTAAATGCACAGTAAACAGGTCAGTTTCTCACCATCGTCAGAGAGGAAACGTTGTTCTGGACATGATGCCAGATATCTGAGGACATTCCGGTCGGTGCGTCCAGAATAACTAAAGAGAAACAGACTGGTTAGCTCAGATTCACAACATAAACAATAAATATATAAACAATGGAGCAGAAAAGTGGTCTGTTCATTACCCACTGGTTTTCCTCGTCCTTTACACAAAAGATGCATCTTTTGACCCGAACCAACATCAATCATCTGACCTTCTATGAGAGAAAACAAACATGTTATGTTTGCTTTGTTTGCTTAAAATGCACAATAAACCTGCAATTAATGTCTGTTCAAAGAGTAGATAAAAATCTAAATGTTTTGCTGATTTATTAATAAATATAACTGATAGAAACAATGAAAACAACTTAGGCAAGAGAACCTTTGGGCAAAAGCATTAGTCCTTCTCTCTGCAGAGATGCATAGTTGAGGAATGGAGGAATGAGGATGATTAAGAGGAAACACTTTCCTATGTTTATGAGAACAGAGGTGTAGGATGCTCTGCCTTTAGCTTCAGCTTGGCTGTTCGGTCTCTGTTCTGGATCCTAAGACAGAAAAATTACATTGTCTCACACAATAAAGGTCCACTTCTACAATTTAAAAACCAAGTATGCATCACTTTAGCAACTTAACAGTAACCTGAAAATATATTTTGTAATAACCTTTTACTTCTTTATTTGCAAAAAGAAGAAAACAGTTTAGGATTAAAGGTTAAATGTCATCACACTTTAATTCCCTGATGGGAACTCATTTGGTGTGAAAAGCTATCATTTTAATTGTTCTGAATAATGCCGAAATGAAACCCACTCGCTTGTGATTAATTTGAAAGAAACCTAAAATAAATTCATAAAAAGGAAAGTTAAGAACAATCCACAAAACATAAACGACGCCGTTTTTAAATAGAGTTTGGCTTAACAGGTTAGCTTAAAGGAAGCTAAATGTCAACAAACTGAGCCTTCAGCGTTACCTTTTTATTAGCGTTAGCAGGCTCGCTGCTAGCCGGCTGAGCTTCGGTTCTCCGACGCATTTTGAATTTAATATCATAAACAAGAGCACAAAATGCAAAGAATGAAAACTACGGTAGTAGACTTCACGAGGGACATACGGAAGCCGATGAGGGACACAGTTCTGTTTCGCGTTTCCCTGGATTGGCCGGCTTTTCAGCTGCAGTCGACAGGAATAATAGAATAGAATAGAATAGAATAGAATAGAATAGAATAGAATAGAATAGAATAGAATAGAATAGAATTATCATTACCTGTCAACAGATTATCTGTTATCCTTAACCTTTCTCATCATTCTGTCATTTAGCAGAAAATTCTCATAACTGTTTGTTCAGCCTCTACAGCATTTATTAATTTGTGCACATCATAGTAGAATTTTCTCATTGCTTCAAACAAATTGCAAATGTTTTTGAACATGAATCAATTGCTTCTTTAAAACCCTCTACATTTTTATTTTATTATGTCATGTCAGTCTAAAAGAACTATATTTATGAATCCTGAGTCATCTTTCCTTATAAAACTAATAGTCCTCATCACATTGCTTGAGTCATTACATACAAACAATTTTAACTACATATCAAGTATCAAGCAAATTTTGTGCATTTCCTTTTTTCTAAAAATGTCCTAAATTGAACAATTTCTGAGGTGAACCTCCACTTTCACATATGAGGAGGAGTGTGTGAAGTATTAATGTAACCAACAGCCAGCCACGTCCCCACAGTCAATCAGAGCTGAGTCCCATCAGCCCTCAGTTGGCAAGCATATATGAACCAAACAGGACATGGTGTGGACCATTTCAAAAATACTTATCACACAGAAATGTAAGGTCAGCATTGTGGAAGAGGGTTGAGGATGCAGTGAGGAAGGGGACAACGTAGGGGAAGAGGAAGAAGAGAGCAGGTACATTCAGTAGGCAGATTGGACCATGTCTTAATCATGGCATCACAATGGCTGAGGCTGATCTAAGGGTGCAGCCAAATGTTGGGGGAACCATGGCAAATTCAATTATTCCGACATTAGGCCAAGAGTACAGATGTAATTCAGCTCTGAGCATTCTGACCTGCTCTACTGTCATTGTGTCATACATGAAGCCCACAGTGGGACAAGAACTCATCACTTTTTACATTTAGACTTACAGCTTTACTGCAGCACAGATTTACTGTATGTGTAAAGCAGTGTTACAGTAAGGATTAGCTATGTCCAGAGTATGGTATAAATGTTCAACGTGCCATTTGAATGGAACAGGGACAGAGTGAATGCGATCCATCACCATTACATGTAAAACACTTATGTGTTCTGTATACTTTAATGGCCAGTGCTGTTAACTGGTTACTTTGTGTAGTATCATGCAGCAGACATATATGGCAGTTCATCCTGTAGGCTACAGCCAAAATGCATCATGTTACACGGGAAAAGTTGTTATAGTTTCTCTCTCTCTCCTGGGATAAAGCGTCTACTGGAGCTGGAGGCAAGGGAACCACTGCACACATTCAGATATGCTGATGAGGCAGGTTTCATCACAGCAGAGTCCTGCAGAGGGTGAATTCACAACTCAAAGAGAAACTTTCCTTGCTGCATCGCCAAACATGATATTTGCTGTGATGTTGTTGACAATATGTGACCAAACAGACAGAAAGACCTGGATGAATGATGAAGAATACTTTACAGCACTGTGAATGTTTCAATTCACTTCCACTAATTAATGCAATAGTGTTTGCAGCTCTGCCTAAAAAGTGTTTTTAATGTTTGTTGTAAATAGGCAAATACTTTACTTTTGCACAATGTTATGACATTAGAGCATATGCAGGAAAAATGTACTCATTTAACTCTGTGTAGCTTAACTGTAGATTCAATTGGCTGTGCAAATATTGTAGTGCTGTCAGGAGCATTTTCATGGTGTGTCACCAAGGTTTGACTTTTTTGTATTAGAAAACACAGAGTGAACTGCCCTAATGCAAAATGACAAAGACATTGAACAATATTGCACATAAATAATGGGGAAATATATTTTTGTGATATATCAAAGGTTGAGCTGGAAACTGCATCTAGAAAAAGTGAATACAAAAATGGCTAAAGCTATTGCAATATTAAATAAATCAAAATATATTTTGAGTAATAATAATAATAATAATAATAACTTTATTATATAGCACTTTTCTCAGGCCAATGGCCACAAATTGCTTTACAATAAAAACAATTATAAAATCACAAAGGATAAAACGTGATAAGAACATAATAAAACACAAAATAAAAACTTGATAAGAACATGATAAAACGCAAAATAAAAACATGATAAAACAAAAACATCATGCAACCTAAAATCAGTTAAAAGCAAGCCTGAATAAATGAGTTTTCAACTGTTTCCTAAAAGAGTCAACAGAATCCAGTCAACGCAGAGGAGGAGGTAAAGCGTTCCATAATTTTGGAGCCACTACTTTAAAAGATTTATCTCCCCTGGACTTAAAATGTGATCTAGGAACCTCCAACAGCCTCTGACTAGCAGACCTCAGACTACGAGGAGGGCTGTAGGGTTTTAAAAGGTCTGAAATATAAACAGGGACCTGACCACGCATGGCTTTAAAAGTAAAAACTAAAAGTTTAAAATGAATTCTAAAATGCGCTGGTAACCAGTGCAGGGATCTTAAAACTGGAGTAATGTGCTGACTCTTTCGTGTGTTGGTTAAAAGCCTTGCAGCAGCATTCTGAACTGACTGGAGGCGAGACAGATCTTTCTTATTCAAACATGTAAAAAGGCTGTTACCATAATCAAGGCGAGATGAAATAAAAGCATGAATAATCATCTCTAGTTCTGCTTTTGACACTAGAGTTCTGATCTTAGAGATATTTCTCAATTGAAAAAAGCAGTTACGGATTAATGTTCGTGAATGTTCCTCTAATGACATGGCAGAATCTAGAATGATACCAAGGTTTCTGACGTTTGGTTTAACAGAAGCAGCCAAAAAACCAAGGTGCTGCTTAATGTCACTCATTTGGTTCTCTGGAGCAAAAATTAGTGATAGAGTCTTATCAGAGTTCAACTGCAAATAGTTGTCACTAAGCCACTGTTTGACGTCGTTAAAACATTTTAACAGAGAAGACAACTGAAAATATTCAGATGGTTTAAATGAGCAGTACAGCTGAATATCATCAGCATAAAAATGATAAGACACATCAGCAAACTGTCTGATCATTTGGCCTAGGGGGAAAGCATACAAAATGAACAGGATAGGGCCCAGCACTGAGCCCTGTGGTACCCCACATGTCAGGTTCTGGAAGTCAGACATGATCTGGTTCGCAAAGACACTAAAAGTTCTACCTGAAAGGTAGGACTTGAACCACTCTAGGGCTACACCAGAAACACCAACAGTATCATGAAGCCTATTAATTAGAATACTGTGGTCTACGGTGTCAAATGCTGAGGAAAGATCCAGGAGAACCATGACAGTGGATTCTCCAGAGTCAGCCGACATCAAAATGTCACTAGAGACTTTTAGTAACGCAGTTTCTGTGGAGTGGAGCTTTCTGAAACCGGACTGAAACTGATCAAAAATCTCATACTGTATTTCTCCATAAAAGAAATCAGCTGTTCTGCCACGACTTTCTCAAAGACTTTAGCAATAAAAGGAGTCTTTGAAATCGGCCTGTAATTATTAAGCTGTACTGGATCCAGATTGTTTTTTAATAATGGCTCAACGACAGCGTGTTTAAAGGAGCTAGGGAACACACCGGATGAGAGTGAGGAGTTACAGATGTCTACGATACAAGGACCAATAACAGGAAAAACCTTTTTAAACAACAGAACAGGAAGGGTGTCATTAGGACAGGTAGATGGTTTCATTCTGTGAAAGGTCAGATAAGGTCACTGGGTCAAACGCTCTCAGAGACTGAGTGGGCTGACTGCTAGAAACAGAATTATGGCGTGTGGATGGACAGATGCTTCCTCTGATGTTATTGACCTTTGTCACAAAAAACTGAAGAACGTCATTACAGTCGTTTTTAGAGGACACAGGTGCTGTAGGGGTCAAAGGTGAAACAAGAGAGTTTATGGTGGAAACCAGGACCTTAGAGTTCTTCTGAATCTTTATTTCTCCTAACAGGATGAACTGTTGGGAGGTTTAGGAAAACACACACAAAACTCATATTTATATTACAGATATGAGCAATAAGATTACAACAACTCAGGTTATACATGCCAACTCATCTACTGTTCATAAAACTAAATCAGTAAGACAGACAGAACACATGTCAAGAGTCAGATTGATTCAATAGAAGAAAAACATTGAATAACTTGGACATTGAAATAAAGGCATTTTACTCAGTTAAGTCTTTTAAGAAGATGTGTACATTAAAAAAATGGATATAAAAAGAATATTTCAGAACACAAAAGTGATTGTATGTAAACCAGTACAACCCTTAATATAAATGAATGTTTATTGTGCAAATGTATAAATCCATGTTCATGGGACTTTGTCTATTTATGTTTACTATTGACTTATTTGTTAATTAACTATTTGTTAGTTTTTGTTGGTGAACCTGTTGACTTAGAAAGTGTGTCAATATTACCATAAATTGTGTTTTCACATAATAATTTTGATTATAAAGAGTAGGCCTTTAAATATGAAAGATTCAGCCCACACATTTTGATTTTGTGATTTTTGTATTGTTTTGTTATAGTTTTTTTCTTTATATTTAAATAACCAAATAATAAATAAATAAATAAATAAATAAATAAATAAATAAATAGTGTCAGGACTTTTTGTTTTATTGACATGAACACTTGCTTTTGAGGAATGAACTATCCAGTTTGAGCATGTGCCTTTGCAGATTATCAGACATGTTTTGCAGTTTGTTCTAATTGTTCTGAGAAATGCACTAGCTGTTGTGCAAATGTTAATAGTGATGTAATGATTAATGCACCAAAGTGACTGAGAAGTACTGTAAATACTGTAATTGTTGTAGTAGTACAGCTAGTGGCCTGTAGGTGTCGCTGTATCTCAAAGTCCATCCTGTCAGTCCTGCCAAAGCAATAAACTAGTGGCTGTACCTTTCATGAGTATCTGTCCATTTAAAATGAGAAGAAATATAAAATTAAACTGTAGAATGTTAAATAAATAAATAATTAAAAGACCCAAACAACCAAATATGCTGATATTGGTCTTGAATTTGATGTCAGGCATTGTATAAATAATTCAACTAGACCTCAACAAATATAAAACCTACTGCTGGTGTAAATGGCAGCTGGTTAAGTATCCTACAAATACATTTTATAGAGTCAGATACATGTGTTGCATGCAAAACATTTGAACATCTTGGGAGCTGAGGCTGCACTTCAGATGTGACCTTTATGTGTATTTATTTAACACAATTCATAAACCACAATACACTGAATAAAGCATAAAGTTTATATGAAGAGGTTAAGTTGAGAGACATGAGATGTGGGTAAGTAAAAAGAGGGCTATAAAAATTCTATCCTGGCTCTCACTGGAATGAATTTCCCTCTGAGTTTATTATTTACCTCTGAGAGAATAAAGGCAGACTGCACAAACTGTTTTTCCAGAGGAGAAAAAGCAAAACCTCATCTGTGAGCAATGTTTAGATAGCAGGTGACTGGAACCATGCGGAGAATTCATTGCAGTAATTAAAACGCCTGGCTGGAGTGAAATGATGAATGTCAGCTACTGATGCGGTGTCAGGTTGTTTGTTTGTGTGTGTGTGTGTTGTTTGTGTGTCGAGGTATCCTGGGTTGATTAAAGGGAGTGACGCGGGGCCTTCTCAGCCTGTTGTTTCTGTTCCAGCTCAACATAATTAAGACTGAGAGCAGAGCGAATAATCACAAAACTGCTGCTTCTGTTTACAGCCTTCTGCATGACCTTACACCTCTCTGAGGACCATCAAAACATGTGTTCCTATTTGTCCGTTTCCTTTACAGAATAAAACACAACTCTTTCCATTTAGATGGATGCTTGTATGTAAAAGTTTTAAATAGAACAAGCCTCATAAAGTGTGTTTCTGGGATTAACATAATGTAATGTCCTTTTCAACAAGCAGAAAAAGTTCTTTACTCAGTTTACTTCTGTTATAATATAATTGGATGTTGCTCTTTAACAACATCTGCCCTCCAGTCACAGAGAAGAGGAGCTGCTTCTCCAGTGCCAGGTCACCTTGACACTATTTTGGGCATCTTTTTGCCATATCTGGAGGCATCTCTCCCCACCCAAGCTCTGACATTCAGCTGAGACAAATATAATGCACTTTAGGCTTCGTTACACCTCACCTTTCCAAAACAACACATATTCAATAGGACAGCTGCTGAAACCAGAGAATAGAGCAAAGTCTGAATGCAAATAATAACCTATTATTCTGACATTTCATCTCAAATGCCTCCTCTACCATCTGACTCTCCCTAGATGCTCTCAGCTCTTTCTCAGGACATGCAGCTGTAGCTGTGTGCTGCCAGGAAAACCCATTTCTTTACTTAAACTGCATCAGCAGCACACACACTGCAAATATGTATGAGATCAATGTGTTTGAGGTGGTTTTGGTAAATGAAAATGCACTTCCTGTTTGTTGTACCTGTCAGATGTGGACCACCACAGATCATCACTGAACTCTGCAGGACATTCATACTGTATCTCGCTGATTGTTGGCTCTGCTTTATTGATTTCACCTGCCTTAATGGTTAAAAATACCTTTCACTTCTAGTTTTGAAGACAATATGTTGACCTAAAACACTGAAGTCAGTGAGACCTTGGCTGTGTGCTCTCAGCATTCTGAAGCCGCTACACAGTAAAAACACCTGAGTAAAATAAACTCTAGAGAGAGTTTATTTTACTCTTCTAGAGTTGATTTTACTCTGGTGTTTTTACTGTGTAAAGAAATCATAAGCTCCACAGAAACAACAGACACGTGTCAAAGAAGACAAAAGCACATTTTGATGTTTAATTTGTGAATGTACTACAAACGGTATGAGAGTAATCATAGTTTGTTTTAAAAGTTTTGGATGATGGCTTTGTTTGTGCAAATGCATTTTCTCCAGCTCTTCATTTATTATCATTCTGCCCAACAGACTGGTGACCAACTCTCAAACCTGATAAACCTCACGCAGTCTGCCACTGAATTCAGAACGTCATCAATGATCACTCCCAGAGATTAAAATTAGGCTTCCCACAATGCAGTGTGCTGACCCCGCCCTGCCCTACACTCACAGCTGCATCCCTGTCCACGCCAGCAGTAACATCATCATGTTTGCTGATGATAGCTGTGGTTCATCTCTGGTGAGGAGGAGACTTCACTGGGAGGAGTTGGAACAATGTGGTGAACAGACAACAACCAGGTGTTAAACAACACCTGGGAGGTGGTGGTGGTGGTGGGGGTGGTGGTGGTGGTGGGGGGGGGGGGGGGGGGGGGGGGGGGGGGGGGGGGGGGGGGGGTCCACACTAAGGGAAGCCTGTGTTGGAGAATGAAAACAACAACCATCATCTAACGGGTAAAGTCTGCACTCTCTGACAGTGTTCAGGAACAACCAAGAACTGCTGGTGTCTTGCCATTTCTATATTGGGTAATATAAGTAAACCTTTATAAAGCACTTATCAAGATAAAAACTACAAAGTGATGGACAGTCAGAAACAATAAAAGACACATTAAAACAGTAAAACAAAACAATCAATTAAAAGCTGTTTTGTTTTCAGTTGTTTTTTTTTATTTCCACAGAATCAATAGACCACCGACTAAAGGAGAGAGAGTTCCAAAGTCCTGGGGACACTGCTGAGAAGACCCTCGCCTTTTGTTTTCAGCCTGGTACGAGGGACAACCAGCAGGCCTTGGTCATATGACCTTAGAGACCTGCTAAGAACATGAAAATGTAAAAGTTCCTTGATGTGTGCTGGCGCTTCATTATTCAGTCAGAACCCGAGCCTTAAAATGTGCCCTGTAGTGGATGGAGATCAGTGGAGCTGGATGAGTATAGTGACAGAACTAAAGTCTGACAGCAGCCTTCTGTACAGTCTGCTCCACTGATGCTTTGTTTAGGCAGTGAATAGTGAGTTACAGTAATCCAACTTCAAAGAAACAAAAGCATCAACAATTTCCAGTACAGCCTGAGAGATAATATTACATAACTTTTAATATTTCATAAATGATAAAAGCTTGAGCAAACCAGAGATTGATTTGTATTGAGAACATGTTGTCCGTCCTACTGCTTCTGTATGTGGTCCTCCAGCTGCACTACAGCGGACTAGAAACAGAGGGTTATCACTAAAGCCCAGAGGATGATCGGTTGAACTTCAGTCAAGTATCCAGACGTTGTTTGGTTGAAACAAACTAAACAAATTGGCTCATGCTGTTTTAACACATCACATGACAATACCTGAAATGTTCACAACTGTTGTTGTTTAGAAGCTATTATTAAGTCTTTTCTGTTGTTTGTACACTCATTCTTATTTTTTCTTGTTTTGCACCAAGGACTGGATTTCTGTTTCATTGCAGTGAGTTACATTAACAGCGAGGATGTTCTTCTAAATTCTTGACCTACACTGTGTTGATGCAACATACAAAAAGGGCCCATCAGTGTCTGTGTTTTTATTACAAGCTTTGCCAGTTTAAAATAGACAAAACCCCTGATGACATTTCAGTCTTCTAAACCAGGAAGACAAGCCCAGGCTCCAGAGCGTTGTGAGGTGTGCTGTGAGGAGGGCACCAACCGTACTGGGCTTCATAGGTTGAGAGTCTATATTAGGTAAGGCCCTGTCAGGTCTTGATAAAATAGTTGAATCTGCTCCCATCTGGCAATAGATATGGGCCACCTTCAAACTGAAGGAAAATGTCGTCTTACTGATGGTCTGTTTTTGAACAATAAAGATTCTGATATGACTATTGATGAGGGCTTTTTGTGATTTATTGCTGTGCTTACTTGCTGCCCCGATGTTTATAAAGTGTAACTTGAACCTCAGTATTTACATTTGAATGGTTTAGCTACTCAGGACTATAATATAAGTGCTCTTTGAGTCATGAAGCTGATGTTATTTGTAGAGATCAGGGTTCTCAAGAGGACATTGGGTTCTTGGCACCAACATATTTTATTCTGTTCAACATATATCTTGTCCACCTATTCAGTGAGACAGGCTTTTAAATTTAACCTCTTTTTTAATTTCATTTTTACATATTTAATTTAAAACATTTTTCTTAACTTCTACTTGCTCAAAACTCAAGAGGTTAATTAGTTGTGAGACGTTTCACAGCTACTTTTCCTCATTACCCAACAGCTTGAGTCTTTCATGGCCTTGTGGCACCTTCTATTTAAATGCACTGCTGTATAAGTCTGAATACAATTTAAAATGGGTTTTTTGTTTTGTTTTCAAGTTACAGATTTTTTTGTGAAGCACTTTGTGATTTATGTCTGTGAAAGGTGCTATATAAATAGACCTTACTTACTACTTACTTACAAATTCAGAATTCAGAACTTTTTTGCAATATCTTCAAGTGAGTTTAGTTATGTTTACATTTATAAACAACAGTAATTTGGTTTTATTTACACATTAGCTCATGATGGATGTTTATTCATTAATTCATCAGATGTTTTTATCCAAAGCAACTTACATTTGTGACCTATCAGGATTTTTGTTTATGGGGGAAACCGAAGTAGAGGAAACCCACTCATGCATGGCAAGAACATGCTAACTCCACGCAGAAGGGCCGCAGCTGGGATTTGAACCTGCAACCTTCTTGGGCAACAGTGCTAACCACTGTGCCTCCATGACAGCAGTTCTGATCAAATTTAGAATGCAAGTGTTAGAGTTGAACCTAAACACAGGGTTAAGGGGATTTATATTTGGAGTCATTCAGCTATTCATCTACATTAAAGACCACACCCACTGACAACCTCACTCAGAGTGGGTGGAGCCTGGGAAAGCAATAGTTGTTTTATAGGAAACTAGTTGTTTGTCACTGATCTACAGCAGTGTCTCTCCAGATCTGACTATGAGTATTGCTCTGGTCAGACGACGTCTTTCTTTTTCTATAGAAACTTTGAGTGATGTCACCGAGGGTGTGGCCCTTACTGTAGATAAATAAGTGATAGAACAAAGGATGGAGGCTTTCAGTCAGTGATTTTAGTATAAAATTAAACTATATACAAAATAAAATGTAACTATATACATATATTTCACTTTCATTTCAAGTATTTTTCAAGACAAAAGTACATTTATTAGCAGGACAATGGAGAAAGGACATACCTGAAGTACACAGCAGCACTGGACTGTCTCATAGGGAGACTGTCTCTCTCGATAACCCCTAAAGCTGAATAAATTGGGCAAGACTCTTTGTTGTCACACTGACTAATGTTATTTATTTACAAGGACTGATTTCTTATGAACAAACAGAACATTCCATGAACATTTTTTAAAATGTCTTTCAGAAACGTTGCTGTAACAATTTAATTAAGCAGCATTCTGACTGCTGGTGTGTTTCCTCCCAAAATTCACTGTCTCCTTTATTTATTTATTTATCACTGAGTGAGCTCAGGGATGTTCAGGAGGCCAGTCTCATGGACATCAGTCATGTGGTACTTATTGATTTTGCCCCCTTGCTACTGAAGTGCAACATCAGTCAATACAGTAACAAGTCTTCATTTAAACTTCAGAAAAGTGGTCTCCATCTCAGTGAACAGGACGTTTTCAACCAAAGTGAGTCTTAACATTTCTTAGTGAACTAGAGCATCAGTTCTGCTCTGCAGACTTTTATATATATCCACATATATAGGCTTGCCAGGCTAATTCTCTATAGTTTTGAAATGTTTCTTAAGTGAAAGAAACAGGAGCAAGAGGCGGATTTAATGTGAATCTAAGCTAAAAATTGAGAGTCAAATATAACTTTAAATGTGACAAACATTAAATAAGAAGGAAATCAGGGAGGAAGCAAACAATTGTTCACACCACTGTATTTATAATATACACATTTTCAAAACAATTGATGCTCTAACTGAAAACAGAAGAGGAAAAAGATCAAACAAACCCATAAACCTGAAGTAACAACACAGTAACTTTTCATTCTTCTTCCAGAACCATCACTTTCATCACTGGCCTGGATTAAACAGCTGTTCTTCATATTTATTTAAAACGTGTATTGTGCATATTATTTTAAACTGATTTATGTTTGCACTTTCTCAAAGTTAATCTGACTGTTCCATAACTTGATCCCTGAAACTAGAACATGCTTAACTGCTTTTAAACTTCTTGTAATAATAATAATAATGAATTGTTTATTTATCCCTTAGGAAAATAGTGGGCTGTCATTCTGTTCAGTATGGGATACTTTGACACGTAGTCTGCAGGAAACAGGGACCTTCCAATCAGTGAATGACTGATCCACAACCTTCTATATTTCATATATTCTTCTTATAATAATAATAATACATTTTATTTTAGGCACCTTTCTGACACCCAAGGTCACCGTACAATAGGAAATCACAATAAACATAATAAAAGTAACAAGTTAAAAAACAATAGCATAAAAGCACACCAAATTACAATAAAACACAGTAAAATTATCAAGTTAAAAAACAACAGTATAAAAGCACACAGTAAAACAATCAAATCATCAACTTAATATCCAAAAAGTGAAAAGACCACCATGAATCCCAGTTATAATGAGTATGCTAATTTAAACAGATGAGTTTCCAGCCTAATTTTAAAAAGTGGGAGAGTTGTGATGTTTTTAAGGTCAGCTGGGTTAGGGTTAGGGTTATATCCCCTTTTCTCTCTAAACACCTTTATTTCATTTGAAAGTAAATCTTAAAAACTTTGAAAAGTCTGTGTTTCAGTTTCAGGGGTCAAATAGCCTAACAGATGAACTTAAGCAAAGGACAAAAATAAATCAGCTTAAAATAATCATGTTTTAAATAAACCTCATGAAGAATTTAATTCAGGTCAGTATGGTTATAAAAATGCATATGCAGAACCTGACTGAATTCATAAAACCCTAGTAGGTGAAGTTTCCTGGTTCCTGCTGCTGGAGGTGGACTCCTCCTCCCCCGGCCTCGCTGGGACCTTCCGGCTTGGTACGGTCCGCTCCTCCCCTCCTACGTCTGACTGATGGTAGTTCCTATTGGAGAAGGTCAAATGACTCCGCATGTCTGCCTCTGTGTACATTCCCTCCGTGACAGCCGCCTGCTGCTGCTGAGGAAACGTTTCCCCCAGCAGCCTGTCAGCCTTCAGGAACACCTCTACCGGGACACCGAGCCCTGAAAGTAAGTAACGACGCTCGGAGAGGTGCTCGTTGTTTCTCTACCGAGTCCACCGGCTTTTGTTAGCATTTACCGGGACGCTCGGTTCCTTTAAGCTTTAATGTTTACTAAGAGTTCCTGGGACACTTCCTCTGGGGATGCTGCGATGCTTTCTAACGCTGCAGGTCCAGTTTACTGAGGAACTGTCACCTTTTCTCTACTTTTATAGTAATTTGTTTAAATTAAACGTGTATATGTTTACGTTTGGTGTCGGTGTACCGGTGTTATGGAGCTCAAAGTGATCCTTAATGCACCAATCAGGCGTCATTCTGGACCTTTTTGTCCATTTGGGTTAATTTTTCTTCTCCATCATTTTGGATGTTAGTTCATATAGCGGATTTTTGGTTAAGGCTGTTTTTATAAGTTTGAAATGTAAATGTCTTCAATAGGTCAATTAAACACTATTGAGTCATAAGGACAAACATGTCATCTTCTAAAAACTGCTATAAAACTTTATACTTTCCTGCTTTTTTCATCCTAGACCTGGTGAAGAACTTTAGCTCTGCTCAGAACTAAACTTGAGCTCATTTTGAGGATTTTAACCCTTTAAATGCCAATTTGACTAATGCATATCCTTATTATTTTTATGGAAAAAAAACCCAACAGAAACAGATTTCTTTTTAATAAAACCAATTTTAGCTGGCTTGATCAAACTGATGCTGTGCAGTAACGAAAACACAAAGGTAATATTTATTGACAAATAGAGGACTGATTTGTGAAAAAGCCACCCATATGTAGTTTTATTAAAATCATTAAGTTGTTGTGTTTTAAAAAATAAAAATATAAACAAGGGTATTTAGTAATCAAACTAGCATTTAAAGGGTTGAAATCCTCAAAATGATAGTTTGGTTGTTCTGAGCAGGACTGATCTATGCTAAAAAAGCAGGACATGTATTAATTTGTGAAGTTATTTTTAGCAGGTTTTTTGGAGTAAGGACATTGTTGTCCTTGATGACAGGAGATGAATAAATTAAAGTGATGCTGCAGGGTTAAGTAAAGAACTAAATGATTTAACCTGACAGTAGATGCTATCTGAGGTCTGTGCTCAGGTGGGAGTGTGGAAAGGTCACTTCTCAGCAA
Organism: Callopanchax toddi; assembly: GCA_006937965.1. Lineage (NCBI taxonomy): Eukaryota > Metazoa > Chordata > Actinopteri > Cyprinodontiformes > Nothobranchiidae > Callopanchax > Callopanchax toddi. The sequence continues at coordinate 81,961 of SSNR01000270.1, read as the reverse complement.
CTAGAAAGCTCTGAGGAAGGTAGACTTAATGAAGTGAGTCATCTTAGTGAGGCTGAGAGCTCCCCTCCCCTGCAGAGTAGAAACCAGCTAAGCCTATTACAGCATTGCATAATGCAGTAAGGTATAGTCCCGTACGGTGCAGAGTGAGCTGGCTGCAGGGTCCCATGGCTGCAGGTCTCTATGTTGTCCAAGTTTCTTTTACTCTCTTTTTAGACATCTTAAATGGTAAATGGTAAATGGCTTGTATTTATAGAGCGCTTTCTACAGTGCAGAACACCCCAAAGCGCTGTACAACACGAACAGTCACTCACCCATTCACACTCACACTCACACACTGGTGGTGATAAACTACGTTGTAGTCTCAGCTGCCCTTGGACACTCTGACAGAGGCGGGGGCTGCCATGCACCGGCGCCCTCCAAGACCCTCTGACCACCACCAGTAGGCAAGTTGGGTGAAGTGTCTTGCCCAAGGACACAACGACAATCTAACCCAGCCGGAGCTGGGGATCGAACCTGCGACCCTCCGGTTGCCAGACCGGCCACTCTACCAACTGAGCTAATGCCGCCCCATCTTAATGAAACATCTCCATCCAGAGAGTGTAGGGTCAGGTTGTTCACAGGTGACGGACAGGAACTGGATCACTGTGCAAACACAGGCTGTGCTGCAGTGATGTGCACGTTTGATCAAGGTCGTTGAGAGTTTGGGGGCTGATTCCAGCTGGAGGGATCTGGAGGAGTTTTGCAGGATCTTAAGACGATTTTAGATTGAAAACATGATAAAATTCAGTTTTTCCCCTCATGACGCTGCCGGGAGTCTTTCTCTTACTCACAGATGTCAGTCGAGTTATTTCAACCAACATGTTTTAATTAGTTGTTTTTCTACTAAAACCACTTAACAGTTGATAATAAACACTAAATTACTTTTATGGATTATATAAAGCCTCAAAATTATATCCCATTATTTCTATTAAACTATGTATTTATATAGATACAGCAAAACAATTATTTTATCTGACTTCAGCTTGCAGGTTGCAGCATTTTGATCACAACGTAAAGAAGGAGCATTTTCTTTTTCCTATGATCCATTGTGCTTGATGACAGTGTGAATCTATTGCTACAACCATCTGTACCAAATACTGTTGCCTAATGAATTATTGTATGTCATGATGCTTATCATTCAGATGCTAATATGACTCAATATTTAAATCACACACAATATTACAGTTTATCTTCATGTTATAGGATATGATATGGTGCAGCTGCGGCTAATGGAACAGGAATCAAATGGGCTGTAATCATTTGTGTTCATTGTAACAAAATGATAAAAAATAAGTTTGCACTTTGCGTAACTTACTAATGTTGTTGAACAGAGAGTTTAAGTTTACTAATGGATAATATTTTGCTGCATGATTTGATTTGTTGCATAAAAAGGGCAGTGATTTTATTATATTGAATATTTTGATGATTGGTTCTGACAAACCCACACTTTCCTCTTATTCTTTTTCTTTTAAATTTTGTAGGGCTGCTCAATAATAGAGGAAAACATAATCATGATTATTTCGGTCAATAATGGAATCACAGTTATTTATCATGATTTTTGATTGAATTGGGAAACACGATCTGGAGTTCACATTTTAAGAGACTGCAAATGGCAGAGCTGTTTAGTGATGATTAAAACGTATTATTTAATATATCTACTTGATCGATCAGTCTCATGAGAAAAACATGTAGAGGTAGCGCTGCTATATAAACAGAAAAGAGCAGCTATGGGAGCCTGGATGTCAAAGCAGAAAGTCGGTGGATAAAGATCTTCTTTTTTTTCTGGAGTTCAGATGTTTGGAAATAGAACCGTATAGAAACATGTTGTTAGATGCTGCACTACAGAGGATGTGGAGTTATGGCTGAAAAATAATGGAGGTATGTTTTTTTGACACGCCATATTTGGCTGTTATGTCCTTGTCATGCAATCTGTACTTGCTCTGATTCTTTATTTTAAAACCACAAGTGCATTTGAGTTTAGTTTTCAGAACAGGAGGAAGTGCATGTCATTCAGAAGACAAAGTATGCGTAATGTGGACAAAATAAGTTTTATAACAACATTTTTGTGAAGTTTTTATTAAAATTTTGGAGCTGAAATTGAAAATCAAGCTAATTACACAGCCTTAGACTTCAGCATTTCGGTCAATCCTACAGTATCTACAAGTCCATCTGATAGCCATCGCTGGTATTGGCATGCTGTTTGTGATTTTAAAAAATAATTTGCAATAATAATTATACACGTTGATGTTGCAATGTTTAGGTGGGAACATGATACATTTTATATAATGTGGTGCCCTTGCAGCCCTAGTCAGAAAAGTTCCCTCTGAGAGCAGCAGAAACAACATCCCACTCCAACTATTTAATTTCTCTACAGATATGAATGATTACCCCTTTGACCTGCAGGTCAGCTGCTTGGTAGGGAACACGCACAACTAAACTGGAAAAAGCTAAAATAATATAAAAAAGAATCAAAGATTGTGAATGTAGCTGTGAAACATAAAATATTATTATTATTATTCACTTTAAAATAATCTCAGTAACTTTATTCATCTCAGAGGGAATTTGATTTGTCGTAGCAGCAGCAATATAAAAAAAAAGTACTGTATATAAGCATAAACACAAATATAAATGTCATAATGAACATAAAAAAGGACCTGGTTTTAATTGTTGTTTTTACAGCTGTGACATGTCTCCATTTGTAACTTAAATACTTTGATAAGGTAATTATTTTATTGACAATTTGGAAAATTTAAAGATCATCCATTCATCATCATCATTCATAAAACAACATTTTACTTTGACATTTGGTCACAAAGTTTTAAGGTGTTTATATCTTCTATGAGTGACCTTTTTGCTGCTTTGAATTATTAACCGTTTCATGCTTGTATCATATAGTTCTGTCTTCAGTTGAGTCAATCATTCCAGCTTCCTGACATGACATTTCACTTGTTGAGGACTTGCTGTACACACACACACACACACACACACACACACACACACACACACACACACACACACACACACACACACACACACACACACACGTGTACACGCTGAGTGATGACTCTCATGATCAAATTCTGCACGGTGCTTCTGGCTCTGATTAATCCCTCACCCTGCTATCATCAGTGACTTCTTGCTGTTACCAATTGATCACTGCATAGAGATTCATGTTGATGAAACCAAACTATATCATGTAGTAGAAATAATTCATACACGCCATTTCAAAAAGGAACTAATTCAATTACATTTATGTTCCATAATTTGTGTTTAATGCAAGTAAAACTGGTTTAATGTCTTTAGTCTTACTTAAACTGAGGCAGTAAGACTTCTGTGTTTATAAACGATGGCCATGAGAAACTGGAATATCTCGGATTTGTGAAAGGCTCTTGTGAGATTTTAACAGCTGCAACCATCTCATTTATCTCTACGAGCTCATTAACACACACACACACACACACACACACACACACACACACACACACACACACACACACACACACACACACACAGGTAGAGGCTTCACGCTGCCTTGAGCGATACAAATGTGGAATTACTAACAGCAGATCTCACTTGTTGCTAGGCAGTGTGCATCCTATAAAGCTACTTTGCAGGAAAAATAAACTAGTTTTGGTGTTAATATAAAGTCAGTTGCCTCACACAGAGGTCATGGTGAACCACCCTGAGGGACTCCATGTGGTTTTAATTCCTTTGGGATTCTGTAGTTTTAAAAAACACAGAATCAGTATAAAGACATGATCTGGTGTAATGGTTCCTTCTAGCTGGTCCTGGGGTTCATTTGTTGTTTTTAATAGCGTGACATAGACCAGCCAGCCTGGTTGTTTTTATGATTCTCCAGTGGTTCCCTGAGAGTTTGAGTCAGACCAGTGGGAATTTGGTGAAGACAGAGCCGTAAGTCTCCCTCTGAAGCCAGACCAGAGCTAATCCATTCAGAATCTCCACGTTGAATTTGTTCTGTAGAGGTTTTTATTAATTAAAAACAAAGAAGCAGCAGTTCTCAAACTTTGATCCTAAATTCCACCTCAGAGCTAGTTTCTCTGAGTACCACCATTATAACGTCCACACAAGAGGCAGGTTAGTTACACATTTTAATAAACTATTTTATTCAGTATAATCAATTATTGCCATTTTTTTAAATGGCTTATTGTCAAAACAGGTTAAACTCTTTGGTTCAACTCAAAGGGTCAACATGACAAAAATATCTTAAGCTCTTTTTAATCAAACCGTCAATTTTGGAGATAAAATCTTTTTACTTTTAGCACATTCTCACAACATTTAATGGTTAAATAGACACAGGTATGTTACCACATAATTATTTTATTAATCAGTGTGCTCACATTCATAAACAGTCTATGAACGCTTCATGAAACACAGCGTTACAGAGGGATTATGAAAGTCCTACTCACATCTGTTATGTTTTGTTCTGCTGCGTCAGAGTTGTTCATGTCAGCTAATGAATACTTCAGTAATCAAGTATTCTATCGAATATTCAATGGATTCATTAAGTACTTGGATAGAAATGTACACCAGCTGTTCCAACTTCAGCTGTTAAAAGCGGATCCTATCTCTGCTGTCAGATAGGCATGTGCTCTCGTGTGTGTACAGTACATATGATGGGGTGCTGCTGAAGAACATTTTTCTTTATTTAAAAACTGTCAGTCACCAGATCTCACAGCTTTGTCCAGGAATGAACTTCAGGATGTTTGTTAATCATCAGCATTACGTATGTTTCTTTTTTCTCTTGGTGATAAAGTGATAAATGATATGATATGGTGATCAAATCTGGATAATAGTGATGATGAAAATTATTATAAAATACAGTTCCTTGGAAAATTAACTTTTCTGCATTTAACCCATCCTCTGAGGAGCAGTGGGCTGCCATCTTGGATGGCGCCCATAAGGCAACTTAGAGTTTAGTATCTTACCCAGGATACTTCGACATGAGTTCTGCTGGAACCAGGGATTGAACTGCTGTCCTTCTGATTAATCTGACAGTCCTTACTGTGTTCTGTGAGAATATGTTTAGCAAAACTCAATAGTTGACTTGTGATTTTCTGCACAACTCAGGCCCGGTGCCACGAGGATGCCCCCCTAAGTGAACTACACTGCCCCCCTCAAGAATAAAAAAAATATATTTTTAACATTAGAAATATTTTCAACTATTTCTAACATTATTATTTGAAGTTTTTAGCCATACAAAATGAAAAATAAAAATACAAAAATAGCAAATGCGCAAATTTCAGACTCAACAAATCTGAGCCACTGATTGGCTGGTACAACGTCTTTAATTTCATCATGTGCGCTTATTAAAGTTGATTTTGTAGCAGCTAGCATTGTGTATGTTGAAGGTATTTGGACTGTGAGAAAGAGAAGCCATCACTGGATTGAACAAAAACTGAGAGTCAGATTTCCTCATTCTCGTCGGTGTTTTGGATGTAGGTGTGCTGTCCATGGTGCTGAAACACCGTGTTGGGCAGCTTCTCTCTACCTGTACCGGTGTTCTGATTCTGATACCAGCCTATGTGTTGTGAAGCTGATTTTTAGGTGTGAGTGTGTTCAGGTTTCTCTGTTTTTGAGACTCTGTGTTGTTTCTGTGATGGACTGAAAAGCTGTCCAGGTGTGGCCCAGCTCTGACCTGTTGACTGCTGGGATGGGCTCCAGAATGAACTGTCTACAGAAAGCCAAGCCAAGCCAACTTTATTTATAAAGCACTTTAAAAACAGACAAAACTGACCAAAGTGCTGAACATAAAAGCATAAAAAACATTAAACAAGATAAAATAAAATGAGTTTAAAACACATTAAAACAGAAATGAAATAAAAATTTCAACACTCATACCAGGTCAAAAGCCATGCTAAAAAGATGGGTCTTTAAAAGAGACTTAAACGTTTCCAGCGAGGGGGCCTTCCTAATCTGTGCTGGCAACGAGTTCCAGAGTTTAGGAGCAGCGACAGCGAAGGCCCTGTCCCCTCTGAGCTTACGTTGTGTCCTCGGTACGCTCAGAACCAACTGGTCAGATGACCTGAGCGACCGAAAAGAGGAATGAATGTGTATTAACTCAGAGAAGTAGGGCAGGGCAAGACCATTCAAAGACTTAAAAACAAATAAAGAAGTTTTTAAAATGAACTCTAAAATGGACAGGCAGCCAGTGCAGTGAGGACAAAACAGGAGTGATGTGCTCTCTTCTCCGCGTGCCAGTTAAAAGCCGAGCAGCTGCATTTTGCACCAGCTGAAGCCGTGACAGTGAGGATTTGCTGATGCCAAAATACAAAGAGTTGCAGTAATCCAGTCGAGTTGTAATAAAAGCATGGATCACAGTTCTAAAATCCTCTGTAGATGAGATGTGTTTTACCTTTGCTACCTGCCTCAAATGAAAGAAACTGGATTTAACCACAGCACTGATCTGACTGTCCAACTTAAAATCGCTGTCCATTTTAAAACCCAAGTTTGTTACTGTTGGCTTTCTGTGCAGAGCCAGAGGGCCCAGATCCACAGGAGTGGGCCTTCTGGAGGTACCAGGACCAAAGACAATGATCTCTGTCTTTTTCTCATTAAAATTAAAAAAGTTAAAAGCCATCCAAGATCTGACTTCATCTAGGCAAACAGCTAGAGATTACATGCTGCAGCCATCCTTCTGTTTTAAGCCTGATTTATACTTCTCCGACAGCACGTTTGCGCTCAGACGCACACGTATTGACGGAGACGTTTTTGATTTTTACTTCTCCGTCAGTGTTGTGAAGCAATTCTCCACCAGGACAGCAGAGGGCGCATAACTTTTCTGCAGTAATGCCTCCAGTCGACCAAAGTTTGTTTACTTCAGCTCATTAATGGCCGACAGAGAGCAAATTTTGATTGAGTTTGAACAGATTGAGCTCGAGGAACAAACAATGTTGTTAAAAAGAATTAAACAGAAGTGAGGAGACAGCGGCGTCTGTTGAATGTCCGTCTGTTCAGTGAGGACGAGGCAGACGACGAGCGAAAATGTAGCTTTTGTTTAACCCTTTAGGGACACTGATGGATGATATAAATGTTCGTACTTCTTCTGCCAGACGTTTCTCAAGCTGATCCATATCTGCTTCCACGAGATTCTACTATTACTACTCTGTTGATAGCGGCATGAAGCCGGAAATGATCACGGGGTGTAGAGCCGACCAATCACAGGCATGCGTTGTCCGTCGCTTTCGACGCATAGTTAGAATTTTGGGCCTGTCTCCGTCAACCTCTGCGAGCATGTTGTAGAGAGCTTGCGTCGACGCATAATGGCGTTGCGTGTCTCCGTAACGACGCAGACGGAGAAGTATAAATCAGGCTTTAGGGGCAAATACAGCTGCGTGTCATCTGCATAACAATGGAAGGCAATGTTGTGCTTCCTGAAGACAGAAAGTCGGTGAGGGATTAGTTGTGTGATCTTAATTAATGCATAAAAACACTTCTAATGTCTATATCAGATTCACTCTTATGCCAAGCTAAGACGTGTTATTTTTATATGAAACAAAAGAAAGCAAGGTTTACTTCCATATAGGATGCTTGAATTTAGGCCTTTGAATGCAAATATTTATTTGTATCAGCTATTATAAAAAAAGTTTCAAAGTACATTTTCTTCTACAGTACATTCATTTAACAGCTGATAGCTGCACCTCAACCAAAGACCTCACTACCAGTTTTTTTTCAGGAATTGCTATCAATCAAAGGAAAAAAAAAATCTAATTAGCTGGACTTTAAGCTGAGGCCACCAGATTTGTTATTATTTAGAACTTTTGCTTACTAGATTTTTTTCCTCACTCCTTTTGGGGAAAATTTATAATATCTTAAATTGTACATGACATTAGATCATTACTGGGATGTTTGATCATTTAGTGGTCATTCGTTATAATTTATGCTGAAGTTCCACCTAAACTCCTTGACACTAGGTAATTATTAATGTTGGCAGTTTTTTATGTTTGTGCATTTGAGTTCAGATGAATGCAGATGCTGTTAGGATTTCTATTACAGAGTTCAATGTGCTTTCTAAAAATAAAAACAGATTTTAGGGAATAACATGCAAAAAATGCATAGATGTAGTAAAGGGTCTACAGCAATATACAACAATGCATGACTCGTGACCTTCTGCTGTTACATGATTTGAGAAACCTTTCTCGGAACTTATGATTAAGCTTCCAGGAATTTAATAATTACATTATGATGCTTTACATGTGATTTACAAGGTGGTTGAGGGAGTCCTGAACAGGAAGCCTTTTATGTCTCTGTGATTCAATCAAGTGTTCTAACTAGTGTTCATGTGTAGAAAAGGTTCCAGTGGGGTAATGTGGTCAGTGATGAAACCCCCTCCTCTCTCCCCAGTTTGGTTAAACTTAACCTGGTGGCTGATTAGTCGTCATAAATCTGTCTGTGTGATTTTCGTAGCTTTTGTTGGACTCCCTTGCTGTTATCCCTCTGTGTAATCGTGATAATCTCAAAAGAGACTTATAGAGGATAAAGGTCCTCAGCAGTTCTATCTTAAGAACAAGTGAATAGTAAAGATGAAAGTGAACTGGTTGTCGGATGTGACTTACATGGTGGCAGGGCAGGCGTGGTTTCAGTCTGCAGTAGCTTTACATACAGTAAACAACACCATGGAACTGGCTGGAGGATTAGAGGATTTACTACACTAAGCCACAGGAACTCAGCCCTCGTGTTCCCTCCTCCCATGAGCAAAGCAACAAATCACCCTCCTGTTTCCTCCTGCTTGAATCAACCATGTGACCAAGATCAGCAATCATATGGATACATCTGTTTGCTATTTTTCTGCCTCCTGCCAATCGTAGTTTAATGACAAAAGTTATCACCAGAAAATAGAGTGATGATGAGAGAGTCCAACCTGCATCTCAGACACATTGACGTGATGGAAAATTAGAGATGCTGTCAGCAAACTACAATCTGATTTGGCCCCATCTGTAGAGTTGAGAGAACACTGCCTTTAGTTGAACACTGTTTGGAAGCCAATTGAATCACAGCAAGGGTACAGGGTCATTGTTGACTGACACTCTACAGGCATTTGTCTGTGTCAGCCTAATATCACACAGTGAAGTGACTCAGTAGAGAAAAGTCCCTGACCCGACTTGTACATGTCTTTAACTCAAACTGACAGTGTCCCAGCTCTCTGTACGTACCTTGCCACGAGCAACTCTGCTGGAAAGCTGAGGTTTTTTTTTTTCATTGTTCTTTCTGCTGTCACCATCATAGGAAGACTTCATGCAAGCTTGAATCCAGAAATAAGAGCACAGAGCTGTATTTTCAATAAATGGCTGCTTTTGTAGACTTCTCAATAATTTACTTGGCTTATTGTAACAGCCACTTTTGGAGTGACCATTTTTAGCCATTTGCAGAGGCAGAGGGCTGTGTGTTATTGTGACATACCTGGCACTTTATGATGACGCTGGCTAGTACCAGGCTGGACCCCCTTTTTTGTTAATGAGTCGTCATTTGTTTTGATCATGAGCTTTTTATTTTCAGCTAAAAACACTTGTAAAATGTTCGTAAAAATAAGAGTGTAACATAAAGCCTGAACACACACACACACACACACACACACACACACACACACACACACACACACACACACACACACACACACACACACACACACACACACACACACACACACACACACACACACACACACACACACACACACACACACACAAACTGTCACTTGAGACCCACAGGGGGGCCTGACCCTACTTTGGGAACCACTGAAGAACGCCTGCAGTGAGTTGGTGTGCATTTACCATTTGTAGTCTCTAGTTTCAAATTACCATCAGACAACTTACATCCTCAAAGCGACCAGATGGAGTATTATGATTGGTGCATTCATTTAAGACTAACCATATCCAGCCTCTTTATGTTTTCTGCCCTCTGGTGGAGAATCTGCGGGTGGAAGGATCCAATTTTATTTCCTATTTATTTTATTTTTAATCCATCTGATGTGTTGGAGTGTTATCTTACCTGTTTGTTATATTTGTATATAATTACAAAAAAAAAAAAAAACTAAAAGAAGTTATGAACTAATGATTATATTAATTTTTGGACCAATTGGAAATCCATATATTTTTTGAACCGCTTAGGGTCACGGGGAGTTGGTGTCTATCTTCAGCGTCACAGGGTGAAAGGCTGGGGACACCCTGGACAGTTTACCTGTCCATCACAGAGACAAACGAGACACACAACCAGTTACACGCTCACTCACACTTGAAGACAATTTAGAGTCACCAGTTAGCCTAACAAGCATGTTTTTGGCCTGTGGGAGGAAGCCCACACATGCATGGAGAGAACATGCAAACTCCACACAAAAAGGCAACAGTGCTACCACCATGCAGCCTAAATATTAACTAGAGTTGTTATTATTAATATTCTATATTTCAGCCTTTAAACATTTGAAGTTATTTTTTTAGGAGTGCTGAGACTTGGATGGAAAAATATCTCTAGATACCACACTAGAGTATAAATGTGAACAATGCAGGCATATTAATTCTACACACGTCACACAGTGCTGAAGTTTTACCTTCTTTCTACCAATTTTACTTGATCTGACTTAACACCACAAGATGCACAGAGGTTTAGCCCCCAGAAGGGGTGCACATGCTCACAATTCAGAACAAAACAGGAGCATGCAAAATGGAATGTGATCAAATGAATATTTTTTTGTTAGTTTTATTTTTTGTGTTTGTATGGAGCCAATATCAAAATGTATTTATAAACTTCATCCAATGCATATTGCAAAGTTGTATTGATACTCTCAGAAACTGGTCTGATCTTATTTATTTAGTTTTTAATTCTTTGTCCAGTCGTGTGTCTGTTTTCATTCACAGCTGCAAACTAAATTCAGATGGTGACGTCGGTATGAGGGCCATTAATGCTCTGTGATGTTGGGATGCTAAAAATCACGTCTGCGTCGGTCATCCATCTCTACTGATATATGTCTGGAGAGATCTTTGATTTGCCAGGAAACATGGTCTTGTGCAGGTCAACCCAACAGTGACTCAGCTGACCTTGCACATATTGCTGCGTTCCTCCAGGAAACACTGATAAGATGCCCTTCAGACGATAACAAGCATGCATCATTGCCATTAACCCAGCACAAGAATGAGAGTCAGAAATGACAAAGAGGGTGTTTATTCCTTGCTCAGTAATTGACTGAACATTTCCATAATGGCATTGTGCTTCCTGCCAGGCTGTTGTGACCCCTATTAGTTCTGGAAACAGACGGCAATCAGGGTCCGTAAGTGCCATCAGAGACAGCCAGGGGTAGGAATTGAGGTGAAAGAAAAGATGAAGGACTGAAGTAGGGAGAGATGTAAACACTGGAGAGATGCAGGCGATGGAACGAATAAGGGACAGGAGTGAGGAACAGAAAGAGAAGAGATGAGTCATATCACTGCAGCAAACTGGGCTCTGATTGAAAATAAGAATGCAGAGACTGAACTCAGGTTTTATTTTTGTAAGGATTGAATCAGAATCCATCCTCAAAAGTGCTCCCCAGTTTATATACTGGTTTCTGTTTTCAGGGTTCTTTGTTGCTTTGTGCTGAGCTGCAGGAGCAAATGTTCTCTTCTCTGCATGTAGGTTTTCTTCCTGTCAACTTATCCAGCTTTAGAAATAATGAACAAGCAGCACAGTAGCCACATCATCCAGAGTATGAAAAGAACAGTAGTTTTATCCAAGGCTTCTAGAAAGGTAGGTGGGCTTCCATTAGTTAAAAGCATACAGTACAGTATATACCATTGTAAATGTGGCCTTTGCTGACCGTTTTTCTTTGTAGCTGTTAGAGCTTTAGCTTCGTGCTGGGACAGCTAATCCTGCCACTGATCAATACTCCTCTCCCTCTTTTCCATCCAGCTCACATCTATATTTAACCTCATACTTGTCATTCATAAAGCATTTAGCATTAAAATTTACATCTTAAATAGCGAGTATCTGCTACAGCTGTGCAGCATGCGGCCTTGTGTTTACAGCTGTCTGTGCTGCACACAACTTGCTCTCTGAAATGCCTCTGTCAGCCTTGAGTTTCGAGCTGCTTGTGTCTGCCTGTACACATCACCCACATGTTTGTTTTTTTTAAAAAGCGGTTGCATAAAGCTTAGCACTGGTGATACCTGCTGTCCCTCCATCAGTCGGAGGGATTCGCCTCAGTCCGTTACATGCTTGTGTGCTGATAGTGTTTGTCAGGATGCTCTGCCTGGTCAGAGACGATTACACTGAAACACAAGGCTGACTTAATGAAGCTCTGCGGGGAAAACATCCTCAAACAAGTTTGTGTTTTATTGTTGAGTTTGAAGTAGTCAAGTTCTACTCATATCAGCAGAGGCATACGTCTGTAGTGTAAGTTCATTGTTGGTGATATATTACAGCCCGTAAATGTTTATTTATGATCATCTATATCGAGCTCCTTTAAGCTTGTACTTCACTGGTTGTTTTGACAGGGGCTTTTTTCTTCACCAAATAGGTTCCAGTACCAAACCTTCTTTTCTGTTCTAACTTGACGAACCAAAGAACAGGTTCTATCTCAGCATCAAGTCTTTATCAGGCTAGAACAGGAAGTACTCTTGTCAGAAACTGGAAGTGGGCTCAGTCTCAGTGGAAATGTTGTGAGGGTCACGTTTAAAATCCTTCAGTTGTGCTGGTACCAAAGGGGAACTACTGCCACCGTGGCAGATCAAACGCTGCTTTGGTAAACATGCCTTGCTGTAATTTCTATAATTTGCAGTCGGTCCCGTTACAGCAAGCGGAGATCAGGAGGCAACCCTGCACTAACTGCACATTAATCAGAATGACTGGAGCTAGACCTAACGTTTAGCTACTGGACAGATCCCTTCACTAATGAGATGCTGATGGGCATGACGGGGAGGTGTGGGAGGTATGTACTACACATGGCGTGGGTACCAAACATCACTTGTGTACCAGCTGCAGCTTGTCAGTGTGTGATCACGGGCTGCTTGACCAAAACTGAGGTAACAGCGATGCTCAAAGGAGCACTGTGGCAGAAGGAACTGGTGCACGCTTATGATGTGTAGCACTCATGCAAACCGCTTATGTGCAACCCTGAATTTAGCATACTAGTTCATTAGTACGAGTCTTTTGAGCTAGAGTTGTTTCATATACCTGACAATAAGCTGTTGATTTGACACTGATCTGCAGCAGTCTCTCTCCTGATACGACTAGCTGTAAGAATTCTGCTCCAGTGAGAGGACTACTTCCTACTTCTAGAGACTCTGCTTGCTTTGAGTGATGTCACTGGTGGCCTGATCCTTACTGTAGATAATAACTGATAGAGCATCATTTCATCATCGGTTCAGAACCAGCTCTGGCACCAACCCTGGTCTAGCATAGGGACCTCTTTAAAGCCATATGTTAGGTTTTCAGTTACTTTTAAGTCTGGGTTCGTTATCATACCCTTTGAGAGAACTTCACTTTTTCTTCTATTTGTCACTGCATGTAGGGTCCAGCTTATCATCCCACCTACTGATCTGGTTCCCACTGAGGTTCTCAGTCATTATAACTGATAACAATACCAGTATTGGGTGTTGGTTTGATGCTATGTCTATCTACTTGTACTCATTTAAGTTTTTCTTTATTGATACCTCTTAGTGAGACATTTTCCTCTCAGTTGAGTTCAGCAGGAAACAACCACCAACTCTAGAAAAGATGAAGTAGTATAACAAGTAGTGGTATAGCCGTATGTGTATTTGTATTCTCTGAACTGTTTGGCTCATATGAAATACATACAACATGTAAAGTACATGCCACAGCTCCCAAAGCGTTTATTTTGCTGCATTTTGCTAACAAGCATATTACAAGAAGTGAGTTATTGTCAGTTTTTAAAAAACGGCAAAAAGCATTTGGCTTATTTCCCTGTTGTATCAAACCCATACTTAACCATGAATTTCATCTGTGGCATTCTTTAGTAATTGGTATTGGTACTCGGTATCAGCAAGTACTCAACTGGAAGTACTTGAACTCTGTTTGTAAAGATGTGGTATTGGTACATCCTGACAGATTGCACTTTTTCAAATAACATTCTCTTTTTCAATTATTCAGAGTCTGCTGTACCAAACAGAGGCTCGATAGAGCACCCATCATCTAATTTTATATATTTATTTTTTATTGGATACCTATAAACTCATACTCTGCTTTCTCAAAAACAAACATTTCTGTTTTGTTCAACAGAATAATTTTTCAGACCGATAGGCTGTCCTTGGAAGGTCTTTGAAAACTTGTTTTTGTCAGTGGTAATATCCTTGGCCATCTGCCATGAAGCCCAGCTTGGTTCTGTGTGTACAGCACAGACTGATCCAAACAGTCCACATCGCTTCAGGTCAGCCTAAACAGAAGCCTTTCCATTTTTAATCTATTTAAAATAACCTGGAATTAGCTGTTTTGGAGTTGGATAGATGGTAGGTCAGTCAGTATGACACACACTTTGTTTTGTTACAGTTATTTGATTAGTGTATATTCTTTAATATATGGACCTTAATATTTTCCCTCTAGGGCTGTATAATGACTATTTTCATGGTCAACTCATCAGTCATTTTTTTTGTCAATTAGTCAACAATTATTTCCATCAGTATCTGCTTCCTGTGGGTCGACCTCCGGTTCTGGGCTCCAATTCATGTCTTCCCTTACATTCTGCAGTCTGTCCACCTCTCTGCATTAATACAACTTAACTGTCATTTAAATGGATGACCAGTGAAACAAGAGAATTTAAACTAACTAAACATTATTAATTGAATCTAATATTACACACACACATTTACTAATACTTCTAACATGTTGGCAAATGATGTAGATTTAACATTTTTCCATGAGACCTTGATATTAATATTGCAGAGTATTAAACAGTGTACATGTGACACGCTAACTTTACTCACTAAAACGTACACATGGACAGATGCTGCATCACTTATTCAAGTCTGAGTCACAGACCGTCCTCTCCCCACCACTTCCTCTGGTGGGACCACAAGCTGTTCCTGGGTCAGGTTATAGAGATACTGTAATCCCTCCAGTGTTTCCTTTTTCCCCCTTTGTATTTCCTTCGCCCTCCTGTCTGATTCAGATCAGACACACGTTTGTGTCTTCTCTATGTTCTTCTTCGTTGGTAGGGCTGTGTGCAGTCTTTGCAAATAATAATAAAATCTACTTCCCCCAGACGCCATGTGGTGAATTGCAGTTATGAAACCCAGAGTGTGGTTCTGTGAGAGGAGCTGTGTATTGAAGGTTCTGTTAACAATGCATCAACAATACAAATGTGCATCGACAACTTGGACTAATCATTGCAGCCTTAGCCTTTAGTCAAACACAACTTGTTAACAGTTAGTTTAAATGATGGAGTCCAATAAAGACCCCAAACTGCCGTTGGCTAAATGTTAAAACTACTTCCAAAAGAGACCATGTGAGCTTGGTCTGTTTTATTAGATTCTATTTATGTTTTAACATATTAGAAACACATTTTCTGTCTAGTTCTTCTGGTGTACAGAAAAAAAGGTTTGTTCCTAGTACTTTTATTTCTCTGGTACCTCACTCTAAACAATGTCTTGGGTATTTTCAATTTGTCATGTTTTGGTATGGACAAGATAGAAGGTATTTTATTTAGAAGTGGTTTCCATAATTTTAAAAAATGTAAAAACACTGAGATGAAAAATGGAATGACTCACATTCGAACAGAAATGAGAAACCATGTGACTGGAATAAACTTTCTCTCAGATTGGACAGACGGTTTGCTTTAGGTTATTTTTTTGTAATATTTGATTTCTTTGTGAACCTGAAATCTTTCTTTTATGATGGAATTTCTCACCCCAGTATTATATATGAAACAAGGATGTCTCAGTCTGACCTCAGGTCAGGTTTATGCATCTAATCAAGGCTGTTGTACTATGAAACCTATGCCCAGTGTTCATAACTGCATCTATAGTTGCATAACCTCTTAAAATGTGATTGTTGCATCTCCTTGAAATTATTCAATTTTATTGTTAAACTGAGCAAGAAAATGGAAAATCGAAGAATTGCCCCAGAATTGGTCTTTGTTTTTCTCAGCAGCTGGACAGGTCTCTGGTTGATTGACAGCAGGGAGCGGACTGAGCCCCAGCAGGTGAAACAGATACTGAGTAAACAAACATGCCCCAAGAGGCAGTAGCCTGTAGTGAGAGCTCTGGACCTGACATTAACGTCAGAGATGCTGGTATGTTTACATGCTGCTCTATATGGAGATGATCCACTCAAGTTTTCTCTGAATTGATGAAAACTTTCAGTTTCAATGTTAGACCTTTCATTTTGCTGTTTTTTTGTATTTTGTGCTAAGGGAGTATTTCTTTATGCTCTTGTTTTCATAAAAAAAATAAAATCACAATATTTTTTTAGGTGTTGGACAGTTTTGATAATTATCATGTTAAAGTTTCAGTTTAACATTCCAGTTTCAAATCTAGCATCTGTTTCAGTACAAGCTTCCTAAACGTGCACTGCTTTTTTATTTGATCTTATTTCCACTGAAACACTATGACATCTGTAGTTCCCCAAATTGTATTTTTGTTGTTCTGACTTCTAAATTATTCCAGTCTTTTTGTAAAGAACCTCACAAAAATGTATCGTATAATGAAAGTGACGTTTTCCTTTTGTTAAATAAGTGCTCCACATATGAACTTCAGAGTCACTATTTGACATCCATCCATTCATTTTCTATAACCGATTCATCCTCCACAGAGGAGCTGGTGCCCATCTCCGGCGGTCAAGGGGCGAGAGGCGGGGGACATCCTGGACGTCTTTACTGAACTCATGTCTTACTTCTGCTGATGTGGTAGTCCAGGCTAATGCTAGCTCACTTCTCTGTATCTGACTGAATTTTTTATTTGACACCTTTTTTTGTTGCGATTATAGTCAATCAAGAGCTCACAAAATTTACTGAAAAAGTTGTTCTCTCAAGTTAGAGTTGTAGTTTGGATATTTTTCTGCTATAAACTTCAGTAGAGTGGCTACTCCTTTCTCTGCCCCTTCTCTCTCTCTCTCTCTCTCTCTCTCTCACTCACTCACTCACTCACTCACTCACTCACTCACTCACTCACTCACACTCACACACACACACACACACACACACACACACACACACACACACACACACACACACACACACACACACACACACACACACACACACACACACACACACACACACACACACACACACACACACACCTCTCCCTCACACTCACACTCACACTCACACACACACACACTCACTCACTCACTCACTCACTCACTCACTCACTCACTCACTCACTCACTCACTCACTCACTCACTCACTCACACTCACACACACACACACACACACACACACACACACACACACACACACACACACACACACACACACACACACACACACACACACACACACACACACACACACACACACACACACACACACACACACACACACACACACACACACACACACACACACACACACACACACACACACACACACACACACACACACACGCCATGCCTGAGCCCACCCTCAGTTATAAATAATAAAGAATTAAACAGAATGGCATGGATAACTAACTTTTACTGTTAATGTTAATAATCTTATTTCAATAAAGAAACTTTAAAACTCAGTACCAGTACTAAAAAAAAAAAAATAAAATATTTATGTGAGTTTTCTACACTCCAGTGGCCTACAGTTAAGTCAATAAAACAAACAAACCAATAAACATCAGTGACAGTGAAGCATTTGTCAACTTCAGCTCATTGTTGAAATATTAGATGCAATATTGTATTTATCATTTAATTAATTAACTAAACATTTATTTTCATTTTCACAACAAGAAACAAGAAAAAAAGAGACACTAAGTCAAATTACGAAGGTAATTTTTTAACAATAGATGCCATTCATCATGCCATGACTCAATCTGACGTGTCTTTGTAGGTTACTTACTTTCTTACAGTGGAGTGGATCTTAGCTCGGATGTTTTTCTTTGCATAATTTATTCAGTCCTGGACTTTGTTGTTTGCTTGTGTTCGAGCAGCAGCTGCTGTTCCTAATTGTACAGTAAATAGGAGAACCAGTCCCAGGATGTTTAATCCTGATTTACAAATGTTTAAAACATCCCTGTGTTTTCCCAGGAATATTTCTGGAATTCTGAGCTTTGATTGGCCCTTCAGTCATCATCAGTGTCTGATTGTGGATGATGGACTGTGTGTAAAGTGAACAGTGTGGGTGAATGTTATTTACTATGTTCTATTTATTGTGCACTTAATAATCTTAAAACTAGCAGGTACTTGTCTTGTTCTCTAATCTGTTCAGCAGAATTAGAAATATATTTGTTTAAGGTGATGTCTGAACAGGGCTGCGCTGATGGTCCTATTTGAGTTTTAATTTTGGTTCCAAATGATCACAGAAACAATGTATTTGATGAAAAATGACTATTAATTTATTTTGTCACATTCCCCTTAGAAAGCATGTTTTACTTTGTCTTTTACTTCCATCTTCTATAGGGATGCTCCATACTAAGGTCCTTTTTTCTGTAGTCATAAACATACTTAGAACCGATGCTTAGCTTAGCTCTCCATTAACTTGAAGTGCACACCAGTGCTTACTCTGTAGCAGATGGTGTTAACTTGTGTAGTAGTAGTATTAGTAGTAATAGTAGTAGTAGTAGTTATTTAGCAGTAGTATACATGCTCCAAATCCTCAGTCCTGACGTCTGGTTCGGTAAAGTTCCAGTAATCCATTCATACAGTAAATTGTTCTGTGCAAGAAGGGCAAGCTGTTCTATCATATATTCAAATGAACTTTTAAATCTCTGCTGCAGGTCATTTGTGTTTTTATTTATCTAAAAGTCATTTTCCCACATTATAAACCAGCTAGCTGAGATTTAGTCTGAGGGTTTTAATTTAAATTTTTCCACATCAGGAGATGTTATTCAGTCTGTTTGACTTTAATGTTGCATCCAGCCCAGGTCAGATTAACTGAAGCAGTCAGTCCTTTTATAGAATACTTTCTAACTCAGAGAGAGAGAGATCAATCTTTATGGTGTTGACCTAAGTTTTAGTTTGACCCCTGACCTTTAGGACTCTTTTTACAGTTAGCATTGGATGGACAAACAGATGAATGTGACTTTTTATTTTATAGTGAAGCAACCAGCTGACAGATCTTGTCTTGTTGTCACATGACCTGCTTCTGCTGATCAAAGTTATTGTGTTTACAAATATTTTTAAAAGGCAAAACCAGTATTTGACTCATTCGTTCTGTTGTACCAAACCACCATTTAATATTAGTACTCAAATATAAGTACTCGAACTCTGTTAGGAAAAATCTGGTATCGGAGCATCCCTAATCCTCTACCATGGCTAAACTCACTTGGTGGGGTTTCAAAAAGTTAGCACAAGTAAACCTAGCAGAACAATGATGAAGCACATTGGCAATGTATGGCATCAGATATTATGCCTCCAAATACGCCTCATATTTACCAATATGAACCTCCTGTGCTCTTATATGGTGTTCAGCACTCCTGGGAAAAAACTAATTGTATCTGCAGGTGTGCAAAAACCCCCATAAATGAAGAACTCAAGTGAGTACCAGGTGTTGATGCTTTTATTCCATGTATAGTAAATACTACCCAGCAGGGGAAATACCTATTGACTAGGGGGACTAGAATGCAAACCTTAAACGGCCACATTGACTCTTGGACGACTCCGTGGGAAGGGGCTCCTAAACTTCTGCAGCCAAACGAGCGAGCCATTAGAGCGCACAAAAGTGAAACTTCAACTGAGCAGCTTAGCTCAGGTGAACTATATATCACACTGACTCGCTACAGCTTGATGTCACGAGTACCCCCAAGTGCCCCCGCACGAGTACCCCCGCTGTAGACGGTAGATCTAACACCAGTCCATTTGTGCACCGTGTTTAGAAGCACTGACTCCCAGTTTGGACCTTCAGGGTTCTATAGCAGCTTTTCTCTGCTTGTATAGCAGCACTGACTGTGTTTTCTTCATGTGACTGATCAGTTCAGTAGAACATTTGTTTGGTAGTCAACATTAGTCTTGCATGATAAAAGTAAGGCTTTAAGTGTTAAACAGCTCAACTCTGCCACCTGCTGATGTAAATCAGTGTCTGCTGTCCCCTTAAAATGTGAACTCTTGATATTTTAGGCTTTTTAAAATCCAGGAAACTAATGCTGAAGTGCTTTTTGCTTTCAGGATTAAAACCACTGGTGATTATTAACTTACTTAATTCTTAGTTTTTATAGATTTTACTGCATTTTGTGACAATATATACATTGCATGATAAGCGAGCAGTAAATTGGAGTTTGGAAAAGAAAAAACAAGACAGAACTTTATTTACATTTAAATGCAGAAGTCTATATGATAAGTATATAATAAACTATATAAGATGTGTAAGAATAAATACATTCTAGTGTATAAATGTCACTTGATGTTTTTATTTTGAAGAGTAACACATTAGGGTTCTAGGTGTTTTTTACCTGAAGAAGTGAAATTAATGTAGTTCATTTCACAGTTCATACAGTAATCAATTTAAATAATCACAAATTAAATCTATACTGAAACAATAGTGACAATCTGATCAGCCCTAGTCTGGAATCTGGATGAGATCATTTTTCTAACCTGTTGAGGACCTGATGTCTTTTATAAAGATAAAATTAAGTAAAACCTTTAAATCAGAAGGGGTCAGTGCTTTTTGTACCTTACCCTAATAAGTGTTTTATGTAGTAAATAGTTATTAATAGAATGAATTAAACATTATTTTTATGATTGAGTTCATGTTTTGTTTGGCCTCCATTAGACGACTAATCCTTATTCCTCCTAATTGCATTACCAAGTGTGCGTCATTCCTAAAGCATCCTATAAACATTTAATATTCACCTGCTGACAGTTTGATATTCTCTTTGGGTTTTTTAGCTCAGTCTTTCTAATATCTGATGTGATGAAATAAGAATAATCTGTGTCAGGATTCTGAGTGCTGTTATCTTTCTGTGTCAGGAAGCACACTCCATGTGTTTTTAAAGGAGCTGGTGTTTGTGTGTTTGTGTGTGTGACTGGTGGGAACCAGTCAGGGCCCGTGTGGGTGCTTTAATCCGCCCGTTTCCCCTCCCTGTGGCCCTCCACTCATCTCATTACAGACGGGAGAGGGTGAGAAGTGAGGCCTGTATAGACCTCTGCATTAATTATTGAACCCTATCTTCTTTTACCTCAGCTCCTCCTCCACAGCCCTGATAACCTTTACATAAAAGAGCAGAGGCTAACTCCCTGCCTCTACACAATGGGCCAGGTACAGCGGAGATGAAAGAGGGAAGTTTGTGGATTTAATCCTTTGTAGAATGCGCTGCTAAACGGCTAAACGGCTGCACATGACATGTTTGTCTGGATGAGCAGATATATCGTCCCCTTCCTCCTTTTTTAATTATATTTTAATTGTTCCCCATTGTTTCTGTTGAGCTTCACACCCAATTAATTTCATTCAGCTTTAGATGGTGTGGCAAGGTAAGGCAAATAATTATTAAAATGGCCATTTGATTCCTCCACGCGTTGTCTTTGTCATGTTGGAGGAGTCCTGCTCTGCTCACTGCCTCCTCCGTGCCCAGTCAATTTGAATCGCTCAGTTTGAGGCCGGCTAACGAAGGCTGTTTGAGGTCAGCGTGGCCAAGGCTTTCAGACGACTTCAGGGTAACATACTGTGATGCTGGAAATCTCACTGTTTTCTCCTTCTGTTCCCTGTCCCTGTCTCTTTTTTCTGCTTTGTATGTGTATTTATTTGTGTGTGTGTGTGTTTATGTGCGTGCTTCCTGCAGGTTTGAAAAGGCAACATCAAACTTCGACCTCCCAAGGCCCCGAGCAAGAGGAAGAAGACGCTGCCAAGATGTTCAGCACCAAAAGGTCAGCACTATGTCACTTTTGATCTATTTCCCTCTACGCTTAAAACCACGAGAAACCACAGAGATCTCTGGCTGTGCAAAAATGCTGATACTGTGGTCAGCTTTGATTCACAAATGACCCCGCATGACAAGATGCATCAATATCTAGAGTTTAATGGTTCATTTTTAGGTCTGCAAACAAAAATACTCCCTCCATCCAGATGAAAGGTTGGATTATTTGATCTGCTGTTGTTTCCAGTCCTCATAAATACATGTAAATACTTTCATTGAGTCTCTGTAGGAAGTTTTGGGAACCAGGTTTATATTCCTCCTCCTGCATATTTAATGAGGCTCATGGTTGCATACAGTGAGCATGAATCATTCGCTGCTTTGGCTTTTCTACATGTTGATTTCAAGGTGGACGTGGTCACATTGTTGGCGTTTTTGTCACCAAACCATCTTTACCTGTGGTTTCCAAGCTGCTGCGTGTTATAGTTCACAGCTTCCAGCTGATTTCTGTTTTAGTGTCTTTAGAAGTTAGCTGACATTACTAGATATACTATAATTTATTGCAAAAATAGGTTTGTTGGATGCTTTTCAACAGGTGATCGGTGGGATGGCTATGAAGTACAAACCCATACTAAGAAAACATGTACTACAGAGAGTTATTGAGCTTATAAATAATTTGTCCAGAATATGAGTTTACACAAAAATGTAGATTAAAGTGTAGTTTTGATAACATATTTTATTACCATATAAGGAGTCCTTTAAATTGACTAAAAAAGGGGAAAAGGAGAGTTCCAATCATTTGAACTGAGTTTCTCTAGAAAGTGTACAAACAGCATCTTACCTGCTGGAGGTAACTCAGTGAATGACTTCAGTTTGAAGAAATAGAGATCAGTTCTGATCAGTCATGGTCCTGGCTACACCTAAACTCTCTTAAAACATTCATGATCTAAAATAATCTTAATTAAAATGCTATGAATTATTTTTATGGTTATTTTAGTAGCAATTTGCAGCGTAGCTATTTCTGCTAGCATTTCTGGTTTAAGGTGTACCCCTTCAGATCAGAACTTCTTATTTAAGAACTGTGTAATGTGAAAAAGGGTCGGTCCTTGGACCTAAACTGTTTATACTGTTTATTAATGATATTGCCAATGTATCTAAGCTTCTTGGTACAGTTCTATTCGCTGATGATACTACATTGTTTTTTTCAGGGTCAGATATAAATACAGTAACTCAAGTGATAAATAATGAACTGATAAAAATAAAAAAATGGTTTGATATAAATAGATTGTCACTGAATTTAAACAAAACAAATTTTATATTGTTTAACGACAGAAAGAACAACGAGGTATCATTGCAGTTGGATGGGATAGAAATTCAAAGAGTAAAGGAAACTAAATTTCTAGGAATTATGTTTGATGAAGATCTGAGCTGGAGGCCACATATTGGTTACATAAAGGGTAACATTTCCAAAGCCATAGCAGTATTACATAGGGTCAAGTTTTAGTTGAATAGTTCTGGTTTGTTAACATTATACAACTCACTGATAGTACCTTACTTAACTTATTGTGTAGAAACCTGGGGATCAGTATACAAAACCCACACACAACCTCTGTTTATTTTACAAAAAAAGAGCATTGAGAATCATTAATAATAATCATAGTAGAGATCCCTCGAATCCATTATTCATTAAATATAAAATACTGAAGTTTCATGACTTGGTGGATTGGAAAATATTACAAATAATGTATAAAGCAAATACAAATACTTTACCAATAAATATTCAAAAAATGTTTGTAAAGAGAATAAGTGTGTACATGTTAAAAGGAACTGATATCTTTAAAAGGTTTAGATTTAGAACAACAATTAGGGAACGTTGTATTTCTGTAAAGGGTGTGAAACTGTGGAATGAACTTAACAGGGAAATGAAACGAGCAAAATCACTACATATATTTAAAATAGGCATCAAATCAAGTGTAATATGTAATTATCAGAATGTAAAATAATTGTGTGTTATTTGTTTTTAATCAAATGTGAAACTTAGAGCAGGATGGTGTTGCATCTGTGTGTCTGAAAACTCAGAATGTATTTTATTTTTGTGTCAAAAGGGGCAGAAATTATAAGATTATTTCTTCTATCTGTTCCTTTTCATTCTAATTTAATGTAATGTATATTTTGATTTATTTTTTATTTTTTGAATGAAATAAACCTTTTTGAATAATAAAAAAAAAAGTGCCAGAGGGGTAAAGATGTATAAAGTTGCCTTTGCATCAACCACAGTAAAACTGTTGAGATTAGAGTTGTTTTAGGAACCCTGCTGTGACTAGCTGTTAGCTCACCAGTCTGATCAGAACTATCTGTTTCTTCAAACTGAGGCTGCTCGAAGCTTTTTAAGATGTAAATTGTTGATGAACTCAACACAGAAACCCTCTTCAGTAGATCTGAACATCGTTTAAATTTTCCTTTCAGCAGGAAAAATCATAACTTTTTCTGTGCTTTTGACCATTTCTTGGGCCAAAAAACACACACCCAAAAAGCTCTTAAAAACAACAGAACAACCTTGTTTTTTTTTTTCTTTAGCTTTTCTACTTAAAATTAAAATCATTATTAATAACATTGTTTGAAATAATCTCATTTAGGTCATCCCTGGTGGTCTGTTTGTGTTGGAAAGTTGGATGATTACAGGATGGACTGGAGAAGAGAAAACTGTAAATATTTCAGAAGTATACTTCTAATAACTTTCAGAGTACTAGTTGTTTGTACAGAAAGCTGTTTTCAGGATTAGAGTTGGAAGACTGGGGAGGAGAAAAGTCAAGTTTCTCACTGTGTCTCCAGAAATCAGCTGCTAAGTCAAAAGCTTCAGAGCAATCTGTGTTGAAATACTTCGGTTTTGTAATCCTGCAGCGTTGTTTTATTAAAATCTTTAGAAATCTTTTGTGTGTGGACAAAAGGAGCACAGCATCTCTTCTTTAATTAAATTTTGGACTCAATATGTTGTAATCGACTTGGGGAAGGTATTCTTTTATAAGCGAGGCAGCCTGAGTGCTGTCAGAACATTGATTGTTTGCTTTTAAAGTAAAGCCACTGAAGTCAGCACTCTAACTTTGGTGTGTTTACAGTGTGAAGTCTCTGTTGTGGAAGTGAAAAGGTAATGTGTTATAATGTGACGGTGAAGGAGTTGTCACATCCTTCCAGCTTTTCCCTGGCTGTGTGTGTAGTCATCATCCAGTGTGTGAGGAGGTGATTAAACCACACCAGACCTCCATCTCTGACGAGCTGAGTCAGCACTGTTGATGACATGGATACGACTGTAATAAGCTGCCATGTTGAAATCCAAACGCTCCAAAGGCTCACTCACATTTCTGCTGAATATGAAGCAAAGTTGTTGTCTTTTCTCTTTTCTAAACTGCTGATCAAGATGTAACGTGGTTAAGGAACGCTGTGTCTGGAAGCTCCAGGTTTTAAATTATTTTATTTTATTTTTTTTGTCCTCGAGTTTCCACAACACTTTTCAGGAGTGCAGGAGTGTAATTAAGACTCATTAAAGTTTAATTTTACATCTTGACATTGCAGTTTATCTTTGAGGCAGATGAGTTGGTGCTTTCTCTCTTGATTGGATGAAAGACGTGGATTCAGGCCTGAGACTTGAACTCGTCATACTTGAGCTGTATAAACAAAGACTTGTGACTTGGATTCATGTTTTGGGACTCGAGTCTTTTGAATAGTCTTTACCTGACAGCTAGAAACGGGCTGCTCTACCGATCCAGTTTGCTCAGTTGGGTTAGAAGAGCAAATTATATCCAGTTGTATCAGTTTAATATGACTTTGGACCAATGGAATCTGATCCACTTAAATACAAGCTACTATAATTTGTTTAAATATATATCTAACAAGTCTGTTTTTTTAATAATCTGTGTTTTTTACACTTAACAGTGACATTCACAGTGATGATAGACTGGATTTTAGCTGCTGACGGCTCCAACAGCCTCCTGCAGCCTGTGAGTGTGAGAGGAGAGGGTAGGGTGAAGTTATGGTCAGCTGAGGAGAGGAAGTCTGCTGTAAGCATCCAGCAGTTACACATTGAACCCTAAACCCAACATTTTATAGCAGAGCAATATCTAAATAACATCTATGATTTGGGAGAACAACTTTTCAGTAAATTTTGTTAGCTCAAAGAATGACCTGAATTACAAGAAACTGACCAAA
Organism: Callopanchax toddi; assembly: GCA_006937965.1. Lineage (NCBI taxonomy): Eukaryota > Metazoa > Chordata > Actinopteri > Cyprinodontiformes > Nothobranchiidae > Callopanchax > Callopanchax toddi. The sequence goes on along the minus strand of SSNR01000270.1, from coordinate 55,789 downwards.
CACAACGAACAAGAATTAGCTTGACTATGCTATGTAAGACTTCTACTCTGTTTAGATATTGTTGAAAGGAATTAAAACTTCTAGCCACAACTCGGTCTCCATGCTTTCTCCACATTGGATAATTTCTGTTTAAAACTTCAACATGAAAGGAGGTGAAATGCATGTCTTTGAGGAATGCTATGACTTTAATATTAGATCTTTTTTTCTGATTCTTTGAGCTTCTCGGTTCTTGTTGGCGTCTTTTTGCCACTCAGTGTACAATCTTCTACTCGGAAGCTCCTGAACTTTGTTATTCTGGGATGTGGAGATGTTTGCCTGGATTACCAAGTTAAACACTGCTCCTGTCTTATGTTGGCTCACAAAGCTGAGCTTCCTCCTAGCTGTTGGTAAAACGTGTGAACAGGAAAAAACATGCTGCCTTCCTCAGGCTGGCCACTAACTTATTCCAGTGGAAGTTGTGAGGGGAGTTTCAGATGTTTGAGGCATAATGGTGTGCAATGTCCCCATGTTTCAGGATTAAAAGGAAACTTTCTGCTGTAGGTAGGTTGGTGAGTGTGATCCTAGGGCTGGGCGATATAGAAAAAGAGCCTATCGATTCTGTTCTGACTAAAAATAAGAGTTATAAGTTCAGGGGCAGGAAAAGTGTTGACGACTGATGAACTGCAGCGCTGCGTGAGGAAAAGCCTCCCTGTCTGACCCTGAAGTTTGGTGTCGTTGACTTTTATCATTTTGGGTCATGATTATGTGATGATGTCAAGCTGGGCCAGTCCAGGCTTCAAGTCCACAGGTCATTTGGGGTTTGGGTTGTGTTTGAATCCCAGTGTGGTTTGCTTTGTGCTGCAGAGGATTCCTCCTCCTCTGAAGTGGAGCCTTACCAGGAGTGACGCAGCTCCATCGGCCTCAAACGGCTTAGATGATAAAACCAGTTGGTTGGATTACCAGACTTGGTTTTTATCGATTCTCCACCAATTTTGCAAACAACCATTGTTTGGTTTTTGTTGGACCAGTAAAAACCAAAATATTGCCATGCTGGTAAACTACTGATACAGTTTCCTCCACCGTGAGCTCCTCTGTAAGTCAGTTGCACTGTTTTGGTCTGGAGGGAGGGGCTTGGTGATGGAGCTGCCTGTGTTTTTGATTTGTTAGGAGTCAGTACTGACTCTAGTATAACATTACCTGGTTGGATATAATAAAAAAAAAGAAAGGAAACTTTATTATCGTTGAATTATCGTTCAGCCCTATGTGATCCTAATGGATTCATATGAAGGCAGTTGGACTTATTTGGTTCCTTTATGACGTTTGACTTCTCATCTGAGGAGGTTTGTTAGTTCTCGAAGAAATTCTCAGAATTGACAACGCTCCTTTAAACCGCTCAACAACTTTAAAGCTTACATGAGATACCAGGTTTACTATTTTGTTAAAATTGATTTTGCTTCTTTGTTTTGAGTATTTTTTGTGGGGTCTCAATATTTGAAATAAATAAATAAAATATCTACTGCTAGTAGTGATTAATAATATTAATGGTGCACACTGTAATGGTGATAGATGAGTGGTAAAGTGCCCTCTGGATGCTTTCATCACAAGCTGAGTCATGACAAACAATACAGGTTTATTTTTACTTGTAACATCTCTCTCTCTCTCCTCTCTTTTCTCTCTCTCTCCCCTTCTCTCTCTTTGTCTCTCTCTCTCATATATTTAGTCACAAATATATGAGAGAAAATAATGTGTCCTTTGTTAAACTGTAGCTGTCACAGGGAGAGCACATCCTAAACTACAACACTAATTGAGCATCATAATCCCGCCATGTTTTTGGCTCTTCGATGTTGCCATCAAGACACTTGATCACATATATATGCAGAGGAAGAGTTGTGTCTGCTGAACAGAGTGCATGCTGGGATGCATTAACCCCCCACAAAGGTGTGCTGATCTAATCACAATGTAAAGCCTGCGAGCTCATCGCCACACGCCGACTCTCCTTGAACTGACCTGGGAGGGTGATTCAGCAGCAGCAGCGTGTCTCTCATTAAAAAACAGGCTTTGCTTTGTGTTGCTCCTGTGAGGAATCGCTGATGTAACAAACAAACAGGTCAGACTGGACTTGATTGATTTAGTTGAATGCTAAATGAGCCGTTGTATTTAATTACACCGTGACCAGGCCATGAAAAATAGAAGACTCTCAGTGGCTGTCAGGTGTCAATTATAATCAAATTACAAGATTTCCCAACAGAACCAGTCAGCACTTTAGCTTTCTTTGAACAGCTGTTCACAGACAACAGGAGTGGCGCTTTGTTGGAGCTAAAAATTCAGTCGATGTCAAACTGATCTTTAACCTAAAAGAGAACGTTTTTGTGTTGAAAGGTTTCTTGGAGATTTTAATTAAATGCAGTTAAACCTCTAAATTGTAGAGGTTTACTAACCGGTCAGAGGACTACTTCCTGTTTCTAGAGACTCAGGCTGCTTTGAGTGATGTCATTGGTGGGTGTGGTCTTTACTGTAGATGAAAAGCTGATATAACACCACTTCAAAATGACCCACATTTTCCCTTAATGTAGGGCTGCTTAACTATGCAATAGATCATAATAACTACTGTATTATGTTGCCTTGGATTTAGTTCCCGTCTTCAGTCAAAGGCGCAACAGGAACACAACAGTGCAGCTTGTCAACATACAGGTACATCTCACAAAATTAGAATATCATGAAAATATTTGTTTGTCACTCCTTTCAGAAAGTGACACTCATGTATAGATTTATTACACTTGATATATTTTATGCCTTTTTGTAATTTTGATGATTATAGCTACAGACAATGAAAACCCAAAATGCAGTGACTCAGAAAATTAGAATATTACATAAAATCAATTTTAAAATGTGATATTTTAAAGAGAAATGTCAGGCTTCTGAAAGTCTGTTCATTTCTATCCACTCATCACTTGGTTGGACCTCCTTTTGCATGAATTTCTGCATCAATGCTTTGTGGCCTGGAGGAGATCAGCCTGTGGAGCTGCTGAGGTCTGATGGAAGTCCAGGTAGCTTTGGTAGCAGCCTTCAGATCATCTGCATTGTTGAGTCTGGTGTTTCATCTTCCTATTGAAAATCCCCAATAGATCCTCTATAAGGTTCAGGTCAGCCCAGGCTTTGATGGATTGTGCTCGACGATCCTCTCAAGGCTGCGGTTATCCCTGTTGCTGGTCAACCTTTTTTCTACCACACTTTTTCCTTCCACTCAACTTTCTATGATTATGGTTGCATTATCATGGCAAGCAAACAGTGAGCAACCAGCTTCTTTAGCAATGATCTTGTGTGTCTTACCCTCCTTGTGGAGGATACCAGTGACCGTCCTCTGGACATCTGTCAAGTCAGCAGTCTTCACCATGATTGTGTGGCCTACTGACCCAGACTGAGACCTTTTAAAGGCTCAGGAAATATTTGCAGGTGTTTTGAGCTAATTAAATTTATTTATTTTTTAATTGATACATTGCACAGCCCTATCCCAGCAGTGACTGTAAATGCCTCTTAACAATAACCTCAGAACAGTAGTGTTGTATCTTTAAGCTTTAAGTCTTTAGAGTAGATCTGGTCCTGGACTTCTTAGGGTTACTTTACAAACTGCAGCAGCATTCTGATCATTCTGCCTCCAAACTGGCAGGTTCTGGACTGTAATAAAGTCCGCTCAGCTCTACAAGAGCGAAGAGAGGGGTTTCTGCTGACACAGGAAGAGGAAGGTATCAAATGTCAAGGGACACATTAATTCTACTGTTACTTTGTGGGCCTGCAAGACTGGAGGAATACAAAGGAAAAGGTTCTGTGTCACATAATGTGCACCAAAACCTATTTACATGTTCCTAGGTGTACTAAATATTTTACAACAGCACCTGAATACATATCAGGGGTTAAAGATCATTTGAATTTTTTTAGTACTGTGTTCAAATTCTAGACACAAGAGTGATGTGGGAAAAGGTTACAAGAATATTTGGGGTGAATAGGAAATCAGCACATACACCCATATTATTGTTACCAAAGTTAGTGTTGCAGTATTTTCATTATTTATGGCAAAAAGGAGAACACACACCTTTAAGACCTAAAATCAACTTTTGGCCCAGAAGCATCAACTTCCTTTCACAAACTCATTAACAGAGTGTGTGTTTCCATGGAGGGATTTGCCACATGAGGTGTCAAGTCAGACCCAACAAGCCTAATAGGGGAAAAAATGGTTAAAAAGCTTTCAAAAACAGTCAGTATCGAAGGCTCCTGACACTCACAGCAAGCACGGCACCTAGTTTGTGTCCAGAAAGAATCTTGGTGGTCTATTTTTGACACCATCCCTTTATTAGGAGACTCCTGACAGCTGGGAGTGTGACACGTTGGAGGTAAATTTGCTGATTTCCTGTTGGTTTCTGACACATCATGAATGGAACAGGAATATGCTGTTTTGGGCCATTTGGGGCATCATGTGATGAATAAGGAAGGTGCAGTTTTGCAGCCACAGTTCAAGCCTTTTGTTGCTATTTTCAAACATCCCAGCATCATCCCAATACATTAGTAATTAGGTGATGGTGACTACTGTCAGATATCCAGTTACACCTAATGAGAGTCAAGATGTAGTTTAGTAGTTTGAGACACTGGTGTGTTTGCCAGAGTTTTATTTTTTAAAAGTTGCATCAGTGGGGTTTCCTAAACCACATGAGGGAGGTGAGCTAATTAAAGTTAAAACATTTAGGTGATGAGCTGGTTAACCCCTTAAAATGGTCTAACAACTAAAAACTGAGGTATATTTACAAAACTCTGGGATTTTCTGGCTGATTAATATGACAGTCACTTATGCACTGGCCAAAATACCTCAGGAACTACTATGCATCGTTCCTTACTCGCTGCTATGACTGAATTCCATGAGGTTCTGAGTTTCATAGATTCTGTTTTGTTTGTTGAATTCTGCAACTCTGTTGCACGTTTTCCGCATCGCAGACATCATAGGGCCCTAAACACACACAGACCGCCACAGAAGATCATTCCTGCCCACAGCTGGAACAGCCTACAGGCGACGTCTATCATTGTCAAATCATTTAAACTCGAGCTGCAAAGCTTTTTAGCGTTTAAATGTGATTTGAATTTGACATTGTGAGTCAGTGTGTTTTACATCATTAATGTCTGAATAGAATAACAGATGTTTTAAATAGATTATCAGCAGGCTAAACATTTCTCTAATAATCACTTGAGTCCTGCAGCTCGGGTTTAGGAGGAGACAAACCACTTTACATCTGAGACAGGTAGAAATGTTTCTAGTTAGACATTTTTAACAAGTCAGAAAATTACAATAATGAACCTCAGTTGTCAGTGTTGGATGTCTGCACACTACTTTTTCTTGTACTGTGTGATATGTTTGTAAAACACAATGCTGTGGATGAAAAATGACAGGTAAAAGTTCAAACATCTCTACAAAATGATGTCTATACAGAGAACAAGTGGATTGTTCAAGCATAGCCTAAATGTAACAGGTTTTTGTCCTAAAAGGGGAGCAAACTGCTCTTTCTTCACATATGAACTTTAGGGTTGAGTGTTTTCATCATCGTTTTAAATAGAAGTGAGTCAGCTTTTGTGCCTGGACCAGCTCACTACTGGATGCTGTTTTGTTTGTTTGTATGAGTAATCTGTCAGAACTTCAGACTTTAAATCCACTGCTCCTTGCAGAACAGTTTCTTTTATTGTAAACGTCTGGCTCTGCTGTGTGTCTGTAATCAAAGTGAGTGGTTGGAGATGTGGTTTACCACCACCCAAAGGTCCCTCCTCGCTTTCATAAATCTCCATGTTAGACTGAAATGCCAGACAATAATATAAGAGGCTGTTGTTTTATAGGAGCTGACATGTAAGTGTTGTGTTTGAGGCACATGGTGTTATTTGTCCCTCCTACTCTTCAGTTTTCCGCCCCAACACTTGTCAGTCATTTTGAGATGTCTGTTGTCAACCTTTAGCTGGGGGCGATTCAATCCTAAAGATAGCAGAAATCTTTTGTTTATATGTCGTTCTTTTTTAACGTGTTGCATGCTCCTCTCTCCTGTAGTCACTCTGACCTTTATGTACTTATTGTCAGCATGTGACTTCTTGAATAAAATCCAAGCACTTTGTTTGTTTTGATGGTTTGGTGCGTGTTGAATAAAGATGCAGGTGTTGTATCTACGGTACGCCTTTGGGAGCTTTAATCAGTTGAAATGTGTTGGCTCACGTATCGAATCAATGTACAGAGGTTGAATGTCTCCCAGTAAAATTGGTGAAAGTGATCCCTTTGGCCACAGGCACCAGCTAATGAAATTTTGATGCTGCTTTATTTAGAACTATATTTTACAGGATTACATTCCAGGTTCAATTTCCACTTCAAAGGCAAGTTTTCACCACTGCTGGGGGTTGTTTCACTGCTCTATAATGGGAAGGCTCCTCGCAGTCCGGTGGTCGTCTGCTGGTTGGTTTATTTTCTTTTTTCATTCGTCTGTCATTCAAAAGGCTTTCCAGTGATCAGTTCCAGCCTGATTTGCTTTATTTGTTTGCCGTTTTCCTCTTGGCTCTGTTAATCTGCAGAACAGAAAATGCAGTGGGGTTTGTGCGTTTCTCTCGGTTAGATTAGATTAGCGCTTTCATCACTTGTGGCTAGATGAGAGCGACTGGTAAGGAATATAGAATCACCTCCCTTCATTTAAAGAAAGCTGGTTTTGCTTTTCAAGCTTTCTAATTCCATTCTGGGACTCCACTATAACTTTTTACAAGATTTACTGTGAAATATTTATAGCTTGTCGACCCTTTTATGCAGGTCCGTGTTTATCCAGTGGATTGTAAAAGTGGGCCTAGCCTGTGAGGATGAAAAGTGAAAGTGCCCTTAAACCTGGACTCTAATGGTCCATTTCCGCCCTTTGATTCAGAACTAACTGGAGCTGCTTTAATAACTTGCTGTAAGCCACTTGGGATGGACACTTCAAGGTCAAGTAATTTTTGAATTTAGGGTCACTTAAGGGATTTTTCTTTGAGAAATTCACCACCACCAAAACCACCAGACAAACACTGCATGTCTTTATTTCAGCCAAATGTGATTGGACAAATGTACTGATGATAGGCTGAACCCTCCACAGGTAGTTTTTTAAGAGCTATGTTTTTAGTTTAATTAAAAACAATGCTTGGTTGAAGCTGACAAGACACATTATAAAAAGTGCTGTTTTTAAAATGTCACACACAAACACCTTCCAGCTGCGAGCAAATGGTTATTTTTACTCAAACTTATGAGAGAAATGAAAAATGGCAGCAGCCTGTCTTCAGAAAATATGTTTCTTTAAATAATAACTGTAATGGTGGGGAGGGAAACAGACAGACTGGCTTTTCCCCAGATTAACTGTGTTTACAGCTGTTTCCTGTGTTTATCTGTCTGACAGACAGATAAGTATGAAACAAATACAGAAATAAACAAAAACTAAAATATAAATAAGAACGGTCTCCTTGAGTGAACATGTGTGCTTCCATAAATTAAATCTACCCTGTAGTTTTAAGTCATGGAGCAATGTGGTGATGGAGCTGCAGCACCTGGTGATAGCTTAGCATACTCAGCCGGATGGTGAACGGCCGCGTCAAAGTTTGAGTCCTTTGCTGCCACCTATATATGGAGAGTCTAAAGCGACACAATTAAATACATTAATATGGCATTAAATAAATAAATACATATATAAATAAAGCATTCATTCATTAATTATATGTGTCATTAATTACTTAAATGTTTCATTAGCTTTAATGTAACCTGTCAAACTCAGTGGGCAGAGCTGAGCCTGGCGACTCATGCCGATGGAGGACTTCTGGGAATTTAACGAGGAAGTTCATCACAGTTTGATCAAGTTTTTGATCGTAGAATAACTTTAGGAGACGTGTTTCGGGGCTTTAGCTGTACCGGTGTTATGTTGAGATTCGTTCCCCTGTCAAAAAAACATTCATATTGTTCATTGTTTTCACTTCAAACTCTAGTTTAAATCAGTGCTGTAAGAACATTGCTAAAAGTAAAGATCCTGTTTATGTCCACTAGAAAGGAAACACATCATAGGTGGCTGAAAAGGTAGTTTCTCCACTGTTTAAGGATGGGTGGGGACACCGTTTTGATGGGGGAACCCATTTCAACATAACACCGGTACAGCTAAAGTTATTCTACAATAAAACCCGATCCTAAACCCTGTTTATTCAATGCATGGAGCTTTCTTCACCTTCCCCACACTAAAGTCTTCCTCACTGTTCAGTCCTGTCATCCCATCATCCTCCCTTCATCCTGCAGCACAACAGATCACTTTCAGCTTAGATTCATCAGCTGGTGCTGCAGGAGATCACTGACCTGGGTTCAGCTTTGAAGAAGAGTCAAATTATTGTTTTATTTTATTACTTGCGCTAAAACACCTGCAGCAGTGATTTTTAAAGTCTTTCTGAAGTTAGGCACAGCTTAACTGGGCAAAACAACAAAGCTCTCAACACAAACATCAGAACACAGTGGTGATGTTCACACCTCACTTCTGAAAGTAACGCTGGAGTTTGTTTGGAAAAAGTACATTTTTTAAATGTCTGCAGCAGCCACTTCTTTTACTTATTGTACCATGCAAGCAAGCTAAGCTGGTGAGCTTCTGCAGAGGGAGCACCTTGGGGGTTGGGGGTGTGTATGTGTGAAGCGAGGTAGTTTATTCTGGAAAAGGAAAGCAAAAGAGGGGGGGAATGTGCCGCTGCATGAAAGATCATCTGCCATCGAGCAGTTTTTCTGTGTCCATGCTTTTAGTGTTGCTGCTCAAATTGTTCCATATCTTTTATGATAATAGTTTAAGAATAAATGAATTAAACCATCCTGGAGAAATGGCTTAACAAAGCTAGTACTAGGGAGCCAGACATAAAGCTGCTTGTTCTGTTATCTCCCTCTGCCTCGGCATCTAACTCAATTTGCTGACTGCTATGACATTTTTGTGATCACCGAAAAGTGCAGCGACTGAATTTATTGTTGCAGGGCCTTTACTTTTTACTTTTTTTTTTATGAATACGCACTGAGCTCATCCTTATCTGGCAAGGTGCATTAAAACATCGCTATGATCATTTGTTTCTCTGCCTTTTTCAAAACTGACAGACCAACAATAAAATCCAATGGAAGAACTGCTGAACGCTTTAAAGAAAGTGATTCAGAAAACCTGCTTTAGATTGTGTTTGTTGAAGAAATCTAAATGCACTTTTAAAAGGTGCATGACTTTAAGCTTATAAGTGACTGTGTGGATGCTAGCTTCTCTTCAAGTGGGCTTTGAATTGCAGGTGGAGGGCAGCAGTTAGTCATTATTCTATTGATTAATCCTTTATTCCATAGTACTCTGATATAACTGTACAACTATCTTTTCCCAACTTCACCTTTTAAAAGCTGCTCTCTCCTCTTTCATGGGGTGATTGTGGCCCAGGAGAAGAGAGGTTGTCCACTGACCAGGAGATCAGGGTTCAATTCCACTAATTGTCTCTAAAGCTCAATTAAATTACTGTCCGGCCTGTTTATTTATTTAAAAAGTTTCCATAACATTTCTCTTTTATATGAACGCTACCAGTTAGCAGATCTTGCACCTCTTTCCAGCAACAAGACCTCAGGATGTTTGTGACTTTTTTTTTCTTTTAAGATGATGAAGGCCAGAAATTAAAGCATTAACGCACCTTTTTTTCAAGGCTTTATTGAGACACAGATGAGCGAAGTGCACTGAAATGACAGTTGGCACACAGGCCAGTCAGGGGAATGTGGTTCTGGTGGCAGAGGAGATTCTTAAATAAAAAAGGTTGGGAACAACTGATGCAGCACATCTATTTCCATAAATAAAATAAATACATGTTGATGCATGATGCACTGTTTTAGCTGATTCCATTTGTTAAGGAAGGCTATGTGAATTTTGGATAACTCTTTAACTGGAAACAAAGCCCTTCATGAACAACTTTTGATCTGATTTTAACATCATGAACACAAAGTTTTACAGATTTAGGAAAAGTTTAAGACAAACCAGAGCTTTAATATTCATAGGAAGTGGAGGAAAATCTGACTGAGGAAGCTGTCAGTTCATTTTCTCCAGGGTTTACAGGAAGGTAGCAGTGTCACCGACACTCCAGTGCTCATCAGACTCCTACACAGAGCCAGCTGCTCGCTCTGCTCACTCCTCTCTGCTGTGGCCTCTGGTCAAGCTTTTTTCCCCTTCTAAGTGCCTTCCTCATCCACCCTAATGCAGTGCAGCTAAAGTGGCCTGGATGGAAGGATATGGATGCTGGATTAAGTGGTCCTGCTCACAGATTGGTTTTCCTAAAACGCTCCGTTTGAGGTGTTCATAAAACATTTTTAATCACACTCACTTAGGAGGAAAGTTGTTAAAAGTTGTCCATTTAAACTTTAGAAATGAGCTTTACTTTTAGAGTTACAGTAAGATAAATACAGCTAATTAGGTCGGTACAGTAAATAGGAGGACTTAGCTAGAGGCCGACTATAGCTGATGTTAGCCTAACCTGCTTGAATGGTGTCATTTTAGCTGCTCTGCTTTAAAAATGTTCTTAAAAATAAAGTCATCACATGAAGGAGCTGTGTGTGACAAAGCAAACGTCTAAGTCAAGGACGTAGATTTGCTCTTGTCATTGGTGGGGACCAGAACGAGGTAAGAGAGTGTGTGTGGGGGTAGCGTGCGCTGCAGAATAAAGTGATACTGTAATGCTGGTCCCAAAGTTAATATCACCGGAAAAATGCCTGATGGTCCACCCAGACTCAGCAGGTGCCGTAGGTTTAAGCGGCTCTGTGCGGGGTGGTTCGCACCAGTCGATCCAGAAACGTACGTCTCCTTCCCCTGGACACAGGTCCACGCACAGCAGCACAGGTAGTACAAAGCAGTGAACTACGTATCTTGTGATTTCTTAGTCCTTGGTTTCTGTTTCTCCTGACACACACTCGCCCTCTTGTGGTGGTTTTTTGACATCACAACAACCATTATTTAGAGCACATTTAGTTGAAAACCCTTGGTAGCTATAAGTTAAATTACAACTAACATTTTTAATAGTACTTCTAGCTTAAAAACCTGGAAAACTAGACAGTAAATTAAAGAACATCATCTCTAACGTAAAACCATTATTCAACCATATTTTGGATCTGTTAAAATACCATAATTTTTAAAGAAGCTCATTATAAATCAAGGCAGTATTGTTTGAAAACAGCTAGCTATTATGAAGAGAGATGTATTCAGTAGGAATGGTAGTATAAAGCAGTGAACTATCTTGTGACTTTTTGGTCTTTGGTTTCTGTTTCTGCTGACAAACACTCGCCCTCTTGTGACAGTTTTGTGACATTACAAATAACAGTAATTACAGTGCTTTTATATAAAAACCTTCAAAAATAAACTATAAATTTAAAGAACATCTTATTTAATGTAAAACCACTATTCAGCAGTACTTAGGATATGTTAAAATACTGTAATTTTTAAAGAAGCTCATTATAAATCAAGGCAGAAATGTTTTAAACCAGCTAGCTAATGAAGTGAAGTGTATTCAGCCAGGATGGTAGTACAAAGCAGTGAACTATCTTGTGATTTCTTGGTCTTTGGTTTCTGTTTCTGCTGACACACATCCGCCCTCTTGTGGCAGTTTTGTGACATTACAACAAGCATTATTTACAGTGCTTTTAGTTGAAAAAACCTTGGTATCTGTCACCCTCTTGTGGCCATAAGGTGAAACTACAACAAGCATTATTTACAGTGCTTTTAGTTGACAAAACCTTGGTATCTGTTGCCCTCTTGTGGCAATAAGGTGAAACTACAACAAGCCTTATTCACAGTGCTTTTAGTTGACAAAACCTTGGTATCTGTCGCCCTCTTGTGGCAATACAATGTAACTAGAACAAGGATTATTCACAGTGCTTTTAGTTGGAAAAAAACTTGGTATCTGTCGCCCTCTTGTGGCAATAAGGTGTAACTACGACAAGCAATTTTTACAGTGCTTTTAGTAGAAAAATTTTGGTATCTGTCACCCTCTTTTGGCAATACGGTGAAACTACAACAAACATTGTTCACAGTGCTTTAAAAACCTGGAAAAATAAACAGTAACCATTATTCAACCATTTTTGAACCATACATAGGATATGTTAAAATACTGTAATTTCTAAAGAAGCTCATTATAATTCAAGGCAGTATTGTTTGAAAACAGCTAGCTAATGAAGTGAACTGTATTCAGCAGGATGGTAATCACGTCGGACCGCTGGGCTGCACATATTATTTGTGGGGAATGGGGATACAGCGCTATTTCTGCATCCTTGGATCAAATTATTGGTGGGGACAATTCAGTGATAGCTGGGTATTGGTGGGGACACGTTACCTCCGTCCATGCCAAATCTACACCCATGGTCTAAGTCAGTGATTCCCAACCTGGGGGTCGCGACCCCCACTAGGGGTCGCCAAAGCCTCTCAGGGGGTCGCCAGGACCTCTCTACTTTGAGGGGTTAAAAATGTATTTATTATATTTTTTAATTAAAGTTTACCAAATTAATTTATTCTGACCTTAATATTAAATAACATGCATTTATTTCATGTTTGTCTAACATAACGAAGTCTTTACAGTTTTGTAATAATTATTGAGTTAATAAAAAATGAAAAATAACTAGCGATCTGTACAGGAAACCCGATCGGTACTGCGCATGTGCGAATCTTACGTATGAACACACCGGTCTATAGCGACGCATGTAGCTGCTGCAGAGAGCCCTCCTCCCTGTTGGATAAACTAAAGTTTCCAGCGGAGACACCTGGACAGCCCTACATGATCCAGTAAACTTTCAACAGCATCGCCAGTAACGGACTGGGCACCGGGAGATCTCCTGGTCTCCTCGCCGCTAAACCTGACCCGCTCCGTGATCATACCGACGATCAGGACGTTTCTAATAAATAAACAAACAATCCTTCATGGCTCCTCGGGCGTCAGTCCTCCTAAAAGCTGCAAAAACGCAGCAAAGTTGAGTCACAGACACCCTCTCCTCTCTGTGGGTTCGAGTGCGCTGCAGACCTGACCCCCCTTCCTCCCCCCTCGACGGCCCGCACGCGTGTGAGTGTGCGCGTCACCGAGGAAAGAAGCAGACAGGGATAACAGACCTAAAAAGAACTAACAACTTTATAAACTAAAGTTTAAAGTTGTAACAAAGGATATTGCAGTGTTAGAAGATGGTCAACTACATACAGAAATACATGATATTAATATTGAAATCCTTGTTTTATATTATTTTAATTAACCAGGTAAATTTAATTGAGATTAAGAACATTTGTTGAGCATTCTGAAAAGCATTAGGTTTTGCAATTGACACTAATAGTCTGTCAGAGAAAGTCCAGCTTTAGACATTTTGGGGTTTAAAGGGATGATTCAAGTGTGATGTGATGAGTAGAACTAATTCTATAGGAGAGAAATCATCTGATATGAAGGCTGATTCAACCTGTCAGAGTCAGAATGGATGAACATCTGATTTCTTATCACGTCTTAGCAAGTGAAGTAACTGGTAAACCGCCTGGATTTAAATTAGTGTTACAGGAAATAATCTGTTGAGAAAAGTCAAACACATGTTGAAGTAGCCGAAATTTGGCTCACTTTTTTTTCATGTGTCAAATTGAGATTAAGACTGATCTGTGTTTACAGGAAATCATCTGTTCAGAAAAATGCTGTTTTTAGTTTTATTTGTAATTATTTTTGTAAAAAAAAATCAAAGCATATTAAAAAGTGCTTGAACTATTTTATCGTTTCTTACTGGAAGTGGGAGGTGTGTGTGTGTGTGTGTGGGGGGGGGGGGT
>SSNR01000270.1:0-41961 GCA_006937965.1 Callopanchax toddi | reverse complement strand
GGGTCGGGGGGGTCGCCCAAAAAATTGACAGGTAAAATAGGGGTCCCTTGGAAAAAAGGTTGGGAACCACTGGTCTAAGTGACATGTGATCTTTAACACTTCCCTTCAGGAAGGAGTCTTGTTTCTGAACATGGCATTGAATTATGTCTGTGTGTGTGTGTGTGTGTGTGTGTGTGTGTGCGCGCACGCGTGTGTGTGTGTGTGTGTGTGTGCGTGTATGTGTGTGTGCGTGCTAATGACATTTACAGCAATAATCAGCCGCTTCAAGCAGTAACTTTGCATGAGTTGGTTTATATTTATACCAAACCCATTGAAGCATGGACTGCTTTGAGAATAGGGCTGGGCACTGAAACACGGTACTACACCAGTAAACACGGTACTACACCAGTAAACACGGTACTACACCAGTAAACACGGTACTACACCAGTAAACATGGTACTACACCAGTAAACACGGTACTACACCAGTAAACACGGTACTACACCAGTAAACACGGTACTACACCGGTAAACACGGTACTACACCGGTAAACACGGTACTACACCGGTAAACACGGTACTACATCGGTAAACACGGTACTACACCGGTAAACACGGTACAGACTTTGGTACTTTTACTTTTAAATGTCCCTGTAAAAGAGCCGCTTCATTTCTCCACCGGCACCGCTGCACGGGTGGAGACACAGGTGAGACGCGGAAGAGCAGAGAGCCCCTCCCCTCCCCTTCAAAACAGTTGGCAACGTATGCAATGAGATTTGTGACGCGAAAACAGGAATTCCAGTAGTTAATCGAAGCCACGCATCCCATATGGAATTAACTTGCGAGCTGCAGCTTCGTGTTCAGTCCGACTCCGAGCTTCCAGCCTCTGCTGTATCAGGAGGTGTGTGAGGGGAAGACAGTGACATAACGAAAAGTTCCCGAGGTAAGCAACAAATACTGGTAATAATTGTAAATGCGTAAATATGCCACAAAACAATGGTTTATATGTTTTTTATTAAACAAAAGTTTAATACTTATTATTACTTGTTATTTTCTCTCAGAATTATACATGTAGGTACCGAAAAAAGTACCGGTAATGAAAACCAGGTATCGTTAAAGTAGTAGTTTCGAAAAATATTTAACGGTACCCAGCTCTTTTTGAGATTCTGATGGTATCACCTAGACCAAAAATACCATGATTTCATGTTTATAAAATTAGAATTTTAAGTTGATAATTAGTCTGTTACTTTGTTTACTGGCACTGATTTTAAATCTGTTTGTCAATAGAGTCCAAAGTGGGAATTCTTCACGGACCACAAACATTTTATTTTTCATTTAAGGTGAATTTCCTGGATTTGATTGGTCGATTGTTTTCTATTTTCTTAAAAAATTAATTTCTAGTCCATTATCAGCAACAAGAACCGGGTCTGGGTCGCTCCTTCAGTAAAGCTGCTGGATTTAGTTGGGCTTTATAAATGTCAGTTTTTAAAAGTCAGTGGTTGTGTGGTTCTATTTACCAGGAAATTAAATTCAAAGAGAAAAACCTGGTCAATGAAAACTAATTATTTGGACTGAAACTTTAACATTTAAAAAAAAATAATTTTATTTATCTGTTTTTTGTGTAAAAAGTAGCATAAATTTCTACTACTCTTGAAATGCAGTTGAGGGCAGCATGAAATCACTCTGAGGGCCACAAGTGGCCCTCGGGCTGCACTTTGGACATGCCTGCCTTAACCGCGCTCATGTTCTTTAACATTCAATTCAAATATGTTCAAAGTGCCACCAGCCAACATGCTGTAGGATCACCAACATGTGCTGCGTGGCGTTTTGATTCCCCTGGTGGTTTTTCATGGATGAACTTTGGATAAACTCTCAAACTGCTTCACATGCATATACATGATACTCGTCCAGATATTTCTTTATTTGTGGGTTCTGTTGGAGCATCTCTAAATGATTTCTGACAAATCTACCCAGTGGTACAAAGCTGCCCTAAAAACTGCCCTTTTCTCTCCATCTCTCCCTGACTGCTGCTGATTTTGAATCACGTCTCCCTCCCTGTGCTGCTCCGTTGCCTAAGGTTTGGCCCGTGACTCATAAACACACACAGAGAGTTAGATAATGTAGTGGCTCACTGAAGGCTGTGCACACAGAATTCAAATACAGTGCCTGTAAAAAGTATGCACCTCCTTTGATGTTTAACCCTTTTATTGCTTTTATAAATCAAGCTTTAACAGAATTTGGCTTCTTTGACCAACGATTTTACAAAAAAAAAAAAAAAAACACTTTTGTGTCAAAGTGTACACTGATTCCTACAAAATAATGACAAATAAAAATATGCTACATAAAACCTTTTTTAAAGCGACTGATCTAATTCAACGGGCTCCAGCCAATTGGTGCTAGTAGTCTCATGATTGGTATGGAGGTCACCTGAGGTCAGTGACTGTGTCTCAGTGATTGTTGTTTAAATACACCTGTATCTGAAGGTCCATTCACTGGTTAATAAGTATTCCTGCTACCATCACAGCATGAAGACAAAAGAACCTCCAATCAGATCAGAGCAAAGCTTATTAAAAAGTATCAGTCAGGTGATGGATACAAAAACATTTCTAAAGCTCTGAATAGGGCTGGGCGACATGGCCTCAAATCAATATCATGCTATCATGACTATTGAGGAGTTGACCTCGATGATGATGATAAATGAACAATAAATATCCGTACGTGTGTTTGTACTGCAGGTAAATGATGTGTTACCTTGACTTGTTGCTAGTCTTTCTGCACAGTTTGACTTTTGTCTATTGTTTTCATCACATCCTCCTTGCTGAATTCATCATGTTGCCAAATGATTGAAGCATTTTTCTGGGAACAAGCTTCTCCTCGACGACACCGCTCCAGCTTGTAGCTCACTTATGGCTGCCGCAGCGGCACATGGAGCGGCGCGCTGAGCAGAGAGCTGCTGCAAGTGGCGGGCAGCTACAAGAAGCAGCTACAAACAGCCACGCATGGCGAGCCAACGAGTGACACAGAGCGACGAGCTACAAGCAGCCCGCTGCTTCCATGTTTGAATCTTCTTGTTTTCTTTGGGGTGGAGTCATGTGACTCCATGTGACTAGCTGTGACGTGGATTCCACCAGTTCACTGTCACAGCTTCTTAAAGGACCAAGGACTAAAGCAACCTACTCACATCTTTTCAGTTTTTTAAATATTGAACATACCGTTATGGGCAAAATCATCGGTAAGAGTTATAAAATTAGGTTTTTGGTCATTTTCAGTTTACAGAAGGAATGTGTCCACCAGGACTCCATTATAACACTGAAGGAGTTACAAGCTTCGTCAGCTGAGAAGCAAGAGACTGTATGACTGTTACCCAGGTTCATCACTGGTCAGAGCTTTATGGGAGAGTGGACCGCGGTGCAATAAAATAAAGTCAAGTTTATAAACCGAGTAAACATTAAGGGAATTCTTGTGAGACAGGACTATGAGGCAGTCCTCAGAAAGGGCTTTAATGTTGATGAAGGAATGTAAACTCTGTAACTTTAATCACTAGAAAATATTAATGCCATTTCAGCTTGTGATTTCCTGTTTATATTATGTAAAGGTTAACTAAGTGGCACATATATAAATGATAGTTGTCAATAATTACTGATGCTATAAATGATTAATGTGTCCTGTGTTAAATAAATAATCTAATAGTATTGGTTATAAAATGGAAGAATGATTGACTTCATGCTAAAATCCCCCATTACTTGGCTTTTAAACTCTCATTTTGTAATGTAATTAATGATTTATGGTACACGTTTTTTAATTCAAGGTCAATATTCTGGGTCCTTCGTTTATACTAGATTGACTCCTGCATTCTCTTTAAAGCACCATTAAACTGATGTGTTTTTTGGGCATAACTCTACTAACCTTACATGGGTCATTGATATTTGACTTATGTCCTGTCCTGTAAGAACTAATGTGAAATATAGATGTTTTATTTTTAGGAGTCAAATTATGAAATGGTCTTTGTGACCAATTAAAATTCAGTAAATCAGTGATTACTGCTCTGAAATCTCAGTTACTGTCGGCTCTCACAGAGGACTGACTGAGTGCATCATATCTATTCTCTGTTTGTAGATATTTTCAGTTTATATGTTGTTTTTTGATGTGGGATAGGCATGAATAAGCTCTGACTTCAGCCTGTTGCTTTTATTGATTACTGTTTCCTAGGCAATGCTACTGGTATACTTTTTGTTTTCCTTCTGGTTTTTCTTTCTATTTCTTCTATTTTGACAGCAACTGGATTTTGTAAATAAAGTTTCTTTTTTTCTTTCTCATTTTTATCTTTCTCTCCTTTCTCTCTTTTTCTAATATCTATCTTTCTCTCTTTTTTCTCCTTTCTTTCTCTTTCTCTTTCTCATTCATTCTTTCTCTCCTCCTTTTTCTCTCTCTCTCTCCTGTCTTTTTCTCACATTTTCTCTCACTTTCTCCCTCTCTCCTCTTTCTTTCTCCCTCTCCTTTCTCTCTCTCCTTCTCCCCTCTCTTTCTCTCCTTCTCTCTCTCCTCTTTCTTTGTCCCCCTCTCTATCTTTTTTCTCCTCTTTTTCTCTTTCTCTCCTTCTCTCTTTCATTTTTATGCACATCTTTTTGTATTTTTTCATGCTCTGTACGTTTGGTGTAGAAGGCCCTCTCTCTGTATGTCCCACTGGTCTAATCAAATCTTCTGAGTGTCTCTTGCTGCAAAATAAAAGCAATTTACAAGTTTTCTATTGACTGTGTGATGAGAGTGAAGAACATTCAACCTTCATCAAACACAACAGATTGTAAAATAATTCCCAGCTCGGCTCTGTGCTGTGAATTACAAACATGTTTCATTTGTTTCAAACCTGTAAACAGAGCGAGGTCTATCAGATGCCTGAGTCCTAGCTTCGACCTCACTCAGCCTAGTGAGGTGTTCACATCAGATCAGCGTGCCAGCTACTGCAGCTATTTCCATCTTCATCTGATCAAATGTAAATTACACATCTGACCTGTTGGCTGTGAGCTCTGCAGACTGATTGCAGATGGTGATGTGTTTACAGTCGGAGAGCTCTGATTAACTGCTGGGAATGTTGCTCTTCATCATCTGCAGGTAAATTAAAGCAGGGAGATTAGATAGGCCCTGTCGTGACCGTCTTTAGTACATCACACTAGAGTAGATCTGCTGCCACGTCAGCAGAAAACCACCTTATCACCTGTTATGGCAAATTAGTAGCACTATTTTCAAGCTGCTGACTGCAGGAAAATGCTGTGGATTTCCCCTGTAATTTACCAAACCCTTCCTCCAACATCAGCCCTCCTCAGCCGTCCTCAACAGTCACAGCTTTGCAATAATATTATAAACTCATCAGGTTTGTCACATTTGGTCAAGATTCTCCTTCAAGCACTTGTGAGGTTTTCATGAAAGATGGATGCTCTTTTAGATGTGCTAATAAACTCCTGGGTCCAACATAAATTTAAGCTGTTGTAATGTGCTTAGCTTGTCAGATCTAATTGCAGCAATAGGACAGTCAGAAAATGTTCTCCCTGCAGATTACATTTTACAAACGATGTTTTTTCTGATGTGTGTTCTGAGTTGTGACTCTTAATGTTAGTTTTAATCATACTCCTGCAGCTTGGGAGGTGCTGCATTGTTGTAAATTCCTTGTATAATCAAATGAAACCAAACTGCAGCTTAAAAAACCTTAGCACTGTCTTAACAATGGTTTTCAGCATGAGTGATAAAACCTTAAAATCATGTATATGAATATTTGCGATAATTTTTATGACAATATAGCAAAGAAATAAATACATCTTGTAGGTGGCAGCAGTTTTTGGTGCAAACAGGAGCATTTAGTGTTTATTGTGCATAATGACAGGGTGAGTCTGTTGCTCCAAAATTCTGCACAAAATAGTTTGACCTAATGAGAAAATGTAAATGCAAGGATAAACCAAGAGCATTAGTGCAACCAGTCAATACACTAACTCAAGGGTCCCCAACCTCTGATCTCCAGACCGGTACCAGTCCATGGGTCATTTGGTACCAGGCCTTCAGAACGACTTCCTGTGATAATCTCTATTGTTATCCTGCACTTGAGTACAACTCATTTATCATAATCTAAAAATCTTCTGGTTAAGCTTATCAGCGATGCTTGGGGATTGGGGATGATATATTTTTTGGACTTACTCTATATCAGATGAATACCATTTAATCAGCCATTTGTCCGATTGTCTCTTTGGGCCCTAATACTTGTTCTCCACAGGTACAACTGTGTGAAACTTACAAATGATTTATTCTAGTTAGAAAGAGTGTGGTTAGAATTCAAATGGTCTTTGTGGGATTGTTACTGTTCTAATTATTGTTATTGGTCTCAAAACCTGCACACACAGCCACTGCTAATGTTATGGTTTTAGTTTGACGAGTGTGAGTAAGTGCTGTAAGGACACATATTTAATTATTCTCTGTGCTTTGAATGCGTCCAGACTCAAACTATAGTCAGCTTTGTTCATCTCGTCTGGGACAACGACTACTGTAGACATGCATACGCAGATTTAAACCATCAGGACAAAAACACCCAAAACTTTATTGATCCTTGAAAAATGTGGAGGTCAAATTGACATAACTCAAACCGTAGAGGCCAAATAAAGGAAATGACTCTGATTTGTATTACCTTATATTATCTGTGCTGTTTTTGTCCCTTAGTGGTTGTTTTTAAAGCGGCTCTCTGGATTATTTTTCTCTGTATCAAAGTTTTCTAAATGTTTTAAATGATATTTCAGGTCTAAACTATGATCTATGGGTTGAGTTCCACAACGTCTGTCATTCTGATGAAGACCCTCCTTCCTCCTAGAGACCCCTTTCCATTATTTCTTGCCGCCGACATTTTTCAGCCAATGAAATTCAAATTTTTGCATTCTCTCAACATGCACGCGCATCGACCAAACCTGTACCAGTAGGGGGCGCTGTCGTACAGGATGCTCCGTGTGTTTCTCTGCCGTCTCAGCCGTTCACTGAGGACTCACAGCTCATTTCTACTAAAAACCTACCCATTCTCCAGCTAAAGATGGATTTATTTTTATTTTTAAACCTTTCACCTCACAGAATGGCAAGGCTTGACAGGATTACGCGTTTATTTTGGTCAGAAAGTTCATCCAGGGCCGAGTCAAGTTCAGCTTCAGAGTCCAGCAGCAGCTCTCTGCTAACAGAGCTAATATCAGAAGCAGCAGGGACAGAGAGGGCTCATCAGACCCTCGTAGTAGTGTTGGAATAAGATTGTGAACTGTGAGTGATTAAACCCTACCCTACCCTACAGCTTATGCCCGAAGTATATGTGCTGTGTGCACGCGTGCACACGCGACCGGACGCGCGTGTCGAGATGTTTTGAGGAGGAGCCTTTGGACGCTAGATTCAAAAACTGCTCTCTTGCTGAAATAATCCAGAGTGCGGCTTTAATGCTTACAGGAACAGTCCTAAGAAACATTTACTTCTTTTTATCTTGAGGGTTTTTCATCTCCCATTTGAGTCAATCATGTTGATGATGTCACTCAGAAACCTTTATGTTTTTGTATTTTAATTCTAGTTGTTTCTATGAAAAGCAGCAATCCATTTGGTTCTCATTGTTACTTTTTTTGGAAGTTTATTCAATTAAAGCTGTGAATTTTTTAACGTCTGTTTTTATGGCCCATTTTTCTGTTTTCTTTTGTGTTTCTAAGCTACTCATACAATTCATGATCCTCCCTAAAGGTGTTTTTGCAGCTCTGTGGGTCAGTCCTCAGTGTGAGACGGCTGTAATGATATCACATGCATAATCTCTAGGGCGTTGGTGTATGTACTGTAGAACAACTTTCACTCATCTGTGAAGACATTAACTCCAAATAGCACATGGGCTTTTAGTAGGATTAGCATTGATGTTGCAGGTGATGTTCCACTCCATCACAGAAGCATTCAGTGTAATATCTGGACACCTAACATCTGGATGCTTCTAGACCATTTGATTCAGTAAAGCTGGAGACAGACTTGTTCGGACTTTATTTGTGCGTGTATGGAATCATGTGTGCGTTTGCACTCATGTTCATAATTCTATGAACAGCAGCACACTGCAACAGGCTCTGCAGGTTTCTCTTCACCCTGATAGGAGGCACTAATAAGCCCTTGTGATCCCTGGCTGATCAAAAGTCCATGTTGATTTTCTTCATCAACGCCTAGTATTCTGTGTGGTCTTTTTTTGTCAGTGCTTCTATGTTTCCCCCAATTTAGATGGTGGGAACTGCAACATGCGCAGTCGATGTGGTTCCAAAAGTTTGGACTGCGTACTCATCACTGGATGAGGATGTGTGACTGATGACGAAAATGTAAATTCTCACATACATTGAAATTGTGTTATTTTGAAAATTAGTTATTAGATTTCTGTGCAAGTTGCAGTTCATCCATAACAAACACCATGTTGCCCACCTATACACTTGGTACAAGGGCAGGCTAGGGTGTAGGTCAATGACTGACCTTGTATTTGTGTCATCTGACCTGCGACTGCATGTTTTGGACACTTGGCTGAGAGAGGAGAGGAGCTGTGAACTGATCACCTCCTGGTGGAGAGCTGGATCAGATGGCAGGGCAAGATGTCATACAGACCTGAATGCTTGGATGAAAAACCTGTAAAGAAGGTCTTCAACTTCCACCTCCTGCAGGGTTTTGACCACGTCTTGAGTGCAGAGAGGGTCATTGAGTCTGAATGGGCCTTGTTCCACTCTGCAGTCATCAGGCTCATTTCAAAATGATGTTTTCTGGTGAAAGTATTTGAAAAATTGGTCAATGATCAATTGAAGGAATTTTTCCTGGACTGGAGAAAATTCCACCTTTCTTGGGGTCACAAAAGGTGTACCTCAAGGCTCAGACCTAGAACCCATCCTGTTCACAATTTACTTTAATGACCAAACTTGTCAAATGCCTCCTACAATTTTTATGTGGACAATTGTGTCATTTATTGCTGCACACAGTCACTCGCTCAGGCATTTTGAATTTTTGCCATCTGCTTTTGATGAAGAGTAGATTTGTCTAGAGAAATTAAAGCTGGTCATCAATGCTGAAAATATCTCTGCAATCAGAAAGTCGGTGAGGTCAAAAGTGAAGCATTAAACACAGTGTACAGCTCATGTCTGTCCAGACGCTGTCTCGTGTTGCCATATGTCTGTATAGGAAGTGACATGTACCAACTGCTGGCACAGGTGGACCTGCTATAATGTGTCAGGAAGAAGTGACTTGTCATGGAGAACCCACCTGTGAGTAGCTGATGTGTTTATTTTTAGCCAGTTAACTCTCAGAACTTCCTCCTGTTGCCAAGTTCCCCCATTTCTTACTTGGACTGGTTCAGGATTGGAGGTGACTGGATGTGGATTAGTGAAAACATGATGCACCTTTCATACAAGAATTACAAACTATGTTGAGAAATCATGGGTCTGTTGACTACAGCATTTAGTTAGAAACACTTACAGACCTTTACCTTTGAGTGGTTTTATTTATTGTTTGTTTGCATGTTTATATTCTTGTTATGTATAAAAACAGTGAGGATAGGTTATATCTTTTGGGAACAGCACTTAACAGCACAGACAATAAAAATCTAGGTTTTAATCTCGCTACAGAAAGCTTAGTTTATAGCAGTGCACCCCTTGCCCCCCTGCATGAATGCTGCTTCCCCATACCCTTAAGTGGAAAATGTAAATAAAGGGCCCAAAAATGAGACTTCATAGTTTTTGTATGGAGCATTTGCATTTAGGGTTTTGGTGTTTATGAGAATTAAAAGGACTCATGTGTTTGTATACACTACTCAGCACAAACAAACCAAGTTCTCTGTTGTAGGACAGACGGGGCTCCTGGATTTCAGGTCCTTGTCTTGTGTGATTATGATCTTCACGTCCACATCAAGGTCAGTGCTGTGCAAAAACCAGTGGAACTCTGTAAAACCTGATTGGTCGACCCATTCCTCTGAGGCTAGCTGAGGTGAGGCTTTCAGCAGTTCTTCATTAAAGGATCCAGATAATCATCAGAAGAGTGACTAAAGAGAAGCCGATATGCTTCAGGCACGTGGTCATTTAGGTAGTTCAGGTTTTCTCACAAACAAGTCATCGTCTCATGATGTTCTTTTTATATTAATACCAATTACACAGATGAGGAGACACAAAACAGGCTGTGAAATGAGTCCTGCCTGCTTGATTCATCGTAGGTTATGAGTAATGAACAAATTCTTCTGACTCAAGTGGAGAACAAATCAGTTGTTAAATATCGTATTTGTCTGAACTGCAAAGAAAAGCCACAGTTTACAGGAGAGGTTATGACCCCCGGTAACGGCATCAGGCTGCTGCTGGAGGGCTCTGTCATCATTAGAGCTATCTTTAGTTCTCTTGTATTTATGCCCAATTGATTGATTGTTATGTTGCTTCTTTATTTTCATTTAAACAGAAAAGAAAAAGAAGAGATGTTCACATTGAATGTCATTTTGTTTAAAACAGACGTCCTGGAATGAATGATCTGTGGTCATAAAGAATGGATTGAAATTACAACATCATTTAAAATGATTTACAGGGTTCTTGTGATTGGCTTGATGGGTCAAATCAGTCAGGCCAAATTGAGACCCAAAAAGTAGATTTTTTTTCCTGTCAGTGAATGCACCATTGTCAAACAGCAATACATTTTTACCCGCTCTGTGAGCTCACTAAACACTAATTTATGCCAACAGATCTTCCATGTGGAAGTTTTTACTTATAGAATCATCATTTTAAAGTTAGTCAGAAATATGCAAAACCACAAGATGATTCAGAATTTGCCAAGATGGGTATCTGCAGGTCAGAGCTGCAAAAATATCAGTAATCACATCAGTGCATCTCTGTTTAAAACTAACCAGAAAAATTGTTTTAGCACAAAAACATTTACTTTTATGTATGCAAGTAAAATGATCATTTTGAGAATATGTGCTGTACATGGGTGTAAATCATTACTACTGTAAGGTGCAGGAAAATCTTGAAAACTCTCATTCGGAGTGCTTGAATTTTATTTTGTAAAAGATGTTAGAGCCTCACCTTTCTCCAACATGTCCTGGGTCGACCCGGGGGCCTCCTGCCAGCTGGACATGCCCAAAACACCTCTCCACGCAGGCATCCTGACCAGATGCCCAAGCCACCTCAATTGGCTCATATCAAGAGATGTAAGAACCCTGAAGTTAATAGGAAGTCTGTTGGTTCTAAGATGTTTAAAATGCACTATAAACCCTTTTGGCATTCAGCAGCAGTATGAATGGTTGAAGAAGAACAGGATGGACCTGATAGTTCAGTTTATGTTCATGCAGAATCCTGCTCATCTAGATCTGAGATGATTAGAGCTCCTTGTGTCTTTATGGATCAGAAGAAACATAAATCCAGAGGCAAATCACATAAAATGGTCTTAAAGAGGAAAAAGTAGCAGTGGTCCAGTCTGAGGTTGCACAATGATGACCAACTTCATACAAGTTGCAATGATGACAACGAAAACTAGAACCAGGTACTAATTTTAGCACTGCATGACACACTGAATCCTTCAAAGAATATACAATAGCATGTATATACGGTATAAAATGTAACCATAGTACTGATTTAAAAGTGATAAAAGAGAAGCATTTGTTTATAAAATAAAAATCCAATTTAATCCTGAGTTATTTTTGTAAGACATGTAACTTGATGTCATAAAGAGAAATGATCTTCTAAGAAGAGTTCAGGATATTTGAAGACTCAATCTAATTTCCACAATAAAATTGAAATAAAAACAAATATAAGCCTTTAAAAAGACACAGCTAACAACCACAGGGATTTTCTTTGAGTTTAAAGCAGAAGAATCCCTGTCCAGAGATGTCTTTCCTTCCTGCGTCTGCCTCCATGAAAGACGCAACAAAAGGGACACTCACCCTTTTTCACCCTGCCTCGTTGTGCTTGACATGACAGTTGAAATCAACATATACTCCAGTGCCATCATCCTAGTTGCGTAATCCACTCGCAGGCTGAAAGCCCAAGGACACTGGGCTACAATTATTGTGAAAGGTCATTTAGTGTAGCAGAATACGGTGCATCCACTCAGCTGCATGCATAATTCAGGAGAACAAGCTCAGGGCCTCAGTGTAATCTCTGTTTGCATAGCCAGACTTCACTCAACTCATTCAAGCTTGTTTTGGATTTAGATTAAAATGCATTAGAATAAATTAAATTAGCCTCTGGTTTACCAACGGAGCAGAGTTCATGTCAGATCATTAAAATCAAATGGATTTGGAGTGAAGTTGTAGAGCTGCCTCACACATCCAGTGCAAGGCTTTTTGAGAGGACTTTATAATAGAGAAAGATTCATCTGTTGAGTCGTCACATAAAGCATCTCGGAGGCTGCTAGTTGGAAATAACGTCCTGATCTCTGTAATATGGTCTCTTTTTAGTTCCACTTAGAAGAAATAAACATATGAAATGATTCCTGAAGGGAGTTGGAGCTTGTAATGCTTTGTGTCTATGTTACAATCAATATCCTGGTGAAATTCTATCGAGGCCCCGAAGCTCAGCTGGAAACAAACCCCAGCAGCTGATCAGTGATTCCTGTGGATCTAACGTACATTATTCCCTCTGCTGGCGTACCTGTTAGTAGTTCCTCACAGTAAATGTGTGAACATGAGAAAATCACACTCTGAGAGTTCCTCTCAGCTCTGCTCTGAGGTGTGAGTTGAAGGAAGGCCTGTCTGTCTGAGGACATTCTCACTTTAATCAAGTTATTTAAAACAAAGCAGCACCACAGAGGTCCTCTGGTTTAAAATTTCTATTTTCATCCAGGGCGGCTGCAACAAACACTGCACAGCAAACTGTTTTCACATCGTCCCTTTTATTGATTTGGAACGAGTTGTGATGCAGGCCAACTGCAGTAACGAGTTCACAGCCCAGCTTGGCCACAAAAAGCTTGAATAGCACTTTGGGTTTTCAGCAGTGTAATTGTGAAACTCTAAGATTGTGTTGGAGCTCCAAGTTCTGAGAGTACAGTGTGTAAAACTTCTTAAATATGTTTATTTAGAGATATGGATACCAGCCTTTTAGCGTGCTCTGGAGTGTATTCATGCATTAAAATTCATCTTCTATTAGAACACATGCAGGCAGCTCTTGTAGGTAAATTATTTTAAATTAGAGATGCACAAAACATCACCTAATGATCAGAAACCACTGATAATCAGCATGATGGTTTGAATTAGTGATAGGCTAAAATCTGATTTTCCCATTGCTCTGTAAACTCACCACTAAGCAGCAAAAAAAAAAAAAAAAACTAAAACATAATCCAAATATACCATCTGCTAAGATGTGCAAGCAAAAACAGATCAAAATTTTTACTTCCAGAATCATAACTTTCAAGATAACCCTTTAATACCATAAATATGACAGGGTGCAATAAAACAGCACTAAAACATCCTAAAACAACACTAAAAACCAGTTAAAATACAACTACAACACTAAAATATCACTAAAACAATGTTGAAACATCCTAAACAACACTAAAGTACAACTAAACTACTACTACAACACCAAAATACTGTTAATATAACACTAAAACAACAATAGATTACTGCTAAAATCCCACATATTATGGATATCAGTGTCTGTTTCCAGTGACTTCATTGAACTTCAGGGGTTAACCAGAATTCCTTTTTCCCCTGTAAATCGTTTTTCTTTGAGTTGAATCTGATTTGGACACAGCTGGCTGTACAGTGCTCGGGTAACGGTGTCAGCCCTCAGAACCATAATCAGTGCAGCTCTATTCTGAAGTCTTTTTGGGTGAGTTTGGACACATTCAGATGTGGGTGAGAGGGGTCAAAACAAACGTGGCACAAAAACAAGTCTGACAGCTCAGGAGCATCTAGAAAAACAACAGAAGAACCCCAGAGAGGTTTCTGTCTCCCTACTGTTGGCTGTCTGATTTAAATGTCAAATCAATTCTTTTACTTATATTTTATCCTGCGTTTAGCTGAGGGACACGTGCAGCTCTGTCCCATGTGTGCGCCGTACGAGATGAGGAGAGCTGTGTGTCACTGAACTGTCAAACAGCTGCAGGGCACCAAACACTTGTTCTCAGTGTGTGTGTGTGTGTGTTTCTCACGTTTATGGTCTAAAGGTGCCATCTTTTTTGCATGTTTCTGACAGATCATGTTTAGAAACTAGAAGGTTCATAAGAATTTGATGGTTCACAAGCAGAAGTTTGGACCAGCGTGGTTGTCCATGAGTTATCTGTGATGTTTTGAAGACTCTGACTCAAACAGTGGTCTTATCGATAAAACAATAACACAGTTGTGAATGTCGTTGCACTAATGAGAGGATGGCTGATCAACATGTGGACGTAAGCTGCTGTTGTTACTTACATAAACCGTTTATGTACTTTTGAAGGATTAACCTGGTTTCCTACCATGATGTAAGCTTTTTCTAAATATAAAACTGACAGAGAAATGTCTGATCTGATGATGAGTTTTGATGCAGAGTGAAACTATTTATGTAACGCTCACCCCCCCACCCCCACCTCCACCCCAGCCTCCTTCTCTGCAGGCCTGGGTCTTTTTTATTAAAAGCCTTTTCTGTGCTGTTCCTCTGAGACAGGGTTGACTCGATGCATCACAGACAGAAACATTACAAGTTGGGACTAAAGATTTTTTATTTTTCTCTCCAGTGGAAGGTTAAATTTAAAGGTCACACTGAATGTTCTCTTAACATAAAGTGGGAATATAAGTATTTGATAAACTGCTTCTTTTTTTTGCCACTTAAAAAGAATGGAGAGGTCTGTAATTTGTATCTGAGAGCAACAGAATCCCTCCACGCCAAATCCCAACAATCACTTTGCATCATTTTTAAATGCAATTATTTTGCTTTTTTTTTTTTACTTGTCCCTTGAGGATCATCACAGCGATGTGTCTTCATCTAGCCCCGTCCTACATCCTCTACTCTCCCACCAATCAGCTTCATGTCCTCCTGCCTGGCAGTTCCCACCTCAGCATCCTTCTAATATATTCACTACCCCTCCTCTCCATGTCCAAACTATCTCTGATCTGATCTCCTAAACATCTAACGTGGTCTGTCCCTCTGATGGACTCAGTCCTGATCCTGTCCATCTTTGTCTCCTAAAGAGAATCTCAGCATTTTCATCTCTGCTACCTCCAGTTCTGCCTCCTGTCTTCTCCTCAGTCTCTAGACCATACAGTCTCTCTGGTCTCACCACTGTCTTCTACGCCTTTCCTTACTCACACAGACCAGTATCTGCATCGAGACTCACATCACCCACTGGAACACAAACTGTCCGTTATCAGAACTCTACACCATGTAGTGGACATGGACGTTATTTCTAAGTTTATATGGTCCAGATCAAGAAATGGATTATGTTTGTGTGACAATTGACTCTTTTCCCTACCAGCTCACACCCTCTTTCAAACAGATTCCCCCTCAGGAGGTCATAAATTCCTGCCTTGGTGTCGAAGAACCCCCTTTCATCTTTCTGTGACAGTAAAGATAATGCGGATGCTAATTTACAGCTTGGTGATACTTGTTCAAATAACAAATTTTCAGGATGTGATCAAAAGGAGTTTCGATCAAGCACAGACGGAATGGAGCCAGGAGCCCCCTCACACTCTGCAGAAGACCCTCACCCCACCTTTTCTCACCCAGTGGGGAAAGCCAGGAATTCCTTTGTCTCTCCTGTCCTTTAAATGTCTGTGCTAACCTCCCTTCACCCTCACAGGTTCTAGATGAAATAAAACTTCGGTGTGATCCAAATTGATCTAAAGAAATGCGAATATCCACAGGTTTACTTTTAAAATGTGTTTACAAGATAAAGTTTGATTTTTCCCTGTTTGATTTACTTAGGTAAAAGTTCTTTGGTTAATTTTCCTTGAAGACTTTTCATATTGTTTATCAATATGATCCAAAATATCTAGGGGTGGTTTTTCTCATTCAAATCTAATCTAGTCAAGAAACTAGAAATGTTATTCGATTAATGTACTCTTAAGCTAAGAGTAACTGATTTCTCTGATTAATCTGATGTGGGATTTAATGTGTTTCTATGCTTAGAATAAACATGATGCACGCAGTCTAAAAGGTGATTCTGAATAACTCATCACGTTTCAGAGAGAAAAGTGGTAAAAGATTTATTTTATTGATTAGAAACTTTATTCCTCTCATCAAAAGTTAAAACCCCTTTTTAGAAGCCATTTCTAAGTACTTCCCCTTTATGCAGATGAAGGTGGAGTCAACCACACCATTGGCTGAACCAGACTCCACCTCTGCCCCTTTAAAACCAGAAGGCGCTAACTGCTAGCTCTCTTCTTAGCTCTTGTTTTGCTGCTCTTGCCTCCTCTTCTTCAGCTCTCTTACTCGCTCTGGCCTCCGCCTCTTCTCTGCTCAGATGACCTGATGACCTCGCCAGCTCGCCTGCATGCTGGCCCTGCTTCCCCCCACCAGGGAGCCAGGATGCAGAGCTGCGACATGAGGCCTCCCCGGAAGAACAGACTCCAAACCTGTAGTCTTAGAAACTTTCGGTGTTAAGCTTTTCTTTTATTTTCACGTTACATTCTTCTCAACCAAGTTTAGACGTTTTAAAGTTTATTTTTCTTTCATCCGTCGTTAGAAACCAAAAGTTAGACGGCGTTAATCTGAAGCTAAACTACTGAACATGAAGACATCCTCCTGCCATGAGAGAGATCGAGCCATGCTTGCCCAAATCCTGGAGATCTGCATCCATCAGCTTCTGATACCCTTCCACACTTGAGTCACCCATCGAGCGTTTCATGCTTTGACTGCCTTCTCTTCAAGCTGGAACAGGAACCACTGTGACTGCTGGAGGAAACAAAGCCGTCCAGGCCTCAACGTATCTCGGGGATTCAAGTTCAGGGTTCGGTGAGACAATCAACCTATGTGGTTATTGCAATATGATGCAGTTTGGGTAAAGCAAGCTAAACCTAACTCTCTTCATTCATCCATCCTCCTTAAAATCCTTTAATCTTCAACTTCCCTTCATAGGCCAATAAATTAGCTTAATTTCATTAGTAAACCATTTCTCACTCTGAAACATTAGTCATTAATATTTATTTAACCTCAATAATTCATCTTGTCAATAACTTGAACTGGTTACAAAGTCAAATTCCTAACTTTGCTGTGTTGCTGTTATAACATGTTCATTTTGAGGTTTCTGTAAATAAATTTATCCGTATATAATCATAAATGGGCTTCCAGTGATTTTTATGTTTTCATATCGAAAATGGGTAAAGAACTTACTACTTTCAGATTCAGACTGATAAATGATAAATAACAATAAAATACAAATAGGATAATATTCAAGGTTGTCTCAGCTTACCTTCTAAAGAAAACGCTGGGTGGTGCCCTAATTACGAGGTTTTGACTATTATTATTAATTATTAAGAATAATTATAATAATAATATTCAATATATACAACTTTACCCCTATATAACCCTACAACCATCAGGCTGAGAACATTCCCACTGGAACTGAAGAGAAACAGAAGAACAGAAACACATCAAAGAAGCTCTCCAGACCTAGATACCCAAACTGGGTCTTTGTTAAATCAACAAAGAAGTCTGGGAAATAATCCACAGCAGCTAATAAAAAAGACGAGGACAGCAGGTGCAAAAGCATCGTCATCCCATACGTGTCAGGTGTCTCTGAGAAACTGAGAAGAGTTTTCTCCAAACATGACATCCTGGTGAAAGTTAAACCAAACGACACTCAGACAGAAACTGGTTCCTCCAAAGACAAGACACCCAAACAGAAGCTTAGCGGTGTTGTTTATACAGTGTGGGTGCTTCTCTGCATCTGGGGGCAGGACAACTGTAATGTATTGATGGGGCTATGTATCACTGGCTTTTGGGTAACATCCTTTTTCCCCAGTAAGACCATTAAAGATGGGTCATCATGGCTGGGTCTTCCAGCATGACAACACAGCCAGGAAGACTAAGGAGGCTCAGTCAGAAACCTTTCAAGGTCCTAGCCAGTCTCCAGACCTGAACCCAATAGAGAATCTTTGGAGGAGCTGGAGAAGATCTGTAGGATCGGGTCCAATCTCTGCTGCAGTGATGGTGACCTGGTCAAAAATTACAGGGAACATCTGACCATCTTTACCAAATATTAAGTTCTTTTTTCTGCTGTATCAAAGACTTATTTTATGCAAGAAAATGAAAATGAATTATTTAAAAAGCATACAATGTGGTTTTCTGAAATCTTATTGAGATTCTGTCTCTCACATTTGGAAGTTTCCTACGATGAAAATTTCAGACCTCTACACTCTATGAAATAGTTAAACTTGAAAAATCAGCAGGGAATCAAATACGTATTTTCCCCCATTCTGGTGAAACGTAGTTGAGTGTAGTTCAGTGTTTGTCGACGTTGAAGTGTAATAAAACTATTTAACGCTTTAAAAATAGAATCTCATTTTGAATTTCTCAACCTTGATATTGAGGTCAAAGGTCAGGAAGAACTAGCGAAACAAATTTCTGCTTTAAAATGTGTTTACAGTGTACAACCATCGTTTATTTTTTACAAACGCTTGTGAACTGAACCCAGATGCTCTTACATCAGAATAATGGTGGTGCTTGGCACCGTTTTCTCAAAGTTTATTAGTTTTAGCTTGTTTTTATTCTTCTAAGTTCTATGTTTTATTATTCCACCTTCCTAAAACCAGTATGATTATAATTTTGGCTAGCAGGGAGTTGGAAGGTTCATTCAAAAACAACCTTAAACTTCATATACAAGGATTTACACTTACAATGGAAACATGTAAAAAGCTGTTGAGTCCCGAAACCAAAACAAAACTTTGTGCAGCACCAACACAAATGCTGACCAGTACTGTAACCAGCCTGTAGCTGTAATGCTTAATCTGGCTCTTTACCTCATTGACATAACAATTGATTTGCTTCTCAGCCTCTTTTTAAAGCTTTAATTGCATCACTCCTCCGGGATAATAAATGGATCTGCCACGTTTGGGCTTCTAAAGTGGTTGGAGACTCTGCGAATAAGTAATGAGCTCTAACTGAAGCAGAAGGTCCTCTTCTGGTTTGATTCATTACTGAGAAATGTGTTTAAACCCGCAGTAATGTTTTATGACTGGGTCTAGTTCTGGTGGTCCTATGAGGAAGACATCTGGTCTTTGTAAGTGTTTTGCTATTGGATACTGTTAACAGATTGGGCCTGTGCTGAGTGGATTTATGTTTGTTTATACCATCCTCTCTAAGACCTGTTCTTGGCAAAGTGGATCATAATCTAGTCTTTCTCTGCTCTGTGTACAAACCCCTCGTTTAAAGGGAACCTGTGACCAGAGGAACTGTGAGGAGATTGGTCACAGGAAGCTGAAGAGACTCTGCAGAGATGTTTTAGGCTCCAGACTGGGATGAACTCTGTGAGCCACATGGAGATGACTGAGTGTGACTGACTATATAAACATCTGTGTGGACAGCGTCATCCCTCACCAGAACAGTGAGGTGCTTCTCCAATAACAAACCCTGGATCACCAGTGACCTGAAAGAACTGCTCAACAAAAAAAGGAGCTTCAAGGATGGAAACAATTGCAGAGTATACAAAAGCTACTCCAAGACGAGATATGAACCAACATGGAGTCAAACAGGAAATAACTGGAGATCAAGTTGCAGCAGAACAATGTCAGATGTGTGATCAGGGATGAGGAACATCACTGTCTTCAAGCAGAAGGAGAGTCAAACAGGTGGAAGTCTGGACAAAGACAATGAATTGAACACATTATTTAACAGGTTCAGTTCAGCATCCTCCTCTCCTACCAGCCAATCAGACCTTCTACCTCCCTAGACCCACAGCTTCCTGTCACCCCCCCCCCCTTGCCTGTCTGTCTCTAGAGGTCAGGTGAAGAGGCAGCTGGAAAGTCTAAACCAGAACAAGCAGCACAAACTGCTCCAGAAGATCCTTCCTTCACAGCTAGAACCATCTTTAACGATTCTTTGTTTAAAACAAAACCAAAAAAAACTAAATAAGTTACTGAAAAATCTAATTTCCTTCTGGGATTAATAAAGTATTTTTAATTGATTGATTGATAAATTTTTTCCAAGTTTCTGTCCTTCATCCAGAACTCACCACTAGCAGAAATGCTTTATTTAACCACAGGCTACCCTGCAGGTATTGCAATATCCTACCTAATGAGGGTCTTTTAAAAGTAAACAATGCTGCTCGACTAGATTCTGTCTGCAAAATGCATCTGTTTTTAAATAGTAAATAAAGTACCTGAGGAAGTGTCTTGGCACAGGATCTGTTCCTCTGAGGATGTCTGTTTTAAATCATTTTTAACCTGCAGAATTAACTTGGTGTGCTGGGATTGGCTGCAGCATCTTAACTGGACTCAAAGAAGCTCTTCTGTTTGACTTTTATTGCCGTTATGGATGCAGTTTGGTTGTATTTGGATTTATTTTATAGATCGTTTGACTTTTTTCTCTCTGTCTAAGATGGCTGAGTCAGTTTCTTCATTTTACAGCTCAACTCTATTGAGGCTTTCACTTTCAGGCTTCCAGACTTGTGACTCTGCAGTGCTCATCAGTGGGGAAAGCACCATAGAGCTCAGCCATTTCTCACCCTAATTGCAAACTCCCCAACCCAGACTGGGTCAGGAGACGGATGAGCAGGGCAGAGTTTTATTACACAGAATATTTCAGCAGAAGAGTGGAGTTTCTCAGAACGATAGACGTGAGACGGACTGAACAAGTTGTTCAGTGACAGAGAGCCACGGGTTTAGTCAGCCTGCTGCCTCGAGCCGTGACACAAACTGGTGAATTATAAAGAATTTAAACAAAGCTTTCTGACACTCTTGGTAATTAGATATTAGAAAAAGAATTAAATTAGTTTTGACAGATTCACTGTTTAAAATATTATGTTAATCTCACTTCATTTGACCATTTTGGTGCTGTAGGTTTAGGCTGAACCCTCTAAACCCATCAGTGGTCCATTAAAACAGTACAGAATGCACATTTTCTGATGAAATGTGACAATCTGTCTTTTCTATCCCCTAAATAAACACAGGATGATAAATACAGAACTGACTTGTGTTGCAGCCCAATTCTAATCCTTATTGAATGTGGCTGATTTATTTTCAGCATAAGGCTGACTTTACAGAAAAGCTATTTATGTAAAAATAGTTATCTTTCTATCAGCAGTTAAAATATAATTAAAATATAATGTAATGGATTTGACCTCCTGTTTTCTACAGTAAATTGTAGATTGAATTAAATTACCACATGCTTTTGTTTCAATTTTAATCCATTATTAATAGACCATTATTAAATATGTTGGTATTAAAATGCACTAAATGTAATCTGTTAAAGAAAATCACTTAGAAGTAATTCCTTTCTGTTACAGTGAATCCTCTCATTGCATTTTCTTTCTTCAAGTTTTCTTTACACTGAGGTAAAGCTGCATGTTGGTAGATAGGGGGCAGTAGAAGTATGCATGTAAAAACCACTCAATCCAGCATGAAAAATGTGCAAGGAAAGATGCATGGACCTGAGGACAGACTGAGGAACTGGAGTGTCAGTGGAGAAAGAAAATAAAAAGGGATTTGGGTCAGCTGTTGCCTGGAGAAAGGGAGCTGTCACACAGGAGGAGAGCTGTGAGTTTGCTGCATGTATCTTGGAGGCAGCGTGCATGCTGCCATTAGGCATCCACACTAGAAGGTGGATTACTGTGCATCGCCTGCGGCCCATCGATATCACTATTTCGCTTTGGATAAAAGCATCTGCCACGTACATAAACATAAATAGATATTTCCCTTACTTTGCAGATGCATTTGAGCTCATGTTGCAAGAATGCAACATTTTCTCCCTGTAATTCTGTTTGTTGACAATATTTTCAGCCCCTTTTCTCCCCTGATGTCTTTTGTTTCTGTTAAGCAGGACCTTCTTTTAAGGGTCAGATCTTTTTAAATGAAATGAACTGTCAAGACCTCCCTCATTGCTTTTCCACAAATGGAATCCAGACACTTAAAGCTGTTTTATTGATTTTTGCCTCCACTGAGTTTGCCATCTCATAAAACAGGGTGCTAATGCTCTGAGAGGACACACGCGTGCCCGTTCATGGTCTGCTATCTCTTGCCCAGCCAGCGCAAACAGGAACAGAGACGGTGTGACTCATCAGCAGATGGCTGAGTGAGCGTGTGGAACATCTCTGCCACCAGGAGCCCTTATGCTTTTACCACCTGGAAAAGTCCCAAATGGCACGGGCCTGAAGCTCAGCCACCAGAGGACCAGGCCACAAAACACTCCCCCATCCATCCCAGACCCAGACAGCCTGGATCTGTACCCTCCTCTTTGTTTCCACTGCATCACCAGACCTCTTTATTTCCAGCGTTGACGGCTTCCCCTTTGAACTGGTGTGCTATTAGTTATTTATCTAAGTAGGGGCCACACCCACTGGTGACATCACCTAAAGTGAGTGGAGTCTCTAAATAAACCACAAAAATGGTCTCATGCTAAAATGTATTGGTTTACAAAAAATTAAATATAATTTTTTAAGCAAGAGTTGTTTTAAATACCTGAAAATTAGCCACTAGTTGAGAAACATCCTCCATCAAGTCTAAACTGATCACAGAAAGTTGGACTTTGATCTGTTTTGTGGTTATTGCCTAAATTTACAGAATTTTAAACTAACAGTTGTATACAATTTTTAGTTCTTGTGCAAACCATTTATACTCTCACAACTTTTATACAACATAGATGAGTTATACATCAAAACGTAGACGGGTTTGTCTTCTTTCTCTTGCTGTGTCTATTACTGCTTTAGGACTTGTGATTTCCCCTAAAATCCCTTCAGGGTGCAGAGAATTCACACCCAAGCTTTCATAGTCTTCAGTTATATTCAACTCTGATTATTCTCTTAAAACTGGAAGTGAAGAAACACTTTAACTTTTCATATCTTCTTCAAAAAAAATGCTAGAAACATAAACAAATCCCACATGATCTCACATGACTTCTAGTTTTCTCACAGCAGCTGTTTGTTTCAGGATTACTTTTTAGTTTCACATTTCTGTCAGCCTCTTAGTTAGTTTGCTTTCAGGAAGTAAGAGACACAGGTGTGTGGTTACCATGGTGACCTTAATGAGCCACTAGTAGCAGCTTTAACATGTCTGTTTTGGTTCTTGTTACACCGTTAGACATGCTGCCACACTTCAAAACTTCTTCCCCAAACAAGTTCTGGTTGCATCTCCTCTTCCTCCTTCACACACCTCCTCCTCACACCTCTTATGTCCCAGCTCAGCTGTCATCAGTCTGGCGTTCTCCTTCCTTTTCTGCATGTAATACCTCTGATACGAGAGCTGTTTTTAAGCTACTGCAATGGGAAGTTTGTTGAATAGTTGTACAATGCTAACAGAATCTTGAATATGTCTGATTCTCTGGGTTTCTGTGATGAGTTAAATACATTTACACAGTCGCCTTACTCTGTTAATGAGGACAAGGTCACATGACGAGCTTATGCTGCTCAAGTAAAGCAGTCTGAGGCATTGATTCAATCACCTCCTCTTCAATGGAACCCGTTCTAGAGCCTGCTAGGTATGTAACTCTCTCTGTTTATTTGAAAACTTTTCCAATCTGTCGTCGTGTTTTTTTTAAAGTATTTCAAACATTTAATAGAGGAAGAAGAGACACACAGAGGGAAAACTACAAGCTTAATGGCGTATTTTGCTTTGCAAATGTTGACATCTGTTGAGAAGAAACAGAGTGGAATATGGAGGACCGAAACTGACATATTTAAAAATAAAAGCAGAAATACGTAATTTGTCTTTTCTTTTCCTTTATATGTGCATTTTTGCAAAGAAATAGATATATATTGTTTTTTGTTTTTCCGAATTATGTGAATTATCATCAAGAAAAAAATATATTTTGTTTTTATTTTCCCTATATGTGCATTTTTTTATAAATGTATATGTTTTGTTTTTTCTTTTCCTTATTACCTGTAATTTCATCAAGAAAAAAAATATTGTTTTTCCTTTTTCTTATTATGTGCATTTTCATGAAGTAAAAAATATATATTCTTTTTCCTTTTCCTTAGTTTGTACATTTTCATGAAGAAATAAATATATATTGCTTTTCCTTTTCCTTATACACACATTCCTTGTTTTTACATTCCTTCATCTACTCTTTTTACATTACCTTATGCATTTCTGCCTTATTATGCAAATTAGGGGGGCTGTCCTTCTTGGTAAACAGGAAGGAGCAGAAACCATGCGCTGATCGATTGTGCATGCCTGAGATTTTGGCTCCACCGTAATAGCAACCAAAGTACAGTAATGGAGGGAGCACAACGACGATCTGTGTCGGAGTTGTTAAGAGAAGCTG
Source organism: Callopanchax toddi (assembly GCA_006937965.1). Classification (NCBI taxonomy): domain Eukaryota; kingdom Metazoa; phylum Chordata; class Actinopteri; order Cyprinodontiformes; family Nothobranchiidae; genus Callopanchax; species Callopanchax toddi. Next base: position 17,611 of record SSNR01000270.1, on the reverse strand, counting down.
CAAATAGGCTACAGAATTAGGCTATAGAATACACAGACTTGTGCAAGTGACAGGCCACTTCCTCCAAAATCTGGACAACCAACGGGTCAGCTTCATTGTCCGTGTCTGCAGCTATCTGAAATAGCCTCTCACTCAAAATGTCTACGCGAAACAATAAATAGTTATCACTGACTGTATTACTTTCAGCTAAGATAGCAACGTGCCTTAATTCATCTGCAATCGTCAGAGACATGTCTGTTAGGACTTCACTTCTTTTCAAACAAAAAGGCGTTCTCCTGAAAGCCCAAAATCTCAGGCATGCACAATCGATCAGCGCATGGTTCCTGCTCCTTCCTGTTTACCAAGAAGGACAGCCCTCCTAATTTGCATAATGAGGCAGAAATGCATAAGGTAATGTAAAAAGAGTAGATGAGTGAATGTAAAAACAAGGAATGTGTGTATAAGGAAAAGGAAAAGCAATATATATTTATTTCTTCATGAAAATGTACAAACTAAGGAAAAGGAAAAAGAATATATATTTTTTACTTAATGAAAATGCACATAATAAGAAAAAGGAAAAACAATTTTTTTTTTCTTGATGAAATTACAGGTAATAAGGAAAAGGAAAAACAAAACATATACATTTATTTTTAAAAAATGCACATATAGGGAAAATAAAAACAAAATATATTTTTTTCTTGATGATAATTCACATAATTCGGAAAAACAAAAAACAATATATATATATATATATTTCTTTGCAAAAGTGCACATATAAAGGAAAAGAAAAGACAAATTACATATTTCTGCTTTTATTTTTAAATATGTCAGTTTCGGTCCTCCATAGTGGAAGGCTTTTTGATTCATTTATTTATTCATCAAGTAAATCAAAGGAGCAATCGCTGCAAGGCCTCTTCTGTTAAAGGCGCATTCTAAAGCTTTTAGGACTTTTAGAAATCCTTTATGCTGGAATTATTGCTTGATTTCTTTTTTTTTTTTTTTTTTTTGCATCTGTTAATATTCAAATTAAACTCTGATATTCTGAGGGGAAACCACTTTACATCAGTTGTTCATGGGGCCTGATATTTTTATTTAAATAAAAAGATGTCATCCACAACTGACATTTGCTCCTCGGAGGCAGCATGGAGAGATTTGAAAGGCTTAGTGGTTCCTTTGAACAAAATAATTAGTTTGTGAGAAACATCTGAAAGGATCTGGTCATTTCCAGGCAGGAGCATCTTCTTCAACTCCTCTGATTTATTTTTGACTATATATACTATTTTGCTCCAGATGATGGAGTTGTAATTGCTCTGCTCTGAAGCAGAGCAAAACATGCATCATTTTACACACTAGCCATTTGCAGGCACATCATTCTTTTCTCACATCATCTTTCTCTGCCATCATACTGTATGATCACAGAACATCAGAGCTGTGAGGCTGAGTCATTGTGAAGCTTCAGTGTGGCCTCATGAGCTGCTCAGAGCCACAAAGAGCGTGCTGGAGTCGAGGACCTTTAATGTCACTGTGACTTAAAATGTGTGAAACAGAAGATTTTTGTAGGTTAATTATGTTTTATGCAAGTGCTTTTTTCCCAGTAGTTTGAACATCTGGTCAGTGGATCACAAAGGAATACCATCAGTCCTCGGTAGCTAGTTCTCTGTTCGTGTCCTTCTGTTGTGTTTTCCTTTTTTTTAACAGCACAGACAGTCGAGGATTGGTGTAGAGAACGGGTTTCAGCCTCATTTTGTAATGACCTGGAGCCTTTTAAATGCTTCAGACATATCTAGAACAGGAAGCTGGGTGTGCTCTTGGACAGTAATGAAAAACAGCACAGTGGGCCACAGTCTGACAAAATGTGAACCATATTCTTGACGTTGACATGGAGGAGGCTGGGAGATCCTAGATGACAGGTGTAAAGAAGAAGTTTAAGTCACAGCATACGCTCACACGGAAAGTGAGTTTCCAGCTTTGGCCATCAAGAACGGTAGTCACAGAGCTGAGTGGTGAGTAGGTGTGAAGTAGGAGAAGTACTCTGTTCTCACACGGTGCTGCTGTAACTGCAGACATCGCTGCAGGACTTGTCCAGCTTGATTGGTCAGTGTGTGAAGGACCAGAGGCTTTAGGAGGATGTTGTCTTTGCAGTCTTATCTCTGAACCACAGTGTGAATATTGTGATTGTTGCCAACTTGCTTTTGGCAGTTGTATGAACAGATGGTGCTGTGTTTAGGTTGATTGAAGGGAATGGAGCCTAATGGTTCACAAACCACTGCACATAACACACGGCTGAAAACAAGTTCACGTCTGTCTGTCTGAGTGGGTGAGATGTCCCCAGGACACGAGGGAAGGAGCTGAATCTTCCAAGTATCAAAGACTTTATTCATTTTGTTCATTATCCTATGTCTGGATTTTCTCAGTTCAACGTGAGCATTGTGTAGTTTATGTTGATTCAACAGTAATGTTCATTTGAGACAAACTTAATGCTCTCATGCTAAACTGTAGAGATGAACAAACAGGTAATGTAGCATTCTAACGGATGACTTTTTCAAGCAGGAGTTGTTTTGAATACCTTGAAATTTGTCACCGTTCAGCAGCAGTGTCTCTCCCAGTCTCACTATTACTTCCTGTTTCTAGAGACTGCTCATGTTGAGTGATGTCACCAGTGGGCGTGGTCATTGTAATTAACTTATAGAATGTCGGTTTAAAATGATCAAACTTTAAATTTGTTCTGTTCTTTTTGAGAAAAAGCCCCACTTTATTTGCAGTATATTATAAAAAGCGACTACAATTCCTAAAGGGCCACATGATTGACAGCTGTGGATGGGGGTGTAGTCAGCCTATTAACGTGCTGCAGGCTCAGATCTCTGTTTCCTTCCATGTAATTATGAGAATAGTCTGAACATACAGATCAGTCCATCCATTCTGTCCTCTCTCTTATGGTCATGACACATTTTGAGGTCATGGTTCTCAGCGGGACGCCTGGTCTCAGCTCTAAAGCATTTAAAAAGCCAGAACAGGATGTTTTATTTTGTGGGACAGTCATGCTTTAGATTTTCTCAGAACTAACATCTGAAGAAAATTCTGACTATTGTGAGTTGGAATTAAGCTTGGAAATTCTCTAACAAGATGATATTTCTCAGTATTTATAAGCTTTTCTTTCTGTATAAAATCAATGTTTCTTTTATCAAAAGAATTGGTTTAGAGATGCGTCATCATCCACTTGGTGTTTTCCTCCAACACGTTTCTCTTTTACGTCTCAGCTTCTCACCTGAGATGTAAAGGCTGTTTTGTGTGTTTACGATGATGTAACTCATCAATCAGAGCCTACCTGTGTGGTGTGGATTATTTAAGACCACTCTGGAGGAAGGGATTACATCATGTATCATTAGGTAAAACTGAACCACTGAGATTAACAGGTGTAATCCTGGATAAAGGATCGTTTTTTCATTCAAAACAACCCAACTTTACACTATTTAAAGCTTCAAGTTGGAGCTGGGATCTGTTTGAAGTTTACTAAAAAAAGATTCCGATGATTTTCCCTCCATTCCTCAGGACATCCTGGTCATCTCTCTTTGATCCATGTCACTGCCACCTGATTGGATTTAGGTCTTAATGTTTGGGTGAGGACCTGGTTGTGTGTTAAGTAGTTCTATATCTACATTTACACTCAGACACCTGGGTTGACACAGGAACCACAGCAGAAAGAGAGCCCTAGGACATGTTTCTAATCCTCACCAGCTTCAATCAGGGAATCGTGGATTTGGTGTTGAAGTGGGAGCTGGAATCTGGTGGTCTGGGTAAACGGACTGCAAGATTTAAAACGACTCAATGAAAGTAAAATAATCTGCATCTTTTCTTCAATTAGATGTTAGTTTGCCAAGTCGGTTCACCCACACGTTTGTTTATACAAATACAAAACAGTCTGTAAATTGTACTCCCAAAGTTGGCAATAAAACTTTAAAAATGCAGAAAGCTGAATGGATTTAAATGTTTTAAAACATTTTTGTACATTTTGGATACAATAAAACGGTGCTAGCAATTTGTTATATATTTCCTAAGCTGATGAAACATTATTACCTACCAGCCTTAAACATTTGGCTGTGACATTCCTGCAGTCTTTTTAAGTACAGCACCATTACGCTAAGGTTCACTTCTTGGAGATCAACAGCAACAGTTTCTGGACGTCTGAGACGAAACGACACGCGTGTCCTTCCAAGACACATAAATTAACATTTGTTTACCAAAATTCATGTTTTATCAGTTCTAAAACGCTCCTGAAGCTGCATTTGTTCACAATAATAAATAAAGATGGAGTTGCTGGATATATTGCATGTTTTAATTGATTAGAATGAGAGCTGAAAATGCTGAATTATGCATCGACTGGGTGATGAGTGTTGAGGTTTTGCATGAATTAATCAAGACTGAGTCGCATGTTGCTGTGTGTCGTTGGTGTGTGTGTGTGTGCGTGCGTGCGTGCGTGCGTGTGTGTGTGTGTGTGAAGGCCTTACACCTTTAAAATCCTGCATGTGGCAGCTGCATTGTTCTGTGTCTGTTGTGATTACCATTAAAGCAGAGGGCAGCAGCATGCTGTGAACGTGTGCAGCCAAGCCTTATAGATGTGTCAGAAACATTAAACTGTGACAAATATCCAGCTATTAGGCTTATGTAGGATACATAAAAATGATGTTCCATTTAAAAATGTGTCTGTAAGCATCCTCAGATTGTCAGAAATGTGCAGTTTGCTGTTTGTTTAGAGAAAATGCCGTTATGAGTTGCTAACTGATGAAATTTGCAGCTTTTGGTTTCTGCTGGTGTTTCTGGAGCCAACGATGATGTCTGTGTTTAATCCTGTAAGCAGAGCAGCAACAGTTGTTCTTCAGGTCAGAAATAATCAGCATGTTAATAAATACCTGAACCCTTCAACTAATCTCTCAACAGTTAAACCAGGTCTAGATGTATAAAGTTGCATCTAAATGTTGAAAAAAACTCAAAGAAATGTAGCAGTTCTTCAGACCAAAGTAGAAGTAGCCTGCTAAAAGAAAAGCTCCCCTACATAAACCTCCTGTATAAGGGCTCAGAGTCATTTTGATCTTCAGATTGTGTGATTGTTTAACAGTGAATTATTTATTAATGTGCAGAGAGAATCCAACCAGAAACACTGCTAAATGATCCACAGTGAATCACATTCATCCTGCCATCAAAGAGGTCTGAGTCGTTAAAGAGGAGGTTCCATTAGCCCGCTTTTATTTTGACAGGCTACTTCCTGTATACGGCAGTCTGAATTTGCATGTTGTCTACATATTCGGTTTATTTTTATTTTTTATTTTTTAATTTAATTTTTTTTTTTTTTTTTAAACCCCCTGTCCTGTCCGGCTGTGGAGCAAACAGACTAATGTCTGAGTGCCAAAAACAAGCCCAACAGTGTTGCTGTTTCAGGTGAGAGGTTACAGCCACTGCTATAAAACTCCTCCTGATTTTTGTTTAAATATAACCCCCAAAATCTTTATTAGAATATTTTTATGGTTGATTGGACACGGAGCCTGAAAGTGAAGGGAAGGGTACAGAAAGAGGGATGGGGGAGAAAGTAAACAGAAAAAGAAGAGAACAAGAGACGTGAAGAATCCACTTCTAGACCTGTAAATAAAGCACAAACAAACAAAACAGGGAGAAAAGATACAACAGCAACAAACAGCATATGAATACACAACAGTTGTGATATTCTTCAAATGTATACGTATACACCAGTTCAAGAGAGTTCAGTGCCAACCACAGCCCCAGTCAATGTGTCTGAAAACACCTGAGTCCGTCTTTATGTGAGCACCTTGTGATCACCTGTGTGTGTGTATATATGCGCGCTTGTGTATGTAAGGTTTCTCTATTGAAACATTCAATAATAAGTTCGAGGAGCCACAGACCCGTCCCCAAGGCCCACGGAGGACGCGGAGGAGGTCCAGGCCCCAGACGTCCAGAGGCCACCCAGGGCACGGACACCCCAGGGAGATCGCCGTCAGGGCAGTCGCTAAACTCTCCCCCAGAGGGCGCAGAGGCTCACCCCACGTGGGCCCCCCGGCAGTCGCCGCGCTAGAGCCCCTGGGGGGGTCGCGGCTAGGAGCTCAAAGGCACCGCCTGCAGCCGGCCATCCAGGGTAGATCTAGCCGGAACCAGAGACCCGAGACCCAGGAGCGAACCAGCCCCAGCAGAGGCCCGACCACCCCCGGGGGCCCAGATCCCACCAGGCAGCCACAGGAAGAAGAGCAGGCAGACGCCCCCAGCACCCAGCCCCAGACCCCAAGACACCCCAATTCTGTATACCCCAAACTGTATACGGCAGTCTGAATTTGCATGTTGTCTACATATTCGGTTTAACCATCTTTATGTTTTGATTTAAACATTTAAATTTACCTTAAACGCAGTAAAATATTAACTTTAAAAAACGAACACCCCGTTTTTATTGTTTTGAGAAGCTAAATGTATCAAAACGTAGCCGTTAAGTTAGCTGTGTTATATTACAGCTGGGGCCCCATAACTCAGCTAATCAGTTAGCATGTCCACATCAGCGCGTCACGTTTTGGAGGCAGATGAGTAGAAAGATTACCGCCATGTCAGCAGTTCTTAGGTCAAACACAAGAGAAGCTCAGTCTGTCTGTTTCCATCCAGATCATGAAGCAGATGTCGGAGCAGGACCCGTCGGGGTGTTGGACAGTGACCCGGGGAGGGGCTGTGTGTTGGGTCTGAGGAGATGTGGACTGGAGTGACCTCTGTGTGTGTTTCTATGTTGAGGAGCAGAAAGCAGCACGCCGGTTTGTTCAGGAAGTTTGCAGTGATGAATTAATGGTGGCAGAGCAGTGATGCAGAAGAGTCTCCATGGGTGGGGGTTGGGGTGGGTGGGGGTTAAGGCAAGGTAACGAAGAGAACATGCTGCTTCACTGTAGCGTGTTAGGATCTGTATGAGGCAGAAGGTCCGTGGATCTGGATCAGTACGGGGCAGGGAGGAGAAGAAGACTGTGTGTGTGTGTGTGTGTGCGTGCGTGCGTGCGTGCGTGTGTGTGTCAGTGCTTTTTACAGTTTTTGTTGTTGGATTTAAAAAGCAGAGGTCATGCTGTCCTGTGACTGAAGCTTTCTACATCAGCTCCCTGCTGCTGTGTGACAGTCTCCACTCACTGTCCTATTCATAGAGACTCAAAGCCTTCCAGCACACACAAACAAGAACCTCCAGCTAATGATCTATTCTAGAACCTGCTACTAAAAGCTGTCACTGCATGTTTGACCTTGATCTTATTGTAAACTTTATCCCACTGAGGGATTCTTTAAATTTAACCTTTCTTATTGGGGAACTTTTAAATGTACTGATTGTTTTTTCTAGTTATGTAAGTTGGATTGTTCCTGTATTGTGATGCATGTAAAAGAGCTCAGTGGAGTGTATTTAGCATTATATTAATCCCATCCTCCCATGCAGCTGGTCATAAGGTACATTCATGTTCTCTGTGTAAGAATTATTCTGAGTAGACAGACTGGTCTCCTCTTGAATGTCTCAATAGGCAGCGTTTAGAATGTTAAACTGTTTTTGATAGTTCCGCATACAGAGTGGAGACATGGTGCTCTTCATACAGACATCAAAACACAGAGAAAACAGCACTGAACCAGTCAGTCTGACAGTCAACCTGCTCAGTCCACAGATATACTCCACTGTAATGCTATCAGATCATTTTACTGTTACCAGTCAAAATGTCTGCTGTAAACACAATACTTGTATCAAACTATTAGCGGACAAACTTAAAGGCATTACATGTTCTGAAACATTTTGATATCATAAAAGTATACAATTATACGGTTATAATGCAAACACTCTATTTTATTAATACTTTGCTTTCCTCTGCATTTTCTGGGTCTGGGTCGCGGGGGCAGCATCCCAAGTCCCAGCCCGCCGTCTCGCTGGATGCGTATGCTAGCTCCTCCGCTGGGACCCCGAGGCCTTCTCTGGCCAACCTGGAGATGGACGTTCTTCAACGTGTCCTGGGTTGACCCTGTGGTCTCCTACCAACAGGACATGCCTGAAACACCTCCCCAGGGAGGCGTCCAGGAGGGATCCTGACGAGATGCCAGAACCACCTCAGCTGGCTCCTCTCCATGTGGAGGAGCAGCGGTTCTACTCAAAGTATCTCCTGGACGTCTGGGCTCCTCACCCTATCTCTAAGACTGAGTCCAGCCACCCTTCGGAGGATACTCTTTTTATCTGCAATCTCATTCTTTTGGTCATCATTACCCAAAGCTCATGATCATAGGTGAGGATTCGGATGTAGATCAACCGGTAAATAGAGAGCCTTGCTTTTTGCATCAGCTTCTCTTTCACCATGACAGACTGGTTCAGCGTCTGCTGATTTTGATCACTTTTAAAGTTTAACAAATGCTTAAACTTTAACAAAGTGCTTGAAACTAAGTGAAATCAGTTCTAGCACAGTAACGTTTCCTGTAATGGATCAGCGCCCCATCCAGAGTGCTCAGACTCCCCCTCCAAACAGCATGGTGGTGCATATAAGTGTGATATCACGGCTTCACTTCTGAACTAAGGAAGGAGTCGGTTTTTTCATATAAATGAGCTGATGATCAACTCTAAAGTGTATTTTTTTCCAAACTGAGATTGTTCAAAGAGGTAATGCATAAATGTTCATATTTTTTCTACAAAAGCACAGCTTCTAAAGATCTGAACTATCCCTTTAAAGCCTAATGGGTGTTTATGTAATGGCTGAATGCTGTTGCACTGCTGATAGTACATGGTGTGACAATGACAAATGGTACACTGGTATTTTCAACCTTTGGGTGGGAAAAAAGTAAAAGAACAACAACTGTTATGTTCAGTCTTGCTTCTGAGTTCGGCGACTGTAGGGGATTCGAAAAGCAATTACTGAGAACAAAAAGTTCTAAGACAAGTTGTCACTTTTCTTTCTGCCATTCACTGGAGCACTATCATTTCAAACAAACACTTTGAAAGCGAGGCATGTGAGTTTGCATGTCACAATACGCCTTTTGATGGACTGACACTGTTTGTTTATAGTTCATCTTTCAGTTGATAATCTTTTATTGAGCTTGGAGCAGAACAATTGATGTGCAGCGCGCTGCGTGTAGGAGGACTCATTCTGAGTAGACTCCTCCATCAGCAGCATCCACTACATTAAACCTCCTTAAAGGGATGTTTGGGGCATTTTGAAGTGATGTGTTTAAGGACCATACTCAGTGTGACATCACTGAAAGCCAGCAGAGTCTCTAGAAACAAGCCGCCCTCTGACCGGAGCAAAAGTCAGATCTGGAGAGACACTGCTGCAGATCAGTGGCAAACTAGCAGCTAATTTCTATTTATTTAAAACAGCTGTTGCTCATAAGAGTCGATGCATTAGAACACTATATTTCCTGTTTGTTAACCTCTACAATTTAGCATGAGACCATATTTTAGTTTATTTAAACCAAGCATCATGTGAGTCACTCTGCTACTGTATGTGCTGCAGCATCAACACCAGAAGCTAAACAGCTCAGGTCAGAGGACTACTTCCTGTTTCTATAGACTATACTGTATATTGCGTATATATACACCACTGGTGCCTCGCAGCAAGGAGGTCACAGGTTTGAATCCCAGCTGTGGGATGTCCTCTCCATGCATGTGTGCGTTTCCTCCGGTCTTCCCCCACAGACCAGAACATGCCTGATAGGTTCATTATTTTCTGTCACTTTATGTTAAATACTCTAATAGGTGAATAAACATAAAACATCCCTTTAAGAACCAGATTTAAAGTCTGCTACAAATAACTCACAAATTCAAAGCTAGATGTGCCTTCAGGCCACTTCCTCACAGCGTCCTCCCAAACGTTCATAATCGAAGTCCATTGGTTTGTGTTGCTGATGAATACTGAGGCAGATGGACATTCACATTCCTCTGGTAGATAGATAGATAGATATAAATATTTTTTTATGAATAAGTTGTTTTATGCAGGCTTTGCTGCAAGAAGCTAACAGATGTCTCATTTGTGTGGAGCTGTGCTGGAAATATCAAGTGTAGCCGCCTGCATGGTGCTAGCTGGCCGCTGTAGCATGAAGACAGGCTGTTCACTAAGTGCTGCCCGCTGGGAGAGATCAGCTTTCTCTACCACTCACCCTGCTCTGACACCATGCAGCCAGTCACAGGACGACCCCACTGCGTGACGTCACCGTGAGTCAGGAACTTCCTGCAGTCAGAGCTGATTTTGATGTTTGTTTCAAACAGAAAAAGGTTTTACTGGATGTGTTTTAGGTGTGTTTGAGCTGAACATTACTCAGTAAAAACACACTGCATTAAATCTGCCATCCACTGCAAAAGGTTTTCTTGTTGATAATTAAAGATACAGAACTCTGGACAGAGTGCAACATCACTTATTAGTGGGTCAGGGAAGGCTCTTACATGTTTTTACAGTCTTTATTATCATTTATTCATTTTGTCTGCACCTAAATAAATAAAATCAAATGTCAAAGTACTCAGGTTAGCCTGAAGTTAATTGTTTTATTAGAAATTCCTTTGCTTGATAGAAATGATCCAGGACCAAACCTTGATTTAGGGTCCTGTCTTTGTTATTTTTATACACTTCCAGTATTTGTGCGAAGCCAAAAGGATGAATTTAACCTCTTATGTGCTAGGCTAACAAAACATTTCAATTTCTTTTCTTTTTATCAAACAATCCTAAAGAAAAAGTGGGCAAACGACTTAAAAGAGGTGCAGATAATTTAGTCTGTCTCCATATTGTACCCCCACGTTATACCCAGTACTTGATGTTTTGTACCAGCTGGATATGGTATGGTATGGTTACCACTTTGCACTAGTGCATTTACCATACTACTGGGTACCAAATGGTCAAGAGTGGGTGTGAATCAGACAGAAGTGGGTGGAAATAGAAAACACAAATTAGGGCTGCACAATTCATCACAAATCTATCATTATTAAAGTATTAGTATTGCAAGGAGCTGCTTACGTCACAATAAATCATAGGCTACTATAATAAAGGTGTAATTTCTTGCCAGTCAGTTGGACTCTCTCTGCTCTTGATGCTCACACTAGGTTTAGATGATGGTAGCCGAGAGGCTAAAACACACAAAGTGTTGTGTCAAGATGCAACACAGCATTGTTGATTGTTGTAGGTAAATATAAAGATGCAACTGTTGGTATTTTTCCTCAACTGCCAGTCCGTTTATATGGATTAAACACTGCTAGTTTAATCTTAAAGTAAAATAAAAAGTCAAAACAAAATAAAGGTAACAACATTTTGAATGATCTTTCTCTCTCTTTGAGCGATCTTTTAAACATTTCCCAACATATTAAAGCTTGTAAAAGTACACATTTCCAATAATCTATTTCTTTAAGTTCGAGAATTTGGTTTAGAATGCAACAGAGATAGAATTGTCACACAGCTGTCAGAGGCCCAGTCCAGCGATGGGTGTCTCTTTTAGTCATTGTTCATCAGACTGACGGTTGTTAGGTGAATGTGACACGTCTGAAACTTCTTCAGGTCATCTACAGTTGAGTGATTGTTCCTGTACATCATCAGACTGCAGTCGAGTCACTCGTGGTTTATTTTAATCCATGTTCTACAGTAGTGCAGTCACTCCACTCCTCCACAGTAGTTACCTTAGTAGAGTAGAGTAACGCTGCACAAGGTGGCAGCTTGTTTCAGTAGTTCTTCATTTTATTTTCTATAACACTGAGCTAAAGGGCAGGAGGCCTGGATGAAGAGCAGGAGCACAGCAGAGAGGAAGAGGTCGTTTTAACGGTCGCTTCCGTCGATCATAGTGGGGAACGTGAGATCTCTCACACATAAGACGAATCGGCTTGAAGCGCTGATGAGGACCCAGACAGAGTATTGAGAAAGCATCATCCTGTGTTTCACTGAGACATGGCTGCAGGTTCAGATCCTGACTCCATCGTGTCTCCATCCGACTTTTAATACGACCTGAAGAGGAGTGGAATGAGCAAAGTAGTGCCTGTCATCCACAGATTGTTTAATCCAGGACATGCTGCTGTGAAATACCATCTCTGCAGCTCAGATATTGAACTGATATCTTCATTCATCAACAGAGTGTCTTCAGTCAGAGGGTTCTTCAGATCTGCTGCACCACAGAAGATCCTTCCTGTTGCAGCTAGTATTTTGATTTGATGTAGATCAGAACAAGTCTTCTGTACAAAGTAACTGTAACATGTCCAAACTTACTTAGAAATTCATTTATCTTGCACCCATTTGATTTATTCTCACATTTGTTCATTAAGTGTGATGCTTAATTATTGCTGATTCATCAAACTACCATTTATCCCCCTCATAAGTGTGATTAATAACCCCTGTCTGTTAGATGTGAGTGACAACTGAGCAGAAACCTCCTGGAGGCTCAGTCTTCATTAGCCGAGTCTGTCAGGAACCTGAATCTGTATCTAGTAGGATTCCCATTAGATTTGTATTAACATTCACCATTAATTCACATCAGACTGTAATCAAACTTCATCCTGCAATAATCTCAAACGGAGGAAACTTGATGTTCTTTGATGGGCGTGTGGGAACACCTGATCTGAGCGTGGAGCATCACTTCCAGGGCAGTAGGCTACAGCTTGTCTGTAATGATTTGGTATAGGAGTCACTGGATGTGATTGACAACTGTCCAGAGACCTCCTGGCTCCGTCTTCATTCGTCGGATCTGTCTCGACTGTCATTCTTCATTTAGCAGCAGTTCTTTCTCCCTGCAGTAGGACCAACACCCCATGTTGTTCAGGGGAAAGTGAATCAAGCATGAACGGCCATTGAAAGGTTGGAAATCTGACCACATTTGTTAGGTTTTTTTGTAAAGGTTGTGAGTTTGAAGGTTTTTTGTTGCTCCACTTTGTCAAATGAGACAACTCCCAATCCCTCTGGTTTTCTGCATATGAGCCAGTGAGACTGCATCATACTAGAGCAGGCTAATGCGTGCACTGGGTTTCAGTGAGCTGCAGACTGAGCCAAGCACTGCCACTGCTGCAGAAGGGCATCGGGTTGACCAGCTTGAGCCAACTGTCGAGGGCAGAAAGCAGGGGAGGGTGTTAGAGGGTGGGAGGAGGATGGCTGACCAGATGAGGAGGAGAGGCTTCAAAGCAGAAGAGATGGAGCTGAAGTGTTGAGGTTCAGCCTGCAAAGACGCATCCTGAATAAGATCTGACCTACAAACAAGTACGATCACAACTTCACAGCTTCCAGGATGTGCTGGTCACGCAGCTCCAGTGGTGACAGATGTTGGTGCCTCTAGTCAGCCAGTCGCTGGTTCTGGTTCGGTATGAACAGATGTGTTACTGAGGGAACACAATGAAGTCCGTGGATCTCATGTCTGTGGAAGGGTTAGGATTCAGGCAGAGACAGAAACTGAAGCGAGGTATCTGTAACGCATCACCTTACTCGAGCAGTGCCAGTGTTTTAGTTCAAACCTGTCACTCTCAGCAGAGCAGCACTGGATCCTCTCTCAGTCATCTTCTGAAACCACGTCATCCTTTACAAGGTCGCAGGAAGCTGGTATCTCTCTCCAGCAGTCACCTGGTGAGAGGCAAGGGACACCCTGGACAGGTCACCAGTCCATCACAAGGTCACATAGAGACAGAGAAGACAAACACTCTGAATCACACCCAGGGATGTTTTAAAGTCACCAAATGACCTAACACGCATGTTTTTGTCCAGTGGGAGGAAACTGGAGTACTTGGAGTATCAGAACATGGAAACTCAAAAAGAAGGACTGCAGCTGGGAGTCGAACCTGCAACCGTTCTTGCTTGGAGGCCACAGTGCTACCAACTGAGCAACCATGCAGCTCATGGACTCTGTTACCATTTACAAATCTTTAATATGAATATTTAATTATCTACGTATTGCTGCAGTTCGACAGGGAAACTTGAAACTTACATAAAAGTCATAGATATTTAGTTCCTAACATGTTAGAGTTAATGTATCATGACTAATATCAAAGAAACAGAAGACTATCTCTGAGATGATTGAATCAGGAGTTTCATTTAGACTCCAGCTGTTTAATGATACATCTAGGAGTTACTTCATATTTGGAGGAAAATTAAAATGATTGTTTACACTGGGGCCAGTTAACATCTCATTTACAGCTCATCAATTAAGAAAAACTGGCAAACAGGTCGGTTCAGATCTCCCTGAAACTTTGGTAGATTTCACGTTGGGTGTTTGGACTCTGTGGCGGTTCTAAGAACTGTTGGTCCCTGTGAACACTCAGCATGGCCAGGCCATTTAAACACATGGTATTCATCAACATAAACAACAACAATGGATGATGGTGTAGTTGTATCTGTGTGTTTGGGGCTAAAATGGTTGTAGGCCAAGGAAATGAATTAGTAGCACTACTGCATCATGATGAGCATTTCAAAAACAACTCTTGGGTTTTAGCTGATGTGTTGATTCTGTCTTTAGTCTACTGTACTGTTTTAAAGAAACATTTCTAAGTTGTTAAAATCACTTTGTTCCATGATGTCTAGGCACAAAAAATAATTATTCAATCTAAAAAAAAGGTGAAAAATACATGAGAAACCCTAAAAATGCTCTAAATGAAGTGAAGCATGAAGAGAGCATCAGCAGCCTTTAGCAGGTGGTCGCTGAATAGAATCATTTTGCTTTCACTTTATTTCCATCACTCTCGTCTTTCTCTGTCTCTAAGTCTACAGTATATCTCTCTGCCTTTCTCTTTTTCTACCCAGCTCTCTCTAATGCTTTTTGTCCATCTCTTTCTAATTAGCTCAGTGTTTGTGTTTCTGTGGACCAATCACAACTCTTTATCACTTGAGAATCCATGTTGATCTAAGAAAGTTCCTACTGTGAAGCAGGAGCATAAAACACCTGATACATCTAGTTATAAGTAGTACAAACAAATATTTGGTTCTCTTTTTGTACCCTTCATATTTACTCAGGCAGGCAAGGCAAATTAAGTGGTAGTCGCGGGGCAAATGCAGACTTGGCGTACGTTAAAATACTTGTTGCATCATGTGACAGCAGCGCCACACGGGGCCCTGGAGACAACCTAAATAAAAGGCTTAGTCAGAGCAGTGTCATTGTGCCGGGGGTGACATGTAGCGCCCTTCATGTCCGTCCACAGTGACACTGTTGAAGGACACTGTGCTAATGAGATGTCTAGCACTTGTTTTTGGGAAGTCTAATTATTGTTAGCAGCCAGTCGAATGTTTGTGCTTGAAGAAATAATTGTGGTTTCACAGCTGCCTCTTCTCAGGGTCGGCTAGAACGTGTTTACCACCAACAGCTGTGTTTAAAGGAAAACGGAAGATTATAAATGTTTCTGTGGTTTTTTAACTGTTTTTTTTCCACCATGATTTACTCAACTGTCTGCCCACACTGGTCTCAGACTAAGATATCTCACTTAGGTTAATTAGCCCAAATCCCATTTGTTAGTGTTCTCCTGCTTTTACCCAGACGCCTTCACCTACAGGAGCATTTCATTCAAACTCATGGTACGGTACCACTTCTATGGCTGCAGCTATTGAATGTTTTAGTAATTGAGCATTTAGTTGAATAATCCATAGAGTACATATTTTTATTCAAACATCAACGTATTCTTAAGAATTTATTTAAATTCAGTTGTTTTTATCCAGTTAAAGGGATACTCCTTTTTTTGTCTGTTACCATATTCCCCATAGTTAGATAAGTGGGCAAAAACAATTTGTAGTGATTTTTAAGGACTTTTTCCTCACAATGCCAGTTGTTATCATTCACTTACAGTGTTTTCTGCTAAGCTAATGCTAAAGGAGTACTGACGGACCAGGATAACAGCTGGGCTGGTTACAAATTATGAGGAATGTGGCAATAGACAAAAAAAAAAATCACTTTTGGGTGGAATAGCCCTTTAAGTTCAGTGCATCCTTCAGTAAGTCCCAGGGACTCAAATGTAGTCATCAAGTGGTTGAACTGCAGGTTACAGTAAGTAGGTGAGTTCAGTTGTTTAGAATAGAACAAAACAAAAGTTCTTTACCAAATTGTTCCTTTTTTAAGGGGAAAATTAAGTCGTAATCACTGAATTCAACAAAGAAGACCATTTTACAGCTTACTCTGTCTGGACTCTTTACCCCTGTTTTTCTAACGAGCACAAGATTAAACCAATAGGAATTTATTGTTTTTCTTTCTTTGGTTCTGATTCATGCTACACAAATGCACTTTATTTACCTGGGACATGGTCAGATTTTTGTTTTTCAGACCCTTTAGACACAGAGCCTGAAGGTTAATGTTGAAGGTCTTTTCTTCTTGGCTCTCCATCCTCCAGCTCCTTCCAGCTGTAGTGATCAGATGGGAAACTCCACATGCTGCTGGAAGCTGCCAGTAACTCAGAGCCGTGTCTTATTTCTGCACCACCACAAGACAAAGTGACATGACGTTGTATCCAGTACAAGTGCTGACCAATCACATCACCTCCTGTCACTGGTTCTCCACAAATGAGAGCCAGAGCCAGTGCTGGCAGTGAGGAGGAAAAGGAGAACGATGGTGGAAGGGCTGCAGCATAACAATCCCAAGGCCCCGCAGATACTGGCTTAATGAAATGCTGAAGGCTGTGTGTGATAGAGGGCTGAGTGTGAAGGAGTGCGTTTGTCGCTGGATGAGGAGAGCCAGGGTGCATGTGGATTTTTCTTCTCTTTTGTGTGTCTGAGTTTGCTGCTTGAGTGATGCACAAAAAGCGAAAGAGGAAGAACATGCCCCTGAGTCAGAGCAGAACGAAAAAGTTGTTTTCTCCTTCCCGTCTCGTGTCCGTTCAGTCCTCTGTTTGTCCGGTGAAAGGCTGCAGCTGAGGTGTAAAAGCCATTTTACTGGCCCTGTGCTCACAGGTCAAACTTAAACTATAAACTGCTTTTTAAAATAACTGATCAGAATGAAGATGCTGTTGACATGAGCTGCTAAGTGAAACGGGGCTGTGTGCAGCTGAGGGCTGGCTGCTGAGGCCGGTTGTGTGCTGGTGGGGATGTCTGGTGTTATTTTAGAGAGGGGGGCTGTTTGATCTGTTAAGCGCCGATTAGAAACTGATGTCTGGAGGATTTTGGTTTAACCCACAGCCTGAGGTGCTGCTGAATTCTAAATGAAAACATGGAGGTCCAGACTCTTTACTCCCTCAGATTCAGAACTCCTCAAATTAAACTTCTTGTCCTCAAACCAACAGAATTCATCAGTAGTTTATTATTATTATTATCTGTTTACTACTAGTTAGTTGGAATGCTGATTAAGCATTCCAACTATTGTTTTGCTGTTTCTCTTTATTAGTTGGAATGCTGAGTAAGCATTCCAACTATTGTTTTGCTGTTTCTCTTTATTAGTTGGAATGCTGAGTAAGCATTCCAACTATTGTTTTGCTGTTTCTCTTTATTATTCTTCTTCTTCTTCTTCTTCTTATTATTCAACTTCCGCCGTTTTTTGGCTCGCTTCTCCTTCCACAATTTTCAGCCAATTTCAACAATTCATATATCAAAACGTTCAGCTTCTTCAGGACATGCGGGCTATGACTTTTCTTCTTGATATCTTTAATATTTTTTAAAATATTCAGCTTTTTGTCCAACTTTTTGGCCCATTGGAATACATTGAAATCTTTCAAATTCTTCAAATTTTT
>SSNR01000269.1:893229-923244 GCA_006937965.1 Callopanchax toddi | reverse complement strand
ATTGACTCAGAGGGGAGGGGTGAGGGTTGGCTTCACAGGTGATGACACTTTTAGCACCTCCCTTCTAATGACCTGCCCGGGACTTTTGTTTTCTGCCTTAGTAAGAACAACACAGCCTCTCAGAAGCATCAGCAGTCCGTTTGCAGCTAATGACTCAGCTAGCCGAACGCTAACACTCTCCAAGCAGCTCTGATGACAACACTGTAGGCTCTACCGGGCCACACCTTAACGGCACAATGATCAGCACTGCGGGAACAACACAACTCTTTTAGCCAACAGACAGCACTTTCCTCAACAGCCTGACGGCTCGGTTAGCTCACGGCTAACTTTCCTGCAGCTGTGAGGGCAAACACAACACTCTGCCGGCGAACCGATGGTTATCGCCGCAGGAGTTTTAGCTCTCAGCCTATGGTTCCAAGTCACACAATCACCACAACTCCTATTCCAAGTCGTGCAAACAGCGTGAGAGTTAACCGGTTCCTATAACACGGTTCCAAATTTATTTACTCGGGCTGGGCCTCGACGGGGATTGATCGCTTCTTAGCGATGGGACCCGACTGGCAAACTCGGCGGTTTGCAGCGGGTCGTGAATAATATTTTAATGACGCTGTACACACGTCCACATAACCCAAAAATGTTCAGTTCTTATGGTCGCGGCTAATACCGGTCCAGTCAGCTACTCCGGAGAGATATTAACTTGGGTTTGGGCCAGAAAATAGCAGAAAAAGCTGGAATCTCGCAGACAATTTTCTCTATTTGCTGGAGCAGAAATTAATATCTGGAACGTCGCAGCATATTAATCTGCTTTCGGCCGTAAAACAATTTATGCATGCAAAACAATTACTTCAACAGAATTAATCAACTTAGTACTAAGGACACACAATATACCACTGTTGACTTCTTTAAGGGAAACGATGCGTCCACCTTTACCCAAAAGTTATTAGTCAAGCGAAGAGTGATAACGAAAAACAAACAGTTTTAGAAGAAATATGTCGTTTCAGAATAAATAATTATAGCAACATCTGTTATTCAACCAAGCCTTTAGTGCAACAGAATCAGCTTTAGCGTAATGAGTCAACCAAGGTTCAACAGCAGTCAAATGAAAGATTTAATGTTTTTAAGATCTCAGATATTTTGAAATTTCATGATGTAAAATTTCTATCCCGCCTCACACGGACGGCACCAAATAATATGTAACAGGATAAAATCCCTACAATGTTAATATAAAATATATATTATTAGGATTATTAACAACAATAGTGATATTATTATTAATAATGCTAATAATAAACCTCGGGGCACCACCCAGGTTTAGGATAACCTGAGAAACCTTAATATCTGTTGGGTTAAATCAGTCTGACAAGTCTGAATGAGTGAATTCTTGATTTATGAAGTTTAACACCATTCAATTCAAAACATCACAACTACGTATTACTAAGAGGGTATATTTATTAACAACCAGTCAAATCAACAGTTTGCAACCTTGTCAAATAACAGAATCATGCATGAACACAGGTGATTTTAACCATCTTGATAATTATGGCAGTGAGAGTAATTAACTGGAAGTTTAAGTGAAATATTGAATACACAAATAGTTAAAATATTAAGATATGATAACGGAGCTTGCAGAGTGAGATATATGAGTAAAAAGGGGGTTATTTCGACTGCTGTAATTTGGAAGAGGAGAAGTGATTTAAGATTTTGGCTAAGATTTATGGAAAGGGTTTGGGTTTAAAAGAGTTCAGATATCAAATGATGCATCATTCTTAATGTCACAGCCACATGAAAGTTCACGTAAGACCAACCTTCAGTGCCGAATGGATGCGGAAGCTGTCGCCCAACGGGGAACTGAGGTTACGATGGACGAACAGGGTTCTTCCTGCGAGTCCCTCGAGTGGTCGACCCGATGGGTTCGAAGTCAGGTTGACGTCAGACTTTACGCTCCGGAGGTCACTGATGTCGTCGGGAACAAGGCTGTGGCGGCTCGGTTTGGGAGTTGGGGTTTCGGCCAGCAAAACCAGAACTCTTCAGAAAACTGAACTATTTTAACCCCAAAGGCAAATAGAGTTGGCTTTCCTAAATCGACGTCTAAACTGATTTGAACTAACGTCGCAAAAATACTGTAAAAATGAAGAAACTGAGTTTCTTTNTTTAAAGGTACTGCAAGATTAAAATAAAACGCCGCACTAAAAAAAAGGTTTTGCTGAGGCCTGATGCTGATCAGAGGAGGAACAGGAGTTTGTGCAGGAGGTCAGCAAAGGTCCAAGCAGCTGGTTCTGAAACGACCGAAAAGTAAAAGTAAAACGGAAAACTTGAAACTAAAACTAAACTAGAAGTGAACAGAACTAAACTCAAATTAACTTAAACGGAAATTAAACTGGAACTAAACTAAACTGGGCCAGGACTCCTGAAAAAGGGGCTTTTATCCTAAAAAGGGGTCTTTTTAGGATGACCAATAACATCTTCTTAACTAATTTTGGGAAGTCCTGTAGGCGTGAATAATTATCTTAAGAGGAGGTTCTAATGTCTTTAAGAGGGGACGTGAGTCGAATTACTACAAGGAAAATAAGTTTAATTTTCTCTCACTCTGAAAGGTCCCTAAAGTCAGTTTTACAAGTCACACATCCTTCAACCTTAATTTGTCATTAAAGAAAAGAACCGCACCACATTCAATACTCTTATCATAACAAATCCGGTGAACTTATAGTTTGAATGGACATTTTACCAGTTTTATCAATATGAACTTAAAAAGGCCTTCTGAAGAGTGAGCAAATAAGGGAAAAGTGAAACTCCAGTTATTTTAGCAACACAAATTGTTATAACTTTATTATCTGTTTTACCACAAAAACAGATAATCGCCTTTAACACGTCTTCCTAAAAACATCAAATAAAATGCATAAAACTCTCCCCTGAAAACATTCATAAAAACACATTCAAACTTCACTTAAAACTTGTACATAGAATTAAAACTTAAATCTAAAGACGTCTAACGTCTAAACCTGAGTTGATGAATTTACCACAGATCTGATAAACACACTGACATCGCCTGTAAATGAATTTCAAACACAGCAATAAGAACAATTACATAGACATTGGAATTTAAGAAGTTAAAGTTCTTTTGATGAGAGTAGTAGGGGGGGTCTCTCACTTTCCTGCGAAACAAAAGGGGTGAGTATTATCTGCAGTTTTGGTTCCTCATGGTCTGTCCTCAGTTTTTGAGGCTGTGGTCACAAAGTACTGAACATTAGCATCTGAAAGACTTTTCATGGTGTCTTCTCTGGGCTAGAGACGACAAACCTGTTTGGGGATTCTGATATCAATGGGATTTCAGTTGTTAAGACAGGTCTCTGGATGAAGAATGTTGATTCTGCTTCTTCAAAGCACAGGAAAAGAATGTTTATGGCACTCCTGAGGAGACTTACTTCTACAAGTCCCTTGAAGATGTGAGGAGGTGCTATCTTACCACCTGAGGTCAGACATTGTTGACATTAGTTCACCAAGCCTGCAAAGTTCCTGATAGAGTTAAAAAAGAGTCTGTTGGAACAAGGTTTATCATATAATGCAGGAGAAAGGTAGATTAATTGAATGATGCTACAATTACGTACCTTGATATTGACGAATGGAAGACTGAGTCAGGAATAAAAGACTTTACAGTATTTATTATAAAAGCTGACGACAGTACAAACAGATTAGCAGAGAGGTAGCAAGGTTTTAGCATTTGTCAACGCTACACATGACAACAGTGGGTCATCTTCCATGAATGCCACAAAGCTCAGATCATCTCTGGTTTCTTGAACATGACAATGAGTTCACTGGACTCCAGCGGCCTCCACAGTCACCAGACCTCCATACAGTCCAGAACCTCCGGATTGTGGTTCACATCATGGATGTGTAGCCAACAAATCTGCAGCAACATGTCAATATGGACCAGAACCTCTGAGATATGTTTCCAACACCTTGTTGAATCCATGACATGAAGATTTCAGGCAGTTCTAAAGAAAAAGGGGGTCCAACCTTATACTAACAAGGTATACTTGTTAAAGTGGCCAGTGAGTGTACGTCAATGTATTCTACTATCATTAAATTGATAATAAAATTGTAAAACACCAGAATGCTTTGGATGCTGCACTGTTAGCTGTTGTTAGCAGACTACAGTCACTCATGTTACACACATCATTTAATAAAATCATCTTTATTTTGATTTTTTTATTTATTTATTTATTAGGACTTTCATGTAAATCTCTGGAAGAAAGCCAGTGTTTTTTTTTTTTTCAGTGAAGCAAGGTTAAGGAACTGAGTCTTTTTTGGGTGTTGTTTTCCTGAGGCACTCATTTTGTGGTCTGTCTTTGACTTAACCAGTATAAAAAACACTTCTAAGTTTGGAAAAAATACCAATCCTGATACCAAACAACTATGCCATGCTGTGTAGTGGAACATCAGTTTCCAGTTGCCCTATTGCATGGGCCTTATCCTGAATGTGCCTTGTTGATGTTTGGAGCACAAACAAATTCAAGGAAGTTGCAGAACCCATCCACAAAAGTCATACACCTGTAACTGACACACACGTAGCAGCATTTAAGTTCAATATAGTACCAATACCAGAGTATTTTGGCACATTTTTGGAGGCACTAGCCACACTTTTAGCCTTATTATTCATTCCAGCTCATTCCACAATCCTTATAAGTCATACCTCGCTGTAAAAGTGACTAATCAGGTTTTCCTACCTTATAAAAGTCAACATCAATTGATATTTAAGTTGGGAAACAATTTTCTGAAATTTAAAAATAACACTTTTAAACTTTTTGGTGTAATTTTACATCAACAAATCAATGAAATATACAGCCTCCTTCTATCCTTTCAAATCATACATATTTTAAAAGTAGACTTTGACTAGATTAAAGTGTTGTCTCTGGGCATTTTGACAGCCTTTGAGTCAACTTTGATTTTTGTAAGATAAGATACATTGGAGTGACAACCCATGTGCTCCGTCTCCTTTGAAACCGCAGCTACCGGAGAGATGAAGGACCACTCATACACGTGTAGAATTACAGAGTTTGAACATTTCTGCTGTACCCCAGAGTAAGATGATAAGGAGCGGAAAAGAGCACGAAAGATACATAGCCAATGAGAAAAAAACCTTCATACAGTGGCAGTTTCAGTCAACCTTTAGAGAAATCAATAACCTCAGCTAAGATCGAGACAGTAGGACACTGAAGGGAAGGGGGGGAATACCAAAGGGGAGGGAAGAGAAAGCAGCTGAAAACAGATTGAGGGTGTAAGAGAGGTAGACTAAGATAAAGAAGGTTGCCAGCTCTTTGTGCGCTGGGGGGAAACCCAGTGGGTTAGTGGCCATGCTGCTGAGGTCAGTCTCTTCACCTGTGAATCGGCTGCAAACAAAGAGCAGGATAGGACCAAAGACGAGGAGAAGAATGTAGCACTG
Source organism: Callopanchax toddi (assembly GCA_006937965.1). Classification (NCBI taxonomy): domain Eukaryota; kingdom Metazoa; phylum Chordata; class Actinopteri; order Cyprinodontiformes; family Nothobranchiidae; genus Callopanchax; species Callopanchax toddi. Next base: position 917,804 of record SSNR01000269.1, on the reverse strand, counting down.
AAAGGCGTGTCGGGGGTTATTATTTGTTCTCCTGTGAAAGGCAACCAGGATACCTTAAATATGTCCACACGGCCCAAAAAAAAGCACCAAAGTTTTTATTCATGAAGCTGTTTGCTTGTGAGAATTTCTCAAGGTTGATGCGATGATGAAATCCTCCAAACATAATACCCTTCACTAGCAAAACTGCGATTTATACTTTAAACTTGCAAGGACATTCTGATATTGTTCTGTCAGTAATTTTTCATGAGACTGACAGCATGAGCCATGAAGCAAGGCTAACTCTCCAACAAGTGTTTATGAAAAGCATTCATACAAATAATAAGTGTAAAAAAGAGTGACACAAACACTGACAGGACTCAGCTCTCCTTGATGACTGTTGACAACCTCTTTCTCTTTCTTCATCACTTTCCACATCTTCTTTCCTCACTTAAATAATTTTCCTCGGCATGAGACTCGATAGCGGCCTGGTTTGAATGTGCCACTCGAGACGAGACGCGCACCGAGGAAATGGAAATAAAGCAGCAGTTGTTTGGGTTACAGCACAGCTGGACTATGAAAGAGAAATGGAGAAAAAAAGTCAAATTATGAGAGAAAAAAATACAGTTTTGAGGATAAAAGCCTCAAATCTATCATGCGTCTGACAACAAAATGCTGCAACGATGAACAGAGCAACCAGTTGTCAGCAGGACGCATGTCCCCTTTATGAGTAATACAAAGCAAAAATCCAGAAAGAGCTTTACTGACAATTGATAGACACAAGAGAGTATTTCTCTGTTGTTTTTGTGTCACAGCAGCATGAAAGAATTCCAGAATTATATTGTGGGTGTGTGCATGCTATCTTGTATGTTGGAGTGCGTGGGTGCATGCACACAAATGCAGTCATTGTAGCCTGTATGCCTGAACTGGGATGTGTGAGGATTAGATTACTGGTAATTAATTTTCCTGACAGTGTGCCTGACCAGGGGACTTTTTTTTAGCCAATCCACAATTCCCAAAACGCAGAGAGGTTTACGGAGAAGTAACAGAACAATGTTTCTTAAAACAGCATGGCACCATCATGCTTTAGTTTTACTGAATGCTAACAAATGCCTTTGCATCTTTGCATAATCCTAATCCGCTTTAGGTTTTGTTTACCAGGAAAAGATGTCAGCTAAGCGTTTGTATTCCCGTGAGTCTTGGTGAATATGTTCTAAAATGATTCTTCTCCCGAGGAAATATTTTCTTCTAAATAAAAGGTGTGTATGACTGTATCTGCTATGACATCGTCTATGTTTATTTAAAAGGTGAATGGATTTTATTTATTGAAGCTATTTTATGTATAACTGGAGAAACATTCTCAATTTAAAGTCAAAGGGGCTCCTAGTTAGCAAGCTGAACTCCCTCCTGAGTGCTTTTCTTAAGTTGGTCCATGTACAAAATGTTGTAGTGAACTGGTGTAAAACTGACCGACCAGACTTAACTGTGTCCAGTTGGAAGTCTGAAAACCAGCCGGATTTACAAATTGTCATGCTCAGTGACCAGGTTAATTAAAATGTTGCTTGATATCAAGGATATGTACTAAATGCTCAAATGGCTTACCATACAGATCAACACCAAACACCAGCTGTAGTCAACAGACGTGAACCACGGCTGTGTTACTGGACCACCAGCCCTCCAGCTGACACTTTATGGAAGCGAATTACCGTATTGTTCTGAATAAGATGACACTGATCAAAATGTGACCATTACTTTTTCAAAATGTACCTTTTGAAAAAAGGCATTTTGATGACAACTCTCATCTTTTATAAAGAAAATGTTTTTTTTATTTGAAAATAAAATATGGACAGCATTTTCTTTATTGAAGGTAAACATGCAACACTATTTATTGCAAACCATAAAAATAATGTGTGACGTGTGTATATTTATTAACGTTATGGGTGCCTCTTATCACTTTTTTTCGCTACATACTCTAGATTTGACATGGACGGAGACCCCCACCACTACCACCACCACCCCGTGTCCCGTCTTGGTCCCCAACAATGTCAAGAGCAAATCTTACACCATTGACTCACAGAGTCACCTGCCAATGTCTTTAAAGCGGACGGTTTTGGCACTATACGGTTAGCTTTTTGACAACTGCTAGCATTTTAAAGGCCTTCATTTGGGGCTTTCCCCCTCCTCACATCACACGCTGACACATCGTATTTCTTAGCCACTAAGAGTTGTTTGCTGACTTTGCTGCGTTTATCACCATGAGCTTACGTTTTGCATCATAACTTCCCCTCGGTTGCTGCTGCGCTTCAAGATGTTCACGCCCGTCATGCAGTTACTGCTGTCTGAATTTACCATATTCCTTGCTGTATGTGCACAGCAAAAATTCAGTGGTGAGCTGAATTGACTACAGCGTTCAGTCAGCTGCTGCAGGTCACTTCAGTTCTGAGTCAACGCACTTTTTATTGACATATACATTTACAGGATGTCAATCTAGGTTTATGTATATTCTTATGATAACATTTTGTAGCCCTGAAGACTTAATTGTCCTTAAGTAAAACATAGTTTATATATATACCTTAATATTTGTTCACTTATGAAGAAAATCAGTTTTAAACTATCAAAATTAAACATTTGCCCACTTTTCTCAGACAAATACTGTTTTAGTTAGCATGTCTGATGATATAGAGATTTTCAAAATGCATTGTGGGTAGCAAATTACCACAGTGTTTGTTAGTACAGATAATTACAGAGATTAAAAACTGAGAAATTAAAATAAAAGTGTTTTTGGTTGTTGTTTTTTTATAGTAGCTATCACATGTTTTTATGAACATTGGATTTTGAGGTTTTAGGTTGATTTCTCAAATAGTAATCTTGATATTATGAGGTGTTCCAGATGATATCCAGGATATAGATGGCTTCTTCCCTCCCTTCTCAAACCATCAGTCTGGCCGGTAGTGACAGTCGACTGCCAGCCAGAGGGCTGCTGGTTTAAATCCAGCTCCCCACATATACAGTGGGGCAAAAAAGTATTTGGTCAGCCACCGATTGTGCAAGTTCTCCCACTTAAAATGATGGCAGAGGTCAGTAATTTTCATCATAGGTACACTTCAACTGTGAGAGACAGAATGTGAAAAAAAATCCATGAATTCACATGGTAGGATATTTAAAGAATTTATTTGTAAATTAGGATGGAAAATAAGTATTTGGTCACTTCAAACAAGGAAAATCTCTGGCTCTCACAGACCTGTAACGTCTTCTTTAAGAAGCTTTTCTGTCCTCCACTCGTTACCTGTATTAATGGCACCTGTTTGAACTCATTATCTGTATAAAAGACACCTGTCCACAGCCTCAAACAGTCAGACTCCAAACTCCACTATGGCCAAGACCAAAGAGCTTTCGAAGGACACCAGGAAAAGAATTGTAGACCTGCACCAGACTGGGAAGAGTGAATCTACAATAGGCAAGCAGCTTGGTGTGAAAAAATCAACTGTGGGAGCAATTATCAGAAAATGGAAGACATACAAGACCACTGATAATCTCCCTCGATCTGGGGCTCCACGCAAGATCTCATCCCGTGGGGTCAAAATGATCATGAGAACGGTGAGCAAAAATCCCAGAACCACACGGGGGGACCTGGTGAATGACCTGCAGAGAGCTGGGACCAAAGTAACAAAGGTCACCATCAGTAACACACTACAACGGCAGGGAATCAAATCCTGCAGTGCCAGACGTGTTCCGCTGCTGAAGCCAGTGCGTGTCCAGGCCCGTCTGAAGTTTGCCAGAGAGCACATGGATGATACAGCAGAGGATTGGGAGAATGTCATGTGGTCAGATGAAACCAAAGTAGAACTTTTTGGTCTAAACTCAACTCGTCGTGTTTGGAGGAAGAAGAATACTGAGTTGCATCCCAAGAACACCATACCTACTGTGAAGCATGGGGGGGAAACATCATGCTTTGGGGCTGTTTTTCTGCTAAGGGGACAGGACGACTGATCCGTGTTAAGGAAAGAATGAATGGGGCCATGTATCGTGAGATTTTGAGCCAAAACCTCCTTCCATCAGTGAGAGCTTTGAAGATGAAACGTGGCTGGGTCTTCCAACATGACAATGATCCCAAACACACTGCCCGGGCAACAAAGGAGTGGCTCCGTAAGAAGCATTTGAAAGTCCTGGAGTGGCCTAGCCAGTCTCCAGACCTCAACCCCATAGAAAATCTGTGGAGGGAGTTGAAAGTCCGTGTTGCTCGGCGACAGCCCCAAAACATCACTGCTCTCGAGAAGATCTGCATGGAGGAATGGGCCAAAATACCAGCTACTGTGTGTGCAAACCTGGTAAAGACCTATAGTAATCGTTTGACCTCTGTTATTGCCAACAAAGGTTATGTTACAAAGTATTGAGTTGAATTTTTGTTATTGACCAAATACTTATTTTCCACCCTAATTTACAAATAAATTCTTTAAAAATCCTACCATGTGAATTCATGGATTTTTTTTNTGTAACAGGATAAAATCCCTACAATGTTAATATAAAATATATATTATTAGGATTATTAACAACAATAGTGATATTATTATTAATAATGCTAATAATAAACCTCGGGGCACCACCCAGGTTTAGGATAACCTGAGAAACCTTAATATCTGTTGGGTTAAATCAGTCTGACAAGTCTGAATGAGTGAATTCTTGATTTATGAAGTTTAACACCATTCAATTCAAAACATCACAACTACGTATTACTAAGAGGGTATATTTATTAACAACCAGTCAAATCAACAGTTTGCAACCTTGTCAAATAACAGAATCATGCATGAACACAGGTGATTTTAACCATCTTGATAATTATGGCAGTGAGAGTAATTAACTGGAAGTTTAAGTGAAATATTGAATACACAAATAGTTAAAATATTAAGATATGATAACGGAGCTTGCAGAGTGAGATATATGAGTAAAAAGGGGGTTATTTCGACTGCTGTAATTTGGAAGAGGAGAAGTGATTTAAGATTTTGGCTAAGATTTATGGAAAGGGTTTGGGTTTAAAAGAGTTCAGATATCAAATGATGCATCATTCTTAATGTCACAGCCACATGAAAGTTCACGTAAGACCAACCTTCAGTGCCGAATGGATGCGGAAGCTGTCGCCCAACGGGGAACTGAGGTTACGATGGACGAACAGGGTTCTTCCTGCGAGTCCCTCGAGTGGTCGACCCGATGGGTTCGAAGTCAGGTTGACGTCAGACTTTACGCTCCGGAGGTCACTGATGTCGTCGGGAACAAGGCTGTGGCGGCTCGGTTTGGGAGTTGGGGTTTCGGCCAGCAAAACCAGAACTCTTCAGAAAACTGAACTATTTTAACCCCAAAGGCAAATAGAGTTGGCTTTCCTAAATCGACGTCTAAACTGATTTGAACTAACGTCGCAAAAATACTGTAAAAATGAAGAAACTGAGTTTCTTTTAAAAATACTGCAAGATTAAAATAAAACGCCGCACTACAAAAAAAGGTTTTGCTGAGGCCTTGACGCTGATCAGAGGAGGAAGAGGAGTTTTGTGCAGGTCAGCAAAGGTCCGAGCAGCTATTTCTGAAACGACCGAAAGTAAAAAGTAAAAACTGAAAACTTGAAACTAAAACCGGAACTAGGAGTGAACAGAACTAAACTCAAAATTAACTGAACTGAAATTAAACTGGAACTCAACTCAACTCCTGGACTCCTGAAAAGGGGTTTTTATCCTAAAGGGGGGTCTTTTTAGGATGACCAATAGCATCTTCTTAACTAATTTTGGGGAGTCCTGTAGGAGTGAATAATTATCTTAAGAGGAGGTTCTAATGTCTTGAAGAGGGGACGTGAGTCGAATTACTACAGGGAAAATTAAGTTTAATTTTCTCTCACTCTGAAAGGTCCCTTAAAGTCAGTTTTTACAAGTCACACATCCTTCAATTTTGATTTGTCATTAGAACCCAAGAAAACCGCACCACATTCAATACTCTTATCATAACACCCGGTGAACTTATAGTTTGAATTGACATATTACCAGTTTTATCAATATGAACTTAAAAAGGCCTTCTGAAGAGTGAGCAAATAAAGGAAAAGTGAAACTCCAGTTATTTTAGCAACACAAATTGTTATAACTTTATTATCTGTTTTACCACAAAAACAGATAATCGTCTTTAACACGTCTTCATAAAAACATCAACTAAAATTGCATAAAACTTTCCCCTAAAAACATTGATAAAAACACATTCAAGATTCACTTAAAACTTATACATAGAATTAAAACTTAAACCTACAGATGTCTAACGTTTAAACCTGAGTTGAGGGATTTACCACAGATCTGATAGACACACTGAAATCGCACGTAAATGAATTTCAAACACAGCACTAAGGACAATTACACAGACATTAGAATTTAAGAAGTTAAAGTTCTTTTGATGAGAGTAGTAGGGGGGTCTCTCACTTTCCTGCGAAACAAAAGGGGTGAGTATTATCTGAAGTCTGGTTCCTCATGGTCTGTCCCCAGCCCTTTGAGGCTGTGGTCACAAAGTACTGAACATTAGCATCTGAAAGACTTTCATGGTGTCTTCTAGAGACGACAAACCTGTTTGGGGATTCTGATATCAATGGGATTTCAGTTGTTAAGACAGGTCTCTGGACGAAGAATGTTGATTCTGCTTCTTCAAAGCACAGGAAAAGAATGTTTATGGCACTCCTGAGCAGACTTAATTCTACAAGTCCCTTGAAGATGTGAGGAGGTGCTATCTTACCACCTGAGGTCAGACATTGTTGACATTAGTTCACCAAGCCTGCAAAGTTCCTGATAGAGTTAAAAAAAAGAGTCTGTTGGAACAAGGTTTATCATAGGTCAGCATTGGGGAAGTTTTCATATAATGCAGGAGGAAGGTGGATTAATTGAATGATGCTACAGTCCCCCACTTGAATGATTCGCAACGTTCATGGTGGGAATGATTCACCATAATCAGCATCATTTCACCTGTGTAGAGGTTCCTAGGGCAAAGGCAGTGAAGTGTAAACAAACAAATCCGATGTCCTCGTCCTCAGAATCGACCATGATTCTCAGCAAGGAGTGTGGTCCTCAGGAAGGAGCGTGGTCCTCAGGCGCCCTTGAACGAAGATGGGGACATCTGGACAGCAGTTAGGTCAAACAGTGACATCATTTCATGTGGCTGTTGATGATGCATGATATTTTACCAGGGTAGTATTAGGGCAGACATAATAGAACAAGAATGCTAAGATTTTAGCTAAAAAAAAAAATAATAATAATAATTTTTATATTTAATTAATTTTTTTTTATAAAGAACTACTTGAGTATATAACTAAGCTTTGGTATAGCTGGTGTATTGATTAACATAAACAGGGTATACGCTCAAAAAAAAAACTTCTATATTCTATGACTTTGCATGCACTATCTACTTGGGTTGATCTATTTGTTTCAATAGGTCATCTCTAACACCGCAGGGGTGTTATCTACATTGGTCTCGCCTAGTTCGGTATCCTCATCAAATACAACTAGTTCAGGTACTTGGGGATTTTGGTCAGATCTCTTGCATCTGCATGATTTTGTTAATTTCCCAGTGCATCTGTTAATTTGACCTTGGATGGTCTGGATTTTATGGGAATAGCGGCAGGTAACAACAAAGATGATAATATACTCTAAAAGGATGGTGAAGAATGAAGCTATTGGGTAGTGGATTGGAAAGTGGATGCTAGGTCTCTAGGTACTTCTAGGTGCCNGATATTAACTTGGGTTTGGCCAGAAAATAGCAGAAAAAGCTGGAATCTCGCAGACAATTTTCTCTATTTGCTGGAGCAGAAATTAATATCTGGAACGTCGCAGCATATTAATCTGCTTTCGGCCGTAAAACAATTTATGCATGCAAAACAATTACTTCAACAGAATTAATCAACTTAGTACTAAGGACACACACTATACACCTGTTGACTTCTTTAAGGGAAACGATGCGTCCACCTTTACCCAAAAGTTATTAGTCAAGCGAAGAGTGATAACGAAAAACAACAGTCTTAGAAGAAATATGTCGTTTCAGAATAAATAATTATAGCAACATCTGTTATTCAACCAAGCCTTTAGTGCAACAGAATCAGCTTTAGCGTAATGAGTCAACCAAGGTTCAACAGCAGTCAAATGAAAGATTTAATGTTTTTAAGATCTCAGATATTTTGAAATTTCATGATGTAAAATTTCTATCCAGCCTCACACGGACGGCACCAAATAATATGTAACAGGATAAAATCCCTACAATGTTAATATAAAATATATATTATTAGGATTATTAACAACAATAGTGATATTATTATTAATAATGCTAATAATAAACCTCGGGGCACCACCCAGGTTTAGGATAACCTGAGAAACCTTAATATCTGTTGGGTTAAATCAGTCTGACAAGTCTGAATGAGTGAATTCTTGATTTATGAAGTTTAACACCATTCAATTCAAAACATCACAACTACGTATTACTAAGAGGGTATATTTATTAACAACCAGTCAAATCAACAGTTTGCAACCTTGTCAAATAACAGAATCATGCATGAACACAGGTGATTTTAACCATCTTGATAATTATGGCAGTGAGAGTAATTAACTGGAAGTTTAAGTGAAATATTGAATACACAAATAGTTAAAATATTAAGATATGATAACGGAGCTTGCAGAGTGAGATATATGAGTAAAAAGGGGGTTATTTCGACTGCTGTAATTTGGAAGAGGAGAAGTGATTTAAGATTTTGGCTAAGATTTATGGAAAGGGTTTGGGTTTAAAAGAGTTCAGATATCAAATGATGCATCATTCTTAATGTCACAGCCACATGAAAGTTCACGTAAGACCAACCTTCAGTGCCGAATGGATGCGGAAGCTGTCGCCCAACGGGGAACTGAGGTTACGATGGACGAACAGGGTTCTTCCTGCGAGTCCCTCGAGTGGTCGACCCGATGGGTTCGAAGTCAGGTTGACGTCAGACTTTACGCTCCGGAGGTCACTGATGTCGTCGGGAACAAGGCTGTGGCGGCTCGGTTTGGGAGTTGGGGTTTCGGCCAGCAAAACCAGAACTCTTCAGAAAACTGAACTATTTTAACCCCAAAGGCAAATAGAGTTGGCTTTCCTAAATCGACGTCTAAACTGATTTGAACTAACGTCGCAAAAATACTGTAAAAATGAAGAAACTGAGTTTCTTTTAAAAATACTGCAAGATTAAAATAAAACGCCGCACTAAAAAAAAGTTTTGCTGAGGCCTTGACGCTGATCAGAGGAGGAAGAGGAGTTTTGTGCAGGTCAGCAAAGGTCCGAGCAGCTATTTCTGAAACGACCGAAAGTAAAAAGTAAAAACTGAAAACTTGAAACTAAAACCGGAACTAGAAGTGAACAGAACTAAACTCAAATTAACTGAACTGAAATTAAACTGGAACTCAACTCAACTCCTGGACTCCTGAAAAGGGGTTTTTATCCTAAAGGGGGGTCTTTTTAGGATGACCAATAGCATCTTCTTAACTAATTTTGGGGAGTCCTGTAGGAGTGAATAATTATCTTAAGAGGAGGTTCTAATGTCTTGAAGAGGGGACGTGAGTCGAATTACTACAGGGAAAATTAAGTTTAATTTTCTCTCACTCTGAAAGGTCCCTTAAAGTCAGTTTTTACAAGTCACACATCCTTCAATTTTGATTTGTCATTAGAACCCAAGAAAACCGCACCACATTCAATACTCTTATCATAACACCCGGTGAACTTATAGTTTGAATTGACATATTACCAGTTTTATCAATATGAACTTAAAAAGGCCTTCTGAAGAGTGAGCAAATAAAGGAAAAGTGAAACTCCAGTTATTTTAGCAACACAAATTGTTATAACTTTATTATCTGTTTTACCACAAAAACAGATAATCGTCTTTAACACGTCTTCATAAAAACATCAACTAAAATTGCATAAAACTTTCCCCTAAAAACATTGATAAAAACACATTCAAGATTCACTTAAAACTTATACATAGAATTAAAACTTAAACCTACAGATGTCTAACGTTTAAACCTGAGTTGAGGGATTTACCACAGATCTGATAGACACACTGAAATCGCACGTAAATGAATTTCAAACACAGCACTAAGGACAATTACACAGACATTAGAATTTAAGAAGTTAAAGTTCTTTTGATGAGAGTAGTAGGGGGGTCTCTCACTTTCCTGCGAAACAAAAGGGGTGAGTATTATCTGAAGTCTGGTTCCTCATGGTCTGTCCCCAGCCCTTTGAGGCTGTGGTCACAAAGTACTGAACATTAGCATCTGAAAGACTTTCATGGTGTCTTCTAGAGACGACAAACCTGTTTGGGGATTCTGATATCAATGGGATTTCAGTTGTTAAGACAGGTCTCTGGACGAAGAATGTTGATTCTGCTTCTTCAAAGCACAGGAAAAGAATGTTTATGGCACTCCTGAGCAGACTTAATTCTACAAGTCCCTTGAAGATGTGAGGAGGTGCTATCTTACCACCTGAGGTCAGACATTGTTGACATTAGTTCACCAAGCCTGCAAAGTTCCTGATAGAGTTAAAAAAAAGAGTCTGTTGGAACAAGGTTTATCATAGGTCAGCATTGGGGAAGTTTTCATATAATGCAGGAGGAAGGTGGATTAATTGAATGATGCNCCAGAGGGCTGCTGGTTTAAATCCAGCTCCCCACATATACAGTGGGGCAAAAAAGTATTTGGTCAGCCACCGATTGTGCAAGTTCTCCCACTTAAAATGATGGCAGAGGTCAGTAATTTTCATCATAGGTACACTTCAACTGTGAGAGACAGAATGTGAAAAAAAAATCCATGAATTCACATGGTAGGATTTTTAAAGAATTTATTTGTAAATTAGGGTGGAAAATAAGTATTTGGTCACTTCAAACAAGGAAAATCTCTGGCTCTCACAGACCTGTAACGTCTTCTTTAAGAAGCTTTTCTGTCCTCCACTCGTTACCTGTATTAATGGCACCTGTTTGAACTCATTATCTGTATAAAAGACACCTGTCCACAGCCTCAAACAGTCAGACTCCAAACTCCACTATGGCCAAGACCAAAGAGCTTTCGAAGGACACCAGGAAAAGAATTGTAGACCTGCACCAGACTGGGAAGAGTGAATCTACAATAGGCAAGCAGCTTGGTGTGAAAAAATCAACTGTGGGAGCAATTATCAGAAAATGGAAGACATACAAGACCACTGATAATCTCCCTCGATCTGGGGCTCCACGCAAGATCTCATCCCGTGGGGTCAAAATGATCATGAGAACGGTGAGCAAAAATCCCAGAACCACACGGGGGGACCTGGTGAATGACCTGCAGAGAGCTGGGACCAAAGTAACAAAGGTCACCATCAGTAACACACTACAACGGCAGGGAATCAAATCCTGCAGTGCCAGACGTGTTCCGCTGCTGAAGCCAGTGCGTGTCCAGGCCCGTCTGAAGTTTGCCAGAGAGCACATGGATGATACAGCAGAGGATTGGGAGAATGTCATGTGGTCAGATGAAACCAAAGTAGAACTTTTTGGTCTAAACTCAACTCGTCGTGTTTGGAGGAAGAAGAATACTGAGTTGCATCCCAAGAACACCATACCTACTGTGAAGCATGGGGGGGAAACATCATGCTTTGGGGCTGTTTTTCTGCTAAGGGGACAGGACGACTGATCCGTGTTAAGGAAAGAATGAATGGGGCCATGTATCGTGAGATTTTGAGCCAAAACCTCCTTCCATCAGTGAGAGCTTAGAAGATGAAACGTGGCTGGGTCTTCCAACATGACAATGATCCCAAACACACTGCCCGGGCAACAAAGGAGTGGCTCCGTAAGAAGCATTTGAAAGTCCTGGAGTGGCCTAGCCAGTCTCCAGACCTCAACCCCATAGAAAATCTGTGGAGGGAGTTGAAAGTCCGTGTTGCTTGGCGACAGCCCCAAAACATCACTGCTCTCGAGAAGATCTGCATGGAGGAATGGGCCAAAATACCAGCTACTGTGTGTGCAAACCTGGTAAAGACCTATAGTAATCGTTAGACCTCTGTTATTGACAACAAAGATTGTTACAAAGTATTGAGTTGAATTTTTGTTATTGACCAAATACTTATTTTCCACCCTAATTTACAAATAAATTCTTTAAAAATCCTACCATGTGAATTCATGGATTTTTTTTCACATTCTGTCTCTCACAGTTGAAGTGTACCTATGATGAAAATTACTGACCTCTGCCATCATTTTGAGTGGGAGAACTTGCACAATCGGTGGCTGACCAAATACTTTTTTGCCCCACATATATCTCCTACCAGGATTCCCTAGAAAAACAATGTTTTCCTCAATTGGACCTTTCTGGTTAAACATTTAAAAAAATGAAAATCACAGTGTTTGAAAGTTTAAGGTGAAGACTCTGTCTCAGGGTCCTGATGGTTTGAAATGCACCAGAATCATAAATTTAAAAAAAACACACACACAAAAACAAATCTTGGAAAACCCTCTTAGAATTCCCATGTCTTGGATGACTGAGAATCTACATCACTGTCTCAAACTGTGAAATCACAGATGTTTTACTTTCCTTCTGCAGTGCAAAGGGAATGTGTAGAGTTTCTGCTTGAAGGAGCAAAGAAGAAAATGTCACATGTAGATGAAGTTGAATAATTATGATTCACTCTTGAGATTTTTCCTCATTAAGTTCTTCATTTAGTGCTGAAACCTCATCACAGCAGATGCTATTTATGCCTTCTTTGCCTTTTTATATTAAACAATATCAGTTTAATGAGGTGAGGCTAAAACTAGTGGCATGATAATTTATCTTGAACTACTGCATCTTTTGAATCTTCACACCTAAGCTGTCAGTTTCCTCACATCTCCCTCAGCTTCAGATATAACAATACAACCCTGAGGGACTGTGAAGCATTACTTGTTTTCACTCTCTCACCCATAATCCCTCAAAACATCTCAGTCACAAACAATCTTTCACTCCTTCCTGCTTCATCTGACAAGTACTCATCACACGAGTCATTCCTGTTTTTTTTTCTTCTTCTTATTTGAGCTTCTTTTTCTCTTCTTTTCTTGAGCTTTTTATTTTCTAAACTCCCTTCAAAGCAGCGTCTCACTGATTTACTCCCTCTACTTCTCACTCTCGCTCCCTTTGCCCTCGCCTCTGCAGAGTTGTTTATGACCCGTTCATCCTCCTCTGTAATTATGAGTGTTGCTCACTGTATCCTCCATCTATATGACGAGCCTGACAGATATGCAGGAGGATGGATGGTGTGAGGTAAAAAGCAGAATGAAAAATGAGAAGATTTTTTTTTCTTTTTGACAGGGACCATTTTCTTCATGGCGCATCTGTCCATAGGCCTTGACCTGAGGGGACACGACACTAAACGTGACATATAGTCATAAATGTACAAACACACACAAATGCTGATTGAGATTACCCCCGCGGTAATGATGATTATGGTTGTTTATATGCTTCAACCCACACTTTTGTCAGCTACAACGACTGCTAGGGTGGGGGTGCACATATTAACATCAGTGCTGAGAAAGTTGCAGGGCGAGCGAGCTGGTTATTCTGCCCTTTATCAAGCAGACAAGCCAATTAGAGTCACAACTATTGATATGAATTTAGCCTTCCTCCTCCTCTCTGCTCTTTCCAATGTGTTTTTCATTTAATGGATGATCCTTTCTGTGATGACCTGTTAAAAGTTGTTGATGGGAGGCTTTGCAGAAGTGAGCAAAGGGGGCTCATCATCTGAACTGTCAGGGAGGTGGATCCTATTAGGTGGAAGCTTTTGAAATAACTCATTATCCTTCTCTGGTCTGTCTGCTGTGTGTTCTCTTTTGGACAACAGAGCTATCTCAGCTTGCAGCAAACAGACAGCAGCAAACTCACGCTGTTCTCTTTTAAAGTGAAACCAGCTGATATTGCACCAGTACAGGAAGAACTTTAGAGCTGCACAAAATTAGCTGCAAAGTCAGTTTGTTGCAGCTTGGACGACTGTAGAGTTCTTGATGTTGGGAGGCAACAGGAGCATTGACTTTGGGTATATTTCTACTTGCTTAATGTGATAAAAACAGAAAGTTGCTTCCAGTTGAATCCACTTTTGATTGTTATCTTGTGTGTGTGAAGCTTTTCTTCTGCAACTACACTACAATTCTGAATTTTTCTAGACATGTTCCAAAGGGGATGCATTTGCTACAAATGGCATGAATAAATTGCCTATATATTAAAATAACAGGGACTATGTGTGAAAACAGCAGGTAGTCTGCTAGAGTATTTATGTGTAGATGTGCAATGCTAATTATAGCTTCTCCTTCATCCTCATATATGTTTCCTGTTATGTTGCTTTCAATTTCTGCTACCGAAACATAAAATTGACTGTTTCTTAGAGTAATTTGCCACCATATCAGTGTTCATAATTTAAAAAAAGTTAAAGAATGATACAAAACGTGTCTCAGACACGGGATGCTTGCAAAGATTATAAACAGAGAAAAGAAATTCTGGTTTTCAATGCAGCAAACTCAAACAACAAAACCTGGAAAGCAATATTAGGGCAACTCAGACGACTAAACACTGAGGGGGAAGCTTTCATTTGCTGTTAGTTTCTCAGTTTTAAAATGTTGAGGTTAGAGTTAAAAGTAATATATGCACAGAAAACCTTGAAATGTTGACATTTCAGGTGACTGTACGATTTAAATGACTTTATACTTCAGAACGGGTTTTAATATTAAAGATTTTCTTAGCACATAAAAAAGAATAACCATTTTTAAAATTTCAGGTGTTTTGTACGTATGAGACTCTTATTGTGAAAGAGTGAAGGAAATTCTGTGGGATCTGCTTTTTTAATCAAAAATAAAGACCTGGTATTGATCTAATTTGTTATCCAGGAAAAAATTTCCCATAGTTCTGTTATAATGATAATAAATCATGGGGTTTTCTTTCTATAGATGTATGTTATTTTTTAAATAATGTTTTGGTATTCTCTCAAAACTCTCACTTTAAAACTGGAGAACAAATTATTTTGTTTATTTTCTTCTGAGTGACCCTAATATGTAATTTAACCTGAAATGTTTAAATCGTATGATTTTCCCAGCCTTTATGATACTGTGTAGTACATTTACTACCAGGTCAGAGTATATGTAGAGACCAAATCAGCTGGTGGTGATGTGATTTGGTTCAGAAAGCTAACAATGAATTTGTTTCCATCTACAGAGATTATATTTCCATCCATCAAAGCACAATAAAACCTCCAGGATTGTGTGTTTTTTCATTTGTGTATAGTTGTGAGTCTTTAACATGTGTCTGATAGCACATTATGTTTGTCACATTCTGGCATCACATTGCAACCTAATTTTCCCTTTTACCTGTAGTGTTAACATTGTGAATGTGTATTTAAAGGCAGACCCTACAGTCTAACCTTCACTGAATATAAATGCCTGATGTCCCGTAGGAATAAGAATGGAATGTATGCACACAAAATAAATCCAATGACATTCAAATAAAGATTAACCACAAAGTCTTTTAACTACAAATTAAGAATTTCAAGAACTCACGGATCAGAGCCTTTAAACATGTTAGTTCTGCTCTCTAGATCAAACCCTACATAGATAGACAGGAAACCCAGTGTATGTTTCAAATACAGCTTTGGATAAGTATCAGAGCAGGGGGGAGTTTGCAATTAACAGAGATTAAAGGGCAGATTATAGTGGGACTAATGAAAACATAAAGAGATTAGATGCTAGGAAAGAGTCACGGAGACATGAGATAGATGGACAGATATGGAGCAGAGAGCGAGAGAAAGGCCACTGAGACCAGCCGATACAAGAATGCAACGAAAATGTGTGCAAGGCTGATATGAGAGAGAGAGAGGGAGGAAGGAAGGAAAAGAGCAGCTGGGTAAAGCAAGAGATCCAGCAGTGCAAAGAGAAGGTAGATGGGCATATTAGGTGGAGAGATAAAGAGAAGGCCTCTGAGACCAGGAGATAGAAGGAAGCAAGGGGAGCACAAAGCTGAGCGAGAGAGAGGCCTAAATATTTGAGAGCACTAGAGATGGGGAAAGTTGTGGTAGAGCCGGGAGGTAAGGGAGGTTTTCAGACTAATTTGATGGATAGATGGTCGGAAAGAGGAGAGGGATTGAGACAAAAGAAAGTGACAGGGGATCGAGGCAAAGTCACTGAGACGTATTAAAAGGAGCAGAGAGGGGAATAAACAGACACACATGCACTTCTAGAGATAAAGAAATGAAGGGAGACAAAGAGAGAGGTGCACAAACACTCCCTCCATCTCACTCACACAAACTCACACTGCATTATCTGTAGTTCTCGAGAGACATCCTGGGGCACAGCTAATGTGCCTCCCTGCAGCCTCTCCACAAAAAGCAGAGATGTTAAGAGGATAGGAGGCTAACAGAGACCAGCCTGTAGAGAGTGGAGACATCAGGGTCTCTCCACAGCAAACGGAAACACAAACAAACGAGCACAACAAAGAACCAAAACCTACGTCATGCCGACAAAGACAAATTGATCCGTGGCTTCATGTGTAATACTACCAGGATTGAAAAGGCATGGTGGGATCCTTGTCCAAAACCTTTGAGGGCAGGAATAGGGCCATTTGTGCTTGTAGTATTTCACGATGGTTGTTTTATTTCTCTGCAAAAATAAGGGTTTGGCAGTGTGTGCATAAGACATGCATTTACCTTTTTTATTAATACAGTAGCTGTGCTTGTTAGAGAGAAAGGAGGAGGGTATCGATTCTTGTTGACGTCCTGCAGAGATCAGTGCAGAATGCAAACTACTGGAGTATTCTCATCCATGAATATGAGCACTTAGGACTTTTCATAAACTCTGCATTTGTTTTCTGAGATGTCTGTCAGTCAGAGGATTGCAGAGCAATAACAGACATTTATATACACACAATGACTCAAAGTGAACTAAAAACTAAAATGTTGGAATATCTGGTGTATTAACTTCAAAAGTGGCTTTTATTAGGGTGTATTAGGAAATTAGGATTGATGAGCTAACACCTAATCTGAGGACAGCAAAGGCCAAAGTGTGTTGCTGCCCTCCTAAATTAACTCCATTCTTCTCAATTTTACAGCAAGTCATTTTTTTACAAATCTGAAAACCAACAATTTTCCATTACTGTTTTTTACAAGGAGAAATATCACCTGCAGCTGCAAAATGTAGCAATTTCATCACATCCAAGGGTCAAGTTTAGCAGGAATGTTTTTCTATTTCTGCGAAAATAACAGTGCAGTATAGATATAAGTCCCTCCAGATTACACTGGTGAGTTTAAAAGTTTTTTGAATGGTCCAAAGTGAGTGGTGGTCTCCTCATAACATCTCCTATCTCCAAAATCTCACCACAATTTATGCAAAGATTGTTTTTTATACTTTTACACTGTTGTCAAGTTTTGATGCAGCAGGTGATTGTGAAAAACTGATGTAAAGGTTTATGAAATATTGTGTGAACTGCTGTGAACATGTTGATGTTTAAGCTGCTTTAAAATGACAGCAATGTTCTTTAGTCTTAGCTGCATTTAGCCTAGCCTTTAGCCTATCAATCCTGTAGAACGTAGAACATATTTTTTCTAAACCGAAGCCATTAAAAAGCTATCTACAGCAGAGAAAGTATTAAGATAGTGGAAAAGCAATTCAAGCATTGACACTTTTAGTAGACGATCAAAAAATCTGATTACTAATATTTTATTACATTGTGTTTTTATGAAATCAACAACAGTTATAAAGACAATACTGACTCTGCTTCTTATTATTTAATTCATTTATTTTCATTTCTTTTTTAAGAGAAACTGACCAACCAACATCAATAAAGCTTTTAAACCTTCTTGAAAGGTTGAAACAGATTGTCAAACTAACATGTAAACAGACACATTCACTCCAATGGTCAATTTAGAAACACACATTATACATTTGGATCATGAAAGAAAACTTAATTAAGCTGCAAAAACCCACGAGTGCTGTTACAAAAAACAGGCAACAGCTTAAAGACCCCAATGCAGAAACAAAAGGTGACTTACTCATTATCAAAATATTAGTAATTTGCAGAATCAATCATAATATACTGTAAGCAAATGAAACAGCACAGCTGTGTAGAGGCCATAACAGCACAAGGCTTTTGTAAATGCGCAAAAATAATAATAAAATACGGGACTTTAAATATGTAGGGGGAGATGATTGAACATAAAGAACAGGTGTGCATTTATAAACTGATTGTACAAAATAGTACAGGAAGTAGATTTTCAATAAAAACATGATTGATAGATGACATCTAACCTGAATTAAATATGCAAAAATAATAATAATAATAATAATATTCCAAACTTTGTTCTAGAATCCTGAGATCACAATAAGAGACTTTAATGGAGATCAAAGCAGGAGACATTCTTACAAGTCTGTCCTACTCCACTGTGCTGCCCCGAATTCAAAATGATGGATGTTTTTAAATCTACTATATGTATAAGGACTGTTTTTGCTTGCATGGGTTTAAGTTGCTTGTTTTAAATCTCTTGACATAACTTTTAGAGTTGAGGAAAAAGTTGATTCAGTCATAAACAACTTCAACAAAAACCTGCTCATTTATTTCAAATCAAATCAAATCTTTGACTTTTTACAAAGGAACAACTCAATTACAACATGTAGTCAACTCAGTGTGAGACATACTATTTAAAAGACTGGAATTAATAACAAATAAATAATAGAAATGTTACACTAGATACAAAAATATGCACATAAATATCCCAGGTTTGAGGCATTAATTGATTTAAGGTCTCTGTTGCAAATTGGGAAATGATATGAAGAAGTCTGAATTTAAGGCCATGATTGCTCTTGTTAAAACTGTTTCTAAGGCAGTTTGTTCTGGTTTTCATTGCTCTGTTTCTCTTGCCTGATGCTGGAAGAGGCAATGTCCAGGATGTGACTCCTATGAGATGTCTATTGCTTTTCTCTAGCCTCTGGAGGTAAAAATTGGTTCCAGGGTGGGGATTTTTGGGGAATTTAAATTAGAATGTATCCCCCTTTTTTCTGCCCACTGTCTCCTAGTGCTTGCTCATCTGTAACTGTTGGCTTTATTCCTAATCAAAGTGTGTTGAGATGTCTGCTGAACAAGTTAAATCTAGGTGGGAGACTAGCAGCAATCAGCACTTTGGGTGAAATTCAAGATGTTGAGAATCTCTGTATTCCTTTCAGGAGCTTGCTAAGTGGAATTCAAATCCCTTTCCCTCAGAAATATGTTAAAGTGAAGGTGATGTCAGAGCACAGATGGAAGTGGAGTGTGACGAGGTGATATTTTTGCCTGATATCAGGCAAAGCATATACTATTTTGGATCAGATTGCTCAATAAAAAATTGATGTTTCCAAAAAGGCCCCTTATCACTCACACATCAACATTTTTCCTCTCTATTGCAGTCTCTGTTTTTCTTCCTGTCATTATTCTTGTCATTTCTGTCCTCCTGCATCTGTTCCTCTCTGTGTCTTTGTCTCTGCTCTATCTGTCTTTTCTTGGGAGCATCTTTGCAGAAAAAACCAGAGCAGACATGATGAAGATGTAGGCATTACCCTCCTGGATAAGAGAGGGGAGATAAATAGGTGAGCGTGGCTGTGGGTGGGGAGTGCGTGCATGTTTTGTGTATTGCTTAAGTAACAAATAGATCACAACAAGTACTGCTGTGTGGCTGTCCCTGAAGACAGAGGAGGAACACAACCCCAGGCCTTATCAATCTGTCACGGCTGCTTTTTCCCCTCCTATAAACATTATGCATGTTGGGGGGATTTGGCATTAAAAAAGAGAAGAGGGAGTGAGGATGGATGTAGAGAGTTAGGACTATAAAGATGAGACAAACACGGTCAGAAGATCAGATAAATAAACCACTTCAGCAATTACCTGAGTAAGAAGATCAGAAAAGTAAGCATGGTGAGTTCAGACAGCTGGTAAAACGTCTCATTTACATGTGTGGATGTTTTTTATATAACTATCAGTTTTTGCTTTTAGGTATTTTCCTCCACGCCAAATTTCAGCTCATTTATCTGATGTATTGTTCCGCTGCATTAGACAGATTCACTCTATACACTAATCATACTCCAGTGGGACTTGTGATTACTCTTCTCCTGCTTTTAAAAATGCATCTTTTATCCTGCATATACACACACACACACACACTCACACACACACACACACACACACTCACACACACAATCTGTTCTTATAATAAACACAAAACCAAGGCATCATCTTAGATTTGCCCTCTCCTTGTTGATCTCCATCTGAACTCCATGCCAGTGCGATTCGATCTCTCTTTCCTCACATCTTCCTCCGTCCACGCTGTTGTGTTCTCATCTTCTTCCCCTTTACTCTCTTCTTCTTTTTCTCCACTCCTGAGTTGTTTGTTTTGGCAGAGTGAATCAAAATCACACGAGAGAGTCAAACTGGCACAATACGCAGCTCCCATTCCACCTGATGCCCTGCTGTTATTCCTACAGCGTCTCTCCTCCCATCTCCTCTCATCTTTTCTTCCACCTTAAGAAAAGCAAGTTATGAAAACGGTCATGTGTTCATGTTTGTATTTGTATGCTTACCGTTGTTATTTTCTCCTGAAGTGTCTGAAAAGCTCTGAAAGTGAAAAGCCAGATTGTACGCTCTTACCCAGCTACCCTATAAGTGTGGGTCATTTCAGACTGTGTCCATGTGTGAATTTAGTAGAGCTATAAAGTCTGTTCTCATGGATTTTCCTCAGACAAACTGAATAAAAACCCTTGGCATTCTTACACACATTTATTTGGCAGCAACACATAAATGATCAACCCCACTGCATGCAGCCAGCTTCCAGTTTTTCTACCAGAATCTGGCGTTACACACTGGAAATTACAACAGTTCATAGAAGGTGGTCACCATATGGTGGGAACTTTTTGTGCGGCTGATGTTTCGGATTCTCCATCTTCAACAGCATCACTGCTTATGATGAGAAAAGGAGACTGATTAGTAATGCCCCACAGATGTGCCAATCCAAATCTTGGCGCGTGTCCCTGGACTACACTGATCAGTCTCTCTTTCTGCAGCTGAGCAGAAACCTTGTCCTGCAAAATCCTTGTGAAAGCACTCTCTTTTCACAGTGCTCATGTCGATCTCAAAACGAACCAGTGGTGCTTCACCTCTATATTGTGGTTTCTGGCTGCAGAGGCTGCATTCTTCTCAACTTGATGCAGCCTCCAGCCCAGGTGGTACCCAACATCCGGAACCTTCCGTCTGTCCCACAACATACTTCTTCAGGTTTGCAAAGAGCCCACTGTGCCTCAGTAACTCAAATGCTACAGCGACCCACTGCAGATGCTCTGAAAGGCTGTCTCTGTGGATTATGGCATCATTCATGAGGCAGCCTATGTAGCGTATAATGCAGCTGTAGCGTTTTGAAATAACTATTTAGTTATTTTAACTACACCCTCTGTAAATTCACTAATAAGTTTTGGAAGTTTTATATGGAGAAAATATCTCCAATACTATCACTTATATTTAGTGGTTACAGGAATTATCTAGGTTCTTTGAAAGAGTACAGTGAATTGAAATACCTTATTAATAACGTGAACTGAGACCAGATAAAGATTGAACAACCATTTAATTTGAAAAACCCAAGAACACAGACAGATAAGACAGTTTGAAAGTTTGATGTAAACACAATTAATATTCTTAAACATGTTGAGGATGTTAAAGATAGTTTAATTGTGAGTTTTAACGGACCGTAGCATATGTTTTAATGACTAGGGAAGTTAGTTAATTTAGTTAACCTAGTTGGGACTTTAAGAGTCAATTTAGGCTAATTTGAGTTTGGAAGAATTAAGCTTTATCAAAGCAAACCTCTCGATCAGAAAGTAGTGTTCGCTCACTGAAAGGTGGACGCTCCTAGATCTGGCAGGCGTTGGTTTCTCCACGAGCTGAGGCTGGAGTCCCCAGACTCGGAGTGGTGGTCCTGGAAGGCGTGGCCGCCGAGGACCTCGCCGGACAGTCCGTGGATACGTCCCGGTCAGCAAGGGAGGCATTTCAGCAGGCATGCTGAACTCATTTCTGATCTTCCCGTGGTGAGGGAGAGACGAGAGGCCTTGTTCAAAGCTGATAAGGGTTCAGCTAAGATAGCAGCATAGCAGCTCCGGCTGCATTCAGGCTGTAGCTCAGACCAAGACTGAGACTGTATGAAGACTCGACAAGACTGTCAAGACAAGACAAGACTGACTCGTACCGGAACTGAGTATTAGTTTTGAGACGAGTTATCTTAAATTTAACCAATCAGAAGATGTTAAGTGTACTAATCAGAACTGAGTTAGTGGAGTTGTGAATCGTTCTGATTGGACAAGGGACTGTGAGGGAGTTACCAAGTCACATGACTTCCGCCCGTTAGCACTCACATTATAATAGTAGAAATGCATGAAAATAGCAGAGAAGCATTATAACACTTTGNTCCTGTTGTTCCATTTAATTTTGAGGGTACACGCGCTAGTCGCAGTCCAGATTGTGGATGGTTTTGGATCTGCAGGGAAGCGAAAAGTCTTCTGTACGCACAAAAGGTCAGGTTCAACCTGGCTCAGGATGTCGTACAGAGTTTGACTTATAGCTGACTTGTCTGACCAGAGTGACAACATTACATCATCCACCTGGGTCCCGAAGATGGACACTCCTTTCTGTATGCTGGGGCAGTAACATTCGTCGGATGCTGGTGACCCCAAGCTACAAAGGAAGTTGTCCTGTCGGGTGAGTAGCTGCTCAAGTGGTGGAGTGGATGTATGTGTGTCTGTGTGGTTGGGGGAGTTTTCACCTGCCTGAGTCAGGGACTCAGGTAGGTGGTTGGTCTCAACCCCCATCACGTTTAACATGTAACCGTGTGGTTCAGGGTTTTGTATGGAGTCAAGAGGCAGGGGTCTTTTGACCTGGGCCCAGATGGTTAACCTTTTAAAATCAATTAAAGGATCAAACCGATTCAGCAGGTCTTTGCCTACAAGGAAAGGAATTGAATCCAACTGAGACACATATACCGGATGGATCAGTGTCATGGAACCCAGCGAGAGTTGGATTAATGCCACTGACGACAAGATGGTGTCTTTTGAGGAATAAGGTTTCACCTCTAAAGAACATGGCTGAAGTTTTAGTTCTTTGTCAGCTCGGTTGGCTTCAAAACGCAGCCTGTTGAAGAGGGAGAAAGACATTAAAGTTATGTCAGCTCCAGTGTCTAGTAGAGCCTCATGTGTTAACACATTTTCCAGTGTTAATGACAAATAGAATTTCCTGGCGACTCCTTTCTCTGTGAGGTTACAGAGGAACTTCTGAACAGGTGGTTCAATGGGAATTATATCCCCCACTTCTTCAGAGGCTCGATGATCTGCCTCAAGTTGTACCAACAGGATAGCACTGGATGAATCCTCCTCCGAGGACTGTGCACTGTTGGTGGGTGATATGGAGCCTGTGTTTTCTAAATTGTGGGTCATCTCCTCTACCAGTTGAGTGGGAGGAGGTGTCAGTGCTTCAACTGTGCTCTCTGAGAGAGTCACAGGAGCTTCCTGCCGGACTGGTTCACGTGCAGGGGCTGTGACAGAAAGCACCTCTGCTTTCTTCTTTCTATCTTTCTTTTTAATTTCGTCAAGTACCCTCTGGAGGGTTTCCAAGTCTACCGTGTCTAAACTTACCAGTTCATCCTTTTTTCTTTCCTGGTCTCTAGGGGGATCTCTAGAGGCAGGTGCCTTAAAGTCGGTTTGTCTGTGATGCCCTGAATGGTGAGGTTGTTCCTGGTAAGAGCGCCTGTTAGGGAACCGGTGGTCTGAATCATAAGCAGGGCCTGGATTGTTATACCTACGGTTTTGTGGTGGGGACCACTTACCTCTGTAGGCTCCTCGTTCCTGATGTCTTCTTTCCATGGGAAAATGGTTGTATCCATTTCCTGCCCCAAAAGTCCGTGGGCGACCTCTGCCCTGTGGGAAATTACGGGGTTTGGCACCTTGATAGTTTTGGTCATGAGGTGGTGGTGGTGGCACAGCAGCACCTTGAACCTCAGTGCATGGGGCACCTTCAAGCTCTAGAGGAGAGATTTTCTGTACCATCGGCAAAACTTGTGGTTCCGCATGCCTGACCTTACTTTGTTGTTGTTTCTGAAAAGCCCAACAAGCCCACTCACGCAGCTCTTGAATGGTAGCGGTCTGTGAGTTAGCAAAAACTCCCAAGTAGTGGTTGGTTGTTGGGTGTAGGTTTTGAAGGAAGAGGGTCTTGAAGTTTGGATCTGTCTCCATACCTACCTCATTTCTGGTTCCAAAATAAGCTCGCAGAAGTCTGTAATAATACTCTTGTGGCGATTCATTTCTGGCCTGTTTAACAGTTAAAGCTAAGCCTAGCCCTGTTTGTGAAGCGAAACCAGAGAACTCTTTTATCAGTTCCTGGTATAGGAGGGTGTAGTTACTTTTGATAGAGAATGGTTGTCGATCGACAAACTTACTAACCTCCCGACTCGCAGTTTGTTTAATGAGGTAGATTTTATCATCCACTGTGGCATGTGGATACCTCCTAAGGCTGAATTCAATATCCTGCAGATAGGATTGAGTGTCGTGCGGA
>SSNR01000269.1:857071-886436 GCA_006937965.1 Callopanchax toddi | reverse complement strand
ATTCTATGACTTTGCATGCACTATCTACTTGGGTTGATCTATTTGTTTCAATAGGTCATCTCTAACACCGCAGGGGTGTTATCTACATTGGTCTCGCCTAGTTCGGTATCCTCATCAAATACAACTAGTTCAGGTACTTGGGGATTTTGGTCAGATCTCTTGCATCTGCATGATTTTGTTAATTTCCCAGTGCATCTGTTAATTTGACCTTGGATGGTCTGGATTTTATGGGAATAGCGGCAGGTAACAACAAAGATGATAATATACTCTAAAAGGATGGTGAAGAATGAAGCTATTGGGTAGTGGATTGGAAAGTGGATGCTAGGTCTCTAGGTACTTCTAGGTGCCAACGTCAATGGTTTAATTCCTTTGTATTTTGAGTTGTTCAATTGTACGAGAATTTAATTCCAAAGAGTACTGGCTAGAAATTCTGAGATTTCAATTACTCTGATTTGGTTCAACAAGACAAAGGTCAGCTGGAGCAGCTATACCATTAAGGGTCATGAGGATGGACCGTGTCTTCATCCTGATAATGATGAGGTATGTGACAAATAAAATGCAGATGCTGTATGAAGAGGGTTAGTTTTGACATAGGTTACTGCATGCTCAGTTATTGAGGCAATGTTAGTAAGTTTCATTCCACAGGAATATTGTTAGTAAGTTGGAGGTTATTTCATTCAGCAAGCAGGGATTATTGCATTGGCCATGCAAAGGAGTTAGCTTATTTTTAACCTGGAGGTGTCCTACTAGCTATTCATTTTTCTGTTCAAGTGTTTTATTTTTCTTGTTTCCCTTTTTGATGTTTATTTTAGTTTGACCTGGTCTTTTAGCTAGTATTGTTTGGTTTGTTTTCTTTTATTCAGTTTCCTGAGTAGTTGGTTCTCTAAGTTTGGAGGGAGCAACGTGGGGTTTTATTTGGTTGCGGTGAACCCACTTCAGGTGAGGTTCTTTTGATCCCTTGGTCACTTTGATCTGGTACACCACCGGTGATAATTTATCAGTAATGATGTACGGACCTGTCCATCGTGGGAGGAGTTTGCGGGTCAGGTTTCCCTTTCCCTGTTTGGTCTGGCCTGTGGGAGCTGTGAAAACATAGTACCAGACTTTGTCCCCCACTTGCAGTTCATGTGTTGATGCTTTCTGGTCATAGTAAGCCTTTCTTCCTTCAGCTGTCTTTTCCAGACGCTTTTGTGCAAAGGCAAACGTGGTTTTAATATGCTGACTCAAGTCCTGCATATATTGATGAGTGGTGTAGGCGGTGGCTACACTGGTTTCGCCTGGCTGGTAGAGCAAATGAAAGGGGAGTGTCATTTGTCTGCCAGTCATCATTTCAAAGGGTGAGACCCCTGTGGATTCATGTGGGGTTGCTCTGATGGCCATCAGTACGAGTGGCATTTTGACATCCCAGTCTCGGTGGTTGGTTGCCACGTACTTTTTTAACACATTGACCACTGTTCTGTTTGCTCGCTCGACTTGTCCCGATGCTTGTGGGTGATGGCTTACATGAAAGTTAGCCTTTACTCCTAGCATCTGCCAGAGCTGTTGCATCACTTCAGAGGTGAAATGAGTTCCCCTATCTGAGTTGACGCGGCAAGGCAGGCCAAACCTTGAGAACACGTGGTTCATGAGCAGATATGCTGTGGTTTCTGCTGTGTCATTGGGTGCAGGTAAGCATTCAATCCATTTGGTAAACGCGCAGGTCACGGTCAAGAAGTATTTGTTACCTCTTGTTGATTTGGTGAGTGGTCCCACCCAATCGATTTGTAAGTCTGACCATGGGAATGAGATTCCTCTGCTCTGTAGAGGAGCTCGATGTGTGGGTTTTGCTGGTTGGAATTGGCAGCAAACCAGACATCCTCGGACGTAATCGTGTACATCTTTGCGCATTCCCGGCCAATATGCGACTTGCTTTAACGCATGGAGCGTCGCTTTTGTGCCTCGGTGTCCTGCATATGGGTGATCGTGGGCATGTACAAGCATAACCCCCCTGTGGTTACGAGGCGCCACGAACGCAGGTGAAGTTGATGCGTCGGAAGCATACACCAAAATGCCCTTGATCATTTTTAAGGAGGAGCGCCTTTTGAAAAGAGCTCTGAGTTCTGGAATGTTGTTAAATTCCACATCAGACGGATCTGCACTGTCAGGATCTGACAGATAGCGGATCAGTCTGTTTATGGCTGGGTCCATCGACTGAAGATGGACCAGATCATCATCAGAAAGATTGGGTTCCACCGAAATGGTGGTGGTGGGGTGTTGTGGTGGATCTAGTAGTTGGTTGGCAGCACGAGCTCGAGTTACCACCAGGATGTCATGATTGGGTTGAGGGTGGCTATCCTCTGGTAACCACAAGGGGTCGAATGACCATGGGGTTCCACTCATGGCACCCTGTTTAGCTAATGTGTCTGCCTGGTCATTCAGTTCTTTGTCTTGCCCAGGCACCCGCGAGTGACCTCTCACCTTTTTCCAGTAAACTTGCATGTTACGTGAAGTTATGAGGTGGTCACAGGCCTGGAACAATTCTTTGTGTTTCACGGGCTTCTTGCCAGAGGTGATGAACCCATTGCGTTTCCACAATGAAAGATGGCATGAGAAGCTGAGCCGTGCGTAGTTTGAATCAGTGCAGATCACTAGTGTCTGGACATTATTTTCAGCTGCTAATTGTAAAGTGAGAAGGATTGCCGCAATTTCAGCATATTGAGAGGACTGGGCCCCAAGCTGGAATCGTTGTGGGTCAAGGGGTTTGTTATCAAGCCAGACTACCCCCACTCCTGCACTGATTTCCGCATTGTGATGGAATGAGCAGCCGTCAACATATGCAGTAATCATTTCTTTGCAGAGGTTTTGGTCAAAGTAGTGGTGGTTTGGATCCTCTTTGATCACTACTGAGTCTGCAGGCACAGAGGTCAAAGGTACATCTCCGGTGCAACTCTGACATGCAGCCAAGTCTGTTCCCAGAGGAGTTCTTTTGTTTTGAGCATAGTGGACTTCTATGTCNTCTGAATATTTCAGTTCTGGGTCCGCTAGGGTTTTACTAGCGTAAGCAACCACTCGTCTGTCTTGATCATACATTTGGTAGAGGCCTGCGCTCAAACAGGTGGCTGAGAATCCCACCTCAAGGTGGAACTCTTTTCCACAGTTTGGATAGGCAAGACATGGAGCAGAGCATAGTTTGTCTTTTAGAGCATCCATGGCCTGTTGTTGGGGCTCCGCCCACACAAAAGGCACATCCTTTTTGAGCAGTTCAGTCAGAGGTTTAGCAATATCAGCGTAGTTTTCAATGAACTGACGTGAGTAGTTGCAAACTCCCAAAAGACTGCGTAGCTCCGTGAGGTTGGTGGGAGCTTTGATGTTTCTGACACCTTGAGTTCTGCTCATTTGGGGCTGGACCCCATCTGGTCCTATACTAAGACCAACGTAATTGACCTTAGTTTGACACCAGTGGCATTTATCAAGAGAGATTTTTGCACCTGCTGCAGTCAGTTGATTCAGCACATGATCAATCTCTGCCAGGTGATTTTCCAGCGTGGGATTACGGATGAGGATATCATCAACGTAGATCAGAGTCCCACGTTCACCAGCATCTGGACAAGCTTTGTTCAGGAAGATGTTGAACTCTGCAGGAGAGTTAGCGTAACCGAATGGGCACCTGGTGAAGGTGTATTGACGGTTCGCAAAAGTGAAAGCTAGCTTGTGTTGGTCTGCTACTTGAACCGGGATGGTCCAGAATCCAGAAGCCACATCAAGTGTAGAGAAAAATTTTGCATTTTTCACTTTGGGTAATTCTTGTTCAAGTCGGGCCATGGGCCAACGAGACAATGGCACCTGTTGGTTCAACCGACGGTAGTCAATGGTGAGTCTCCATTTACCGTTAGGTTTCATTACAGGCCACAAGGGAGCAGAGTAGGTGCTGTTACAGGGCCTGATTATCCCTTTGTCCAGGAGATTGTCAATTATCTCCTGTACAGGTTCATAAGAGGCCAGGGGGATCTTGTACTGCCGTACAAAGGTAGGGGGCGCATTAGGAGGAGTCGGAATGCGCACTGAGTGTATTGTGGTGAGCCCACAATCAAGAGAATCAATGGAGAAAGAAGTTTCATATTTGAGAAGAACTTGACGAAGTTTTTCTCTTTCCTCATCAGTGGTGAGAGCATCAGCCTGTTTGATGACTGCTTCGATTTGAGTTAACACGGTCGGACGGACCTCGGTTGGGTTTTCACTGTCCGAGCATGGCGTTTCTGGTGTAGAGTCTACAGACAAAACATCCAGAGCTTGGAGGACCATCTGATCTTTCTGAGTGAGATCGATCCGGCCCACGGTGTCCTGACTGAGCGCTGTGACCGGTGTGAGCGCAATAGCCCCTGAGGGTTTGGTGTACGTGACCAGTGGATTGTCCGGATTGGACAGAAGTGTGGCTGGGATGCAGCCAAGAACTGGTATGATCAGTTCAAAGTCCTGGAACTCTGAACTGATAAGCCATCCTAATGGTGTGGATTTGGGGAGCAGGATGTCTTCTGCATTTGTGTTGCAGACTGGAATAGTTAAGGCTCTAGAGTTCAGGCTCAGGAGCAAGGTGGCTTCAACCGAGAGTCCTAGTTCAAAGAACAGGGGAGAAGGTTGAAAGAAAACCTGTGAATGGTCAAGGCTTTGTCCAGCCAGAATGTGGGTTTTGACGGGAAAGTTCATGGTGTGGGCTGGCACCGTGGTGTGCTGGCTCACTGCATTTTGACCTACTTCAGGGATGGTTTGACCAGACCTGAGATGATCAGAGGTTGGGAAGGAGGGATGGTTGGAGTCTGAAGTTAGTGACCATAAAACATTATTGATTGTATCTACTTGAACACCCAGCCGGATAAGGGTGTCGCCACCGATGTACACAGAGTGTGGTAACTCAGGTACGATGAGAAAAGGGTGTGTCAGAGTCCTGTTGTTCCATTTAATTTTGAGGGTACACGCGCTAGTCGCAGTCCAGATTGTGGATGGTTTTGGATCTGCAGGGAAGCGAAAAGTCTTCTGTACGCACAAAAGGTCAGGTTCAACCTGGCTCAGGGTGTTGTACAGAGTTTGACTTATGGCTGACTTGTCTGACCAGAGTGACAACACTACATCATCCACCTGGGTCCCGAAGATGGTCACTCCTTTCTGTATGCTGGGGCAGTAACATTCGTCGGATGTTGGTGACCCCAAGCTACAAAGGAAGTTGTCATGTCGGGTGAGTAGCTGCTCAAGTGGTGGAGTGGATGTATGTGTGTCTGTGTGGTTGGGGGAGTTTTCACCTGCCTGAGTCAGGGACTCAGGTAGGTGGTTGGTCTCAACCCCCATCACGTTTAACATGTAACCGTGTGGTTCAGGGTTTTGTATGGAGTCAAGAGGCAGGGGTCTTTTGACCTGGGCCCAGATGGTTAACCTTTTAAAATCGATTAAAGGATCAAACCGATTCAGCAGGTCTTTGCCTACAAGAAAAGGAATTGAATCCAACTGAGACACATATACCGGATGGATCAGTGTCATGGAACCCAGCGAGAGTTGGATTAATGCCACTGACGACAAGATGGTGTCTTTTGAGGAATACGGTTTCACCTCTAAAGAACATGGCTGAAGTTTTAGTTCTTTGTCAGCTCGGTTGGCTTCGAACCGCAGCCTGTTGAAGAGGGAGAAGGACATTAAAGTTATATCAGCTCCAGTGTCTAGTAGAGCCTCATGTGTTAACACATTTTCCAGTGTTAATGACAAATAGAATTTCCTGGCGACTCCTTTCTCTGTGAGGTTACAGAGGAACTTCTGAACAGGTGGTTCAATGGGAATTATATCCCCCACTTCTTCGGAGGCTCGATGATCTGCCTCAAGTTGTACCAACAGGATAGCACTGGATGAATCCTCCTCCGAGGACTGTGCACTGTTGGTGGGTGATATGGAGCCTGTGTTTCCTAAATTGTGGGTCATCTCCTCTACCAGTTGAGTGGGAGGAGGTGTCAGTGCTTCAACTGTGCTCTCTGAGAGAGTCACAGGAGCTTCCTGCTGGACTGGTTCACGTGCAGGGGCTGTGACAGAAAGCACCTCTGCTTTCTTCTTTCTATCTTTCTTTTTAATTTCNTCAAATCTAGTAAGGTTCCTAACCATTCTATCCAAATCCTTATCTGAGGGACCTGTTTGGAACGGGGGCCCTGTTGTGGATAAGGGTTGACTGGGTCTGGCGAGGTCAAAGGTCACCGGAGGAGGAACCCAAGCAGGAGTCGATGTGGGAAAAGGAGGAGGTACTGCAAGGTCCCTTGCAGCCCGCCTACTTACCTCTGGTTCACTCCTTCCTCTCGGGGGAGGATCAGGTGTACCTGTATGTAATGGAAGGTCAAGTGAAGTTCTAACTGCAGGTGGAGCAGCTAAAGATGGGGTTGCCGGTGGAGGCCACTGGCGTACCAGACTTTTGGTGTCAGTTTCTGATTCAGCGTGCTTTTGTAGCCTGTGAATTTGGTTTTGTTGAGATCCTATTGTTTGTAAATGTTTTGTTTTTTCTGCTTTTAATTCCTGGATTTCTTGACACGCTATTGCTAGCTGTTCTTCTTTCTCTTTGTTTGTTTCCTCCATTTGCTCGAGCTGTTCTCTGGTATCAGTGACCTCTTGGCTACAGGCTTGATATCTTTGTTTTGTTATTTCATGATTTGCTGTAGATTCCTTAAGTTCTATAGAACGTTTAACCAGATTTGCAAAAGCTTCATCTCTTTCATTTTTGATCAGTTCCATTTGGCTTTTGTTATGTGATTTTTCATCCTGTAAGCGTTTGATTTTTTGTAGACGTTTCTGAAGTTGGTCAGAGGCTTGTTCCACAAGGTTATGCACTAGTTTGAACCTGCGAGCGAGCACTATTGCTAGACTGTTTACAGTTTTGTTAGCGGATTTGTCCTTTGCTGATTGGGAGAGACCCTCAGAAACCAGATCAGACATCGTTGGTTCTAATTCACTGTTTTCTAAAGTCTGAATTTTGTCAAAGTATCCTGGGAGAAGTTCCGATGTAAGTTCTCCTAAAACCTTTTCCAAATCCTCAAATATGTCTCCAGGGCTGGAAACATCAGAGGTGTGGGAGGAAGTGGTGACATCCTGGCCTTCTGCCATGTTAAAATTCTAACAATTGATTATTAGAATTTAAAAGATTGATTAAAATACAGTTGAATTAGAAAAATGCACAAATTGTTAAAAATTTTATTTACAAAAGGATACCTCTAAATTTGATAGCTACTATTTGATTTGTTAAGCTTTGAATTGTTCTAAATTTGTGCAGTTACTCCCTCATTGTCAGCTTTCCTTCTTTTAAATTAGCTTTAGCGTTTGTTAAAAGCTAAAATAAATTTGGAGCAGAAGAGGTAATAAAAGAAAATAGTAGCGGAAGGTTAATTTGAGTAAAGCTTAACTTAAGGTCAAATTGTCAAATTGCATTCACAACCAAATTAAATTTAATAACTTTGGTTAAGTTTTAAATTAATGGTTGTTAACTGGATTAGAGGTGTTTGAAATATTTTAAAATTGAAACTCAAGTAGATAATTGTTTACAAGGTAAGATTGATTAAATGATAAAGGTTATTACACTTGGCTAAAATACATTGAAATCAAAACAAGGTTTGTTAGTTATTATACAAGCAGATGTTAAACATTTGCATAGTCACAGCATAGAAGAATGACAGCCAAGCATTTCACCATGTGCAATTTGTTAAAACATCCACAAGAGTGCGCCAAAATGCTTTGCATCAGCAGGGAAAAGAGCAAGCAGGTGTGATGAGTACCAATGACCACAAGGGTGCAGCAACTCCTACTCCAGCAGTAGGAAACAAAGAAGATGCAGTGCTTTACTAAGGCCACTAGTCGGCTGTTATTGACTCAGAGGGGAGGGGTGAGGGTTGGCTTCACAGGTGATGACACTTTTAGCACCTCCCTTCTAATGACCTGCCCGGGACTTTTGTTTTCTGCCTTAGTAAAAACAACACAGCCTCTCAGAAGGCATCAGCAGTCCGTTTGCAGCTAATGACTCAGCTAGCCGAACGCTAACACTCTCCAAGCAGCTCTGATGACAACACTGTAGGCTCTACCGGGCCACACCTTAACGGCACAATGATCAGCACTGCGGGAACAACACAACTCTTTTAGCCAACAGACAGCCCCTTTCCTCAGCAGCCTGACGGCTCGGTTAGCTCACGGCTAACTTTCCTGCAGCTGTGAGGGCAAACACAACACTCTGCCGGCGAACCGATGGTTATCGCCGCCGGAGTTTAGCTCTCAGTCTATGGTTCCAAGTCACACAATCACCACAACTTCTATTCCAAGTCGTGCAAACAGCGTGAGAGTTAACCGGTTCCTATAACACGGTTCCAAATTTATTTACTCGGGCTGGGCCTCGACGGGGATTGATCGCTTCTTAGCGATGGGACCCGACTGGCAAACTCGGCGGTTTGCAGCGGGTCGTGAATAATATTTTAATGACGCTGTACACACGTCCACATAACCCAAAAATGTTCAGTTCTTATGGTCGTCGCTAATACCGGTCCAGTCAGCTACTCCGGAGAGATATTAACTTGGGTTTGGCCAGAAAATAGCAGAAAAAGCTGGAATCTCGCAGACAATTTTCTCTATTTGCTGGAGCAGAAATTAATATCTGGAACGTCGCAGCATATTAATCTGCTTTCGGCCGTAAAACAATTTATGCATGCAAAACAATTACTTCAACAGAATTAATCAACTTAGTACTAAGGACACACAATATACCACTGTTGACTTCTTTAAGGGAAACGATGCGTCCACCTTTACCCAAAAGTTATTAGTCAAGCGAAGAGTGATAACGAAAAACAAACAGTCTTAGAAGAAATATGTCGTTTCAGAATAAATAATTATAGCAACATCTGTTATTCAACCAAGCCTTTAGTGCAACAGAATCAGCTTTAGCGTAATGAGTCAACCAAGGTTCAACAGCAGTCAAATGGAAGATTTAATGTTTTTAAGATCTCAGATATTTTGAAATTTCATGATGTAAAATTTCTATCCCGCCTCACACGGACGGCACCAAATAATATGTAACAGGATAAAATCCCTACAATGTTAATATAAAATATATATTATTAGGATTATTAACAACAATAGTGATATTATTATTAATAATGCTAATAATAAACCTCGGGGCACCACCCAGGTTTAGGATAACCTGAGAAACCTTAATATCTGTTGGGTTAAATCAGTCTGACAAGTCTGAATGAGTGAATTCTTGATTTATGAAGTTTAACACCATTCAATTCAAAACATCACAACTATGTATTACTAAGAGGGTATATTTATTAACAACCAGTCAAATCAACAGTTTGCAACCTTGTCAAACAACAGAATCATGCATGAACACAGGTGATTTTAACCATCTTGATAATTATGGCAGTGAGAGTAATTAACTGGAAGTTTAAGTGAAATATTGGATACACAAATAGTTAAAATATTAAGATATGATAACGGAGCTTGCAGAGTGAGATATATGAGTAAAAAGGGGGTTATTTCGACTGCTGTAATTTGGAAGAGGAGAAGTGATTTAAGATTTTGGCTAAGATTTATGGAAAGGGTTTGGGTTTAAAAGAGTTCAGATATCAAATGATGCATCATTCTTAATGTCACAGCCACATGAAAGTTCACGTAAGACCAACCTTCAGTGCCGAATGGATGCGGAAGCTGTCGCCCAACGGGGAACTGAGGTTACGATGGACGAACAGGGTTCTTCCTGCGAGTCCCTCGAGTGGTCGACCCGATGGGTTCGAAGTCAGGTTGACGTCAGACTTTACGCTCCGGAGGTCACTGATGTCGTCGGGAACAAGGCTGTGGCGGCTCGGTTTGGGAGTTGGGGTTTCGGCCAGCAAAACCAGAACTCTTCAGAAAACTGAACTATTTTAACCCCAAAGGCAAATAGAGTTGGCTTTCCTAAATCGACGTCTAAACTGATTTGAACTAACGTCGCAAAAATACTGTAAAAATGAAGAAACTGAGTTTCTTTTAAAAATACTGCAAGATTAAAATAAAACGCCGCACTAAAAAAAAGTTTTGCTGAGGCCTTGACGCTGATCAGAGGAGGAAGAGGAGTTTTGTGCAGGTCAGCAAAGGTCCGAGCAGCTATTTCTGAAACGACCGAAAGTAAAAAGTAAAAACTGAAAACTTGAAACTAAAACCGGAACTAGGAGTGAACAGAACTAAACTCAAAATTAACTGAACTGAAATTAAACTGGAACTCAACTCAACTCCTGGACTCCTGAAAAGGGGTTTTTATCCTAAAGGGGGGTCTTTTTAGGATGACCAATAGCATCTTCTTAACTAATTTTGGGGAGTCCTGTAGGAGTGAATAATTATCTTAAGAGGAGGTTCTAATGTCTTGAAGAGGGGACGTGAGTCGAATTACTACAGGGAAAATTAAGTTTAATTTTCTCTCACTCTGAAAGGTCCCTTAAAGTCAGTTTTTACAAGTCACACATCCTTCAATTTTGATTTGTCATTAGAACCCAAGAAAACCGCACCACATTCAATACTCTTATCATAACACCCGGTGAACTTATAGTTTGAATTGACATATTACCAGTTTTATCAATATGAACTTAAAAAGGCCTTCTGAAGAGTGAGCAAATAAAGGAAAAGTGAAACTCCAGTTATTTTAGCAACACAAATTGTTATAACTTTATTATCTGTTTTACCACAAAAACAGATAATCGTCTTTAACACGTCTTCATAAAAACATCAACTAAAATTGCATAAAACTTTCCCCTAAAAACATTGATAAAAACACATTCAAGATTCACTTAAAACTTATACATAGAATTAAAACTTAAACCTACAGATGTCTAACGTTTAAACCTGAGTTGAGGGATTTACCACAGATCTGATAGACACACTGAAATCGCACGTAAATGAATTTCAAACACAGCACTAAGGACAATTACACAGACATTAGAATTTAAGAAGTTAAAGTTCTTTTGATGAGAGTAGTAGGGGGGTCTCTCACTTTCCTGCGAAACAAAAGGGGTGAGTATTATCTGAAGTCTGGTTCCTCATGGTCTGTCCCCAGCCCTTTGAGGCTGTGGTCACAAAGTACTGAACATTAGCATCTGAAAGACTTTCATGGTGTCTTCTAGAGACGACAAACCTGTTTGGGGATTCTGATATCAATGGGATTTCAGTTGTTAAGACAGGTCTCTGGACGAAGAATGTTGATTCTGCTTCTTCAAAGCACAGGAAAAGAATGTTTATGGCACTCCTGAGCAGACTTAATTCTACAAGTCCCTTGAAGATGTGAGGAGGTGCTATCTTACCACCTGAGGTCAGACATTGTTGACATTAGTTCACCAAGCCTGCAAAGTTCCTGATAGAGTTAAAAAAAAGAGTCTGTTGGAACAAGGTTTATCATAGGTCAGCATTGGGGAAGTTTTCATATAATGCAGGAGGAAGGTGGATTAATTGAATGATGCTACAGAGATGAACAAGGAAGCAAATTTCAAAAATTCTCACATTTTTACTTTTTCCATTGTTTAGGAACAGAAGAGGGATGGATTTGCATAGTAAAGTCAAGAAAGTTTAACTTATGAGTTACAGGGTTAGTTCTGAAAATGGATGTCTGTATCCAGACTCACCACTTCTGGAGATAAGTCTCACCACCAACATATCATCTACATACTGTATTTGTTTATAGCAGGGCTGGGGCTGGACTATATTTTTAAATCGTGTCGTCAACATCGACGTGGCCTAGTTGATAGTCAGCTAAAAGTTCAACACATTCTGATGTAGAGTTTGTTGAATTGAGTGCTCAGTTCTACACAATAAGATTTATGTAGGCCGTCCAAAGTTCTTAGAATCCATTGAGGTAGTTTCCCCTTTGTTTACAGACTGCCTGTCCTGTAGCGGTGTCCTGGTAACTACGTTTATTGTGTCATTTTTAATTCCTGCTTCAGAGTAAACACCTCCTTAGCTCAGTAGGGAGTCTGATGTGAGGGGTAGTGATTGGTCCATGTATATGTATATTGAATGGCCCAGAAAATGGACCAATCTTTGTTCATTAAAATTGTATTTGAATCAATAATTTAGAATCTATTTACCTGTCAGCTGCTCATATTTGAATATGTGTGAAACAAGAGTTTTGACTCTTATAACGCCTTCTCCTGAATATCTGTAGTATTCTTACAAAGTCTACTTTAAAAATTAAATCAGACCCACAAAATGCACAGTTCCAGTTATAGTGTCCTCAATTGCTGCTGATGCTAAATGTTGTGCATAAGTTAAAATCTGAGTTTAGCACAAATGCAGTGTTCCCTGGAAATGTGGAAGTGGTACTTAGAGCCCTCATCACCCTTGATGAGTTCTTCTGTTTATGTGTCCTGAAAACATCTTCTTCTTCTTCTAATTCCCTGAGAGAGTCCTTTAACCATGGGTTTGACTGCGTGGGGGAGCAATGTCAACCAGCTTACATATTAGAACACTGAGATCATGGCAGTGAGCTTTAAGTTTTAGTCATAGGAAATGATTCTAGCAGAGCTTCAAATGTGTTGTACCTGAGTCAGTGCAGCATGGAGAGCTACAGCTGCAACCAGCTGACTCAGATCAAGCAGGTTTAAGGAAAGCTGTAGACTTGACCCATCTGGAGAACTTCTCCAGACCAGCAATGGGGATTTATGAAGCCTATTGAAAAAGTATTTCCACTTCTCTGCTAGTTGAGCAGGGTTATGGTTTTCGACTGGCATATTACAGCCCCTGAAGCTCATAGTGGTCTACTACATTCCCCTTAGGTGTTTTCCTGGGAGATGATCTTCTATGTAGTCTGCTCTATCATTCCTTATACCTCTTATTATTTCTTTTTTTCTTTTCTTTTTTTTTGTGCTGTTTCAGCCTTGTGGCCTGTGTTGGCCAAAGTTTTGTGATCTTTGGTCATTTTATTTTTGCTTGGGGTTTTGATTTGGGATGTTCTCTGCACTGACTGTATTATTACAGAGCTGGACAGCATCTGGTATTCAGCCAGGTCCTGTTTTTTTTTTTTTTTTTTACTCCACTTCAACTTGTGCAAAGCATTCCTAAAACTGGTCAAATTAATCATTTCTAATACTTTCTATGCAGGTCTAAGGAGCAGAGAAAGTTGGTCTGAATAAGCTGAGTGCAATAGATCTGTATTTGTCTATAAAACTGAATAGATAAAGTTTGTTTTGTTTTCAGGCACTTTGGGTTATGAAAAGATGCAGGAAATACAGATATGCTTGTTCAAATCTCTAACAATAAATTGAACACCCTCGGGGTGAGTGTGCTGTTGTTTACCTACAGTGTTACACAGGAGATCCATTCCAACATTAGCGTCTGGTGGATTGTAAACAGCTGTGTTAATGACCAATTTTATCTCTCTGGACAGCATTAAACAGACCTATGTTCCCACAGTCTGGAGAACAGGCGCTGTGCGTGATTTTGCTGTTGTTTGATCACAAATTATCCACTTAAATAGAGACCACCTCCTCTTCCCTTACCTGAGTTTCTGTTAATGTTCGAGAGGTGAAGTGATCGGCCTGTGAGCTGCATCAATAGTCAGCAGGTGAAGTCACTTTTGGTTATTATCATGACACAGTAACACCAGCATGGTAATGATTAAAATGTTATTAAGGTAAAGTAATGTAAAACCGACGGTGGAAACAGACTTGTTTACACTTTTCAAATGTGTAAATAGGTAAAACATTTGTGTAAAGATGCTCTCGTGTTCATAGTTCACTCCTGGGTCTGCAATTTCCACTCCAGCAATAGGAGGTGACATCAGCTGATTTGTCAACTATTTCCAAAGAACAAAAAGAGGGAAGAAAATGTTCATTGTTTTTTGTGTCCTTGTGATTCCTGAATGATTAATTATCCAAATGTTACCAACCAGTAGCTCACTCAGTACTTCCCCAAAACTAGAGTCTGTGTTATTTTTTTCTCTTTTACTGCTGGTTTGATTGACAGTTTGTCTGTTGAATCTATGGTGCCCACACTTTAGGTGGACATGGTGGGTACTGCAACGTGCACACTGGACAGTCACAAATATCAGGGCTGCATGCAGTTATTCGTGAAAGAGGCTGGGCGGCCCCAGCAGACAGTTACGATAATTACATTTATGTCATTGCCTACAATGCACACAGGAAGTATCAACATGCATGTTTCAGCTTTAAGACACATTGCTCTTTTATTTTCGAGTTTGCTGCTGGCATCTTATTAAGCCGAAATTCACAAAACACTTGTGTGTCTTTTTGGCTGCAAACTAGTATTTACACCTCTGTGTAATTCACCAAGTCCTCTCAAAGGGACTGTAGCCTCTGAGCTGCAAAACAAACAGTAGGGATGTCCCGTTCAGGTATTTTTGCCCTCGAGTCCAAGTCATTTGATTTTGAGCATCTACCAATACCGAGTCCCTATTTGATACTTCTATAATCAGGGGTGCACATAATTTTTTCATCAAGGTTCTCATAGGAGAACTTGGCCCTGGTTCATTATTTATTTATTAACCTTAATTTTACCAGGAAATATCCCATTGAGTTTCAGAAACTCTTTTTCAGGGGAGTCCTGGATTACCACCTATAGAGCATGTTGTGCTCTTCTATACTTCTATAATAAGGTGCACATCATTTTTTCATCAAGACTCTCAAGGGAGAACTTGGCACTGATGCTCAGATGTAGACCCTCACCATAAGTGGGAATGGGGTGGGATGCAGCGCACATGCATTGTTCCAGGAATCAGCACCGCAGCAGTCTGACACCCTCTCCTCCTGGGCGGAGGCTCGGGGCGTCTGAACCGCGGAGCTGATTGTTGCCGTCATTTGAGGGCTTTGACAGTTCTGTGTCTAGAGTCTGCATAACAAGCTTCAAGCAGTTGGATGTGAGGCTCGTCAACTCACAGGATGCTCAGTCGGTGCCCTCGGTCTGCGAGGCACGAGGAGTCCGGTGCACACACACGATATCTGGTGCACTTGCAGACTGGCAGACCAGCTATGTGCAACCCTGTCTATAACACATAAAAAGGAATAAAGAAGAGTGAGGAAACAGATCTGCTTTCCACTTCAAGCTGCTTCCGTGTTCTAATTTGTCGGCATTTAACCAATAGCGTCTCTGCAACAAAGTGATGTCATGCCGCACGTGTTGCTGTTTCTGTGTGGAGTCAAGAGGTCTAACTCTGTGCCACCACATACCTATAGATGTGTTTAAAAATAATGAGAGTATATATACTTGTATATCAGAGTCTGGATCGGGAGGTAACGCCTGATTCCGATTGAGTCTGAAATCACATGATCCAGCCCGATTTCTGATCATGTGATCGAATCATCCCTAACAAACAGCGCTCCCATTTAAATAAGATATTTCTCATTTACTTAAAGGAAAATCTGCTCATATTTAATTAAATTAGTGACCCGAGAGCTGTGGTATTTGTTATTTTCATAAAGACAAAAAAAAGGAAAAAGTAACTATCAGTACTACAGGCTTAACAAAAATAACAGGGGGGAGGCATGTCAGGACAAAGCATAATTAATTATTTTTTTCATTTTAGCATCAATAATTGGGGACGCATCTTGATAATATCAAACAGAGCTCAAAGTAATTATCTCGCATAGCAATAATCTCAAGAAGCCATCATATAATTAGCACTGTTTGCTTTGTGAATCTGATGCCAAGAAGGACTCAATAGTGGATGCAAATGATGATTAAAGTATTCAGCAAAAATAAACAAATACAGAAAATAGAAGGGTGAATCTGGACCTGCTTCTTCTTGTACTGTATTTCAGAGAACCCTCAAATATTCTCTTTCCTTTAAACTCTATCAGAATGTGCAGAATGGAACAGCTAAACTTTCAGTATAATTTTTTTTTCTTTACCTCCCTAAAACATATTTTAGTGATTAATCAAGCTTTTTGGAGTTTGCCTTTGATTACCACTTGTCTGGTATAAACATAAGTGAAAAGGCAGAATCACTGGAACAATTACATAACTTTCATTACTTGTCCTGTCTGGGAGAGTCAGTATTTTAACCCACCCACAGATTTTGTTCATATTAGAATTGGTTGAACACTTCTGCAGCATGTCACTTTAATAATTCTGTAGAATTTTCAGACATTCATAAAGTTTCATCTTGTAAAATAAAGCTCCTCTAAAGTGACATAAAGCTCCTGTTACGTTTCATGCGTTGGATTGTATTTAAAACACCTCTGAATCATTGTCAAACGGCTGAAAAGAACGTCGCTGGAAATAAATCAAAAGCTCATGTAGACATGTTTCGAATCAATTCTCTCAAATAATCATGTTTAAAAGAACGTAACAAAGAACCTAACAGAGCTGGGTTATGTGATGAGGTGTCAGATGATGAAGAGAGTGAATAATAAATGCCACATTCAGTAATGTGTTAACTTTATTACCAGCGGTTTGTGTTTCCACTGTTTTTTGCTAGCTGACTGGAATCTCATTTTAAACCAATTGCATTGTTTTTTAAACCGTGCTTATGTGTGCATACTGCATGTTTATGAGTAATGTCTTATCAGGGAGATCTTATTTGTTCTCGTGTCCCCCTCCTGACTCTAAAACAATGATACTGCTCATATTTCACTATCACTATCTTGTTTTCTCTGTGACTATTGTATGTGTTAATGTCTTGTTGCTTGACAGAGTGGGTTTGTGAAATATTACCCTCATAACCATTTGTCATTACCCATTTTTTTGTTTTTGTTGTTGTTGTTGGAGCTCATAACCAGAGTTTGCACTCTAATAAACAAGTAAACAAAAGCTGCCATTTATGAGATTTTGAAGTTTAATTTTAAAATGAAATGAAAGGGGCAGCTTTGAAAACTCGATTTAAAATGCACTGCTTGATGCTTAAAGGATAAGTTCTGTTAGTGGGGCTATTATGAAAGGAAAGAATATAATACTTCATATGTACATAGCATTGCTCTGTTTATCCACCTATCTAAAGAGTATTATTAGAATATAACAATTTATTTGGATGAGCGGCTTCCAAATCTCAGAGTTGTGAATTGAGTCCCATGAATTGGACTCAATTCACATTTCTGATGATTTAGAGTTGACTAGAATAAATCACAAAAGGCTCGTGACTCGTCTCAGGCTTTAATACCAATGACTTGTGAGTTTACTTAAACTTGAGCCAGGTGAAAGCAAAAACATCTTTGAACCTAAAAACTTTATAATTACTGGAAACATCAGCCAAACTTTTTTCTGATCAAGTTGAGTCATGGTTGTTGTTTGTATATCTGTTCTGTCAAACGAAAAAACATTTTAAGAAACATATATTATTATTTCCATTGTTTAATATTGCTCAGTACACATTTTGTCAAATGTCTGTTTAGGACATAAAATTCAAAGTTTAGGACTTTGACTTGACTCAGGATGTCCTGGGACTTGACCTGTAAGTTGGACATCTTGGGATTTGACCTGAACGTATAATGGAAATACTTGAGACTTATACTTGTGACCTGCAAAACAAAGACTTGGTCCTGCTTCTGCTGAATCCTCAGCATGTATCTGTTTATCAGGAAGCTTTCATCTTCACTGCCTCAATATGAGGAAGATTATTTTCATGTTGCCATAAAAATGGAGTTGATGTTTACATCAGGGATATGTCAGTGACTGACAGAACATCTACAGCTGGTTTCTATAAGTGTAGGTTTTTAAAGGAAGCCCAGATGGTGATAAAAGAGCTGATCGACCAAGGAGGACAAGTCTTGTGCATTTCCATGATCACAGAAGAGGAAAAACATGTTATTTTTATTGCACATCAAGTCAGGCATGTTCTCCAGCATGTTGGGCATGCATGTTTCCACCACTGCGATCAAGAAGTCATAGTCAGAACCTCAGAGGATTCACGGCACAATCCAAACAGGAAGGATGAGCTGTACTTTACAGAAATGAACCCAAGTTTTTCTCCACCGCCTAAACTAAAAAAAACTTTATTCAAAATGATGGTTAGAGGAACGACTTGAGGAAAATTAGCTAAATTACCCAAAATATCAAGTCACCTGTGTAAAACAGGACCAGTTTGAGCATACATGTCACCAGAGGGACAAGGACATTCACTGACTCTTTCAGCTGACTGAATCAAAAGGGTCAGTGTGGAGATCTACAGCATCCTCTGTTTCATATTCAGCCAGATGAAACAAAATTCACTAAACAACATGATCTAATTCAACAAGACAAGAGCACTAAGCCTCTGTCAAAACCAAAATAATAGTGATCAAAGTGAATATCCTACACGTGTCAAAGGCATCAACCAATGTTAACCTGGCTGAGCAACATTCCACCAAATTTAGAAAACTAGCAATAAAGTATTAAACTCCTGAAGACTTTTTACCTCTACGTGGTCTAGACCAGAGGTTTTTAAAATGCCTTTAATGCAGTGCACACCAAAAGCACTTAGCACTGAGCTCACCTGGAATTCCACAACCAATTTCCTGAGAGATTTAAAATTCTGATGGGTGATATTTTTGGTAAGCGGAGGAAGCTCCTGGTTTTTACTCAGGGATGTCGGCTATAATATTGCATCCGAATCACTTAAAAATAATCCTTCTCACTTTCCCTGCTGGTGAGAGGAAAAAAGAAAAGCAGTAAGAAGTGTGTGTCTACATGGGGTTGTCTGATCCAGAGAGCAGCATGGGGATTTCAGGCTGGTGAAGGAGCTCGCTTCCACAGCGAACGACTACTGTTGCTCAGCTGGCAGCGGTTTGATGTGTTTATTGGCTGCAAGACACCACAGTCAAAGTTCAGCCAAATTGAACTTTGACTGTTGCAAGCTTCTGTGACAAGCTAGCTCCGTGCTGCATTGTGCTTGTGCCTTGCTTGGTGCAATGCAAAATTATTTGTGAGCAGAGCATGAGAGGCACCTCAAACCCTAAACATATAGAAGAGAGTTTTGACCTCCTATCCCAACAGCCAGTGGATCTTTAATACAATTGTATCAATAAATGAACTTTACCATCACAGTGATTGCATAAAGTGTGCTAACAGCAACATTTTATATTAATTTTGATTTCTGGAGGTCACTTTTCCAACTTTCTTTCTCACAAACCACAATTCAGTCCTGACCCACCCAAACTTTTTAGCATATGGTCTACAAATACATAATGGCAAAGGCTTGTGACCCAAATATCACTGTTCAACTATGCAGATGTTGCTAAAAGCTAAATAAACAGGAGCACAATGAAAACAGTAGCAGCTTCTAATAATATTGTACAGCTTATGTCCATATATGGGTTTTATCTTTAGCTTCTACATCAGTTATTCTGAAAATCTATTTGGGTTTATTTTTTAGAATCAGTTGATTTCTAGAAACCCCAAACCTAGTGTCCTGTGATGTGCAGTGGGGTCCTGACTTTGGAACTGCTGGTCCAGACTGTAAAATAATCAGTAAGGATGTGAATCACAGTTTTCTTCATGCACAACTCGCAGAGCACATATCCCTGACTCAGACATATAGTGCACACATGTAGTCTCCTTTATGCTAACCTGTCTATAAACAGATGCTGTGCCTTCAGCTTCAGTCTCGTCTTCTTTATTTCATATGCAAAGTGACATCTCAGAGTTTATATCACCACAAAACCAACAAGGTGTGGATGATATTTAAAATTGGCACCGCAAGTAATTGTGTTGGCCAGTAATCTTAAATTCAATCTTGTCTATTTATTTTAGCTCTTGAAGTTTTAATGGAGCTGAGCTGAAAATTTGCAAATTAAATGCTCTAAAAGCCAAGAAATAAGATAAAACGGCATGCAAAACTCATCTACTTTCTTTTGCAGGAGAGAAGACTCGGGTCTCTTGACATATAAAGAACACCTGCCGGTCAGCCAGGTTGCCGTTGGTGACACAAACAGACCTGGCTCTGAGGCCAAACTCACCGTTGGACCTCTCCGTTGCTATGGAGACAGTAAGTCTTGCGTCACTTGTACATATGTACTCTGCTGTAGGGCAAAGAGCAGCTTCTGGTATGGAAAAGAATAAAGATCTACTGTGCTTAGATTTATTAATAAACCGTGGAGATGGTTAGAGTGCCTGAATCAGTTAATGAATGTAAGAGGGATACAAGATGTAGAAAATTTTATTTGCAGTGGATGTTTACAGAAAATGAGTTGGCAAGTGTTTTAAAAAG
The DNA here is from genome assembly GCA_006937965.1 of Callopanchax toddi. Taxonomy (NCBI): domain Eukaryota; kingdom Metazoa; phylum Chordata; class Actinopteri; order Cyprinodontiformes; family Nothobranchiidae; genus Callopanchax; species Callopanchax toddi. Next base: position 866,299 of record SSNR01000269.1, on the reverse strand, counting down.
AAGACTGATTGCTTTTTATTTTCATGCAAACACTGGGTCTTTTTTCTACTTCCAGCACCTCCAATGCGATGAGTTTTAAATGTGAACTGTGTCCTAAAAAGGGGGGAAGCAATTTGAAGAAATCACTGTGAGGTCTAGGGAAATTAAAAGCATTTTCCTTGTTTTTATCCGGTGCCAAACAAATTTAGTTAGAAACAAATTATTTTCAGATAAACTGATAATGAGAAATATTGCTGCAGATCTTAAACATCAAAACATGTTTTTTTCTGTTATTCATTTTAATTAGAAGGGATTACTAATGTCCTCTGAAGACTTTTCGCAAAAGATCTAAATAGCAAAAGACAAGTGAATTAGATAATTGAATTGACATTTGTTAGAGGAAACTGCAGCAATAATGTTGCATATTTCCTCAACACTGGAACACATGGAACTATGACGGCATGTTTCAGGCTAATTCAGGAGGAATCCATTTTTGTTTTGTTTGTTTCTCAAATTTGAGAATGAAGTTGTTAAAAAAGGCAAAAGGTGAAGAAGTAAGTCACAAGTAACTTAGTACATACAGTACATAGAGCTCTTTTCACAGATGAATTGTACAGGTGGAGAAAATGCTGGGGGGGAAAGTTGCAATACAATTTCCAGAATTAAGTTGAAATGTTAAGAAAAAAGACAAAATGACGAGAAAAATTAAGTCAAATTTTTAAAGAAAAAACATGAAATGTCAAAAAAAATTCTCTCATTATTTCCAGGAAAAGCTGAAATATCAAGAAAAAAGGTCAGATGTTGAACATGAAAATTGTAGAAATATTTCTGGAATAAATTCAAAAGCTAAAGGGAAAAAAATACAAAAAGTTGAGAAAAAAGTAAAAATAGTGATCTCTTTTAAGATTAGTGTACAATTCAGACTTTAAGGAGATCCCCATTGTGCTCCTTAACTCAGCTGTATTTGTTCTGTTTTTATTATTGTTTTATTATTATTGTTAACCATGGGTTCTGGCTGAACTTTTATTGGGTAAAATAGAAAATAACAAAAAGTATTTTCTAGAATAGGTATGTGGCCATCTCTTCTCTCACAGTAACATAGCAGAACTCACAGGAATTCTTTCAAGCTTTCATAATAAAAGTTTTATATACGTGGAACCAGAATGCTCATAAAACATCTGAAGCTACGAAAAAAGCTCCTTTTTGTGTTTTCTGATCATAATCATGCTGCGGCCCAAGCTGCTAGAAAATTAGACGTTATTCACAAGGTGTGTACAATTCCAGATAAATGGTACATGTATGGTATGTTTATGGTATACAAGCTTTAAAAGTATATTAATAGTAATAAATAGTTTTTGCAAGGCATTGTGGGTATCATAGGTCAGCTAATGATAGAGGCTGTCATTGTTTAGTTCAGAACAAGTAAAAATTCATGAATGTAGCCCAGAGATAAATCGTCCTGCGCTCATTGATATCAGTAATATCTTATAATGAACTTTGTAGAATATTTTGCTGGATGGGAGAAAACTAGTGTGAGCGTTTATAGATTAGCCGCAGGGGTAAAAGCGACCTTTGAATGAGGCAGGAGGGCTGCAGTTACAGTGGCCTAATTGAGAAGCAATGTGTGTGTGTGTGTGCGTGCGTGCGTGTGCGTGTTAATGACCTGCTCCGAGTCATCAGCAGTGAGGGGCAGTTTCATTTTCAAACTATTCCTCAGCTGGTTGGAGTGACTGTAACCTTTGTGAAGTTCACATCAAAGGTTGAATGAAGAGAACACCTCCAGCCTCTGTAATGCAACTCTTAATAAAAAAGTCCCCATTTTGCACTGTGTAGCGTTAGAACAGTGAGGACGAGAGCAAAGGTCAGTTTTGTTGTTTGCTGATCATGTGAGAAACAGTTAATTGTAATTCAGCAGGGTTTAAAAACAGCTGTCTATCACAAACACGTTAAAATGTGCAATTCATTATTAATTTCTTGAGATTAGAACTTCTTTACTTTTGTGGTTTAAGAAGTATTGGTCAAGTTGATTGAAGTGCAGTTATAGTGTTTTCGTGTATTCTTTTACATGAACAAATCATGTAATGGTTATGTATCCAAAAAAGATGTGTTTTTTTTTTTGTCTTATGCAGCTTTGCCTGGATAAAAATTGACTGTTTTTTAATCCCAGTGGAAAAATTTGCTGAAAGAGAAGTCGATGTTTGCAAATGCAGCACTCCAACATAGCCAAGTCTCCGACTCTTCAGAAAGTTACAGGCTGAGTCCTGTAGCAGAGTCAAACTCTAAATCAAATAAATTATAAATAAACTCATTCACAACTCTATTTGCTGACATAGCTTGAATGTGCACGCACGCATGCTTGCATGCATGCATGCGTGCGTGTGGTGCAGATCTTTACACAAAGAGCTTGGAAAAGAATTCAGCAATATCTATTGATCTATAGTCCTCTTTACATATCCCTCAAAAACTTTTAAAGGTTCATTAAAATAAGACAAAACAAGGAAATCAAATAAAACAGAAAAATCTACAAAGAGACTCATCTAATCTGAAAACATCATACTAATGATGAGATCTATAACATCTATAGTGGACAAAAGAATAAAATGCATAAGTTGAGGCTAGAAGATAATGTAAACACCTCCCCCTAGTGGCTGGCTTCAGTCTACATTTTAAGCTCCACCCACTCAGTGTCAATAAATGGGGCATTTTCTTAAATAAAAATAAAGACACACCTCCAATCTTTTGTTGTTGTTGTTGTTCCAGGTGTTGAATCCTGTACATTTATGTAGTTTTCACCATGCTGATGCGTGTTCAAATTCTTGTATTTAGTTCTATGATTCTTAAAAAAAACACTCCATGAAACATATTTTTAATTACTTTAGGTATTTCAGTTATTTGATAATTCTGAAGTGTTTCATCTCTTTCCATTTGAGCACATTCTTTTATTGTCAGTCAAGTCCCTGTGTTTGTCCTCACCTGCACATCAGACTTCTAACACATTAGTTTAAGCAGTAGTTTGATCCTCCCTGTTTCTCCACTCCTCTGTTCTTCTAATCAATGTTGGTACTCTCCTCTCAGTGGGACTTGGGCTGAGCTGGAAGATGCTCACGGATCCTACAGTGCTGTCATATTGATCACTTCCCATAAAAACTCCAGAGCTGTACTTTTTCACTTCATCTTGAATCTTTCTGGTGTTTTTACACACTTTAAGTCCAGTTTGTCTGGAATAACTGGATCAAATACCAAGGCACCTTTTATGTCACAATTTGCTCTAATGATAGTGGACTTCAACACTTAATATTAAAGACCATACAGCTGAGGGGGAAAGCTCCTCTCATGAGGGGATATTCAGATGCTGCAGCCTGTTTTTTACTTGAGCCCCAGTTGTGTCAAACCAGCCTGAAGATCACAAACATTGATGCTTGTCAGTTTGTAAAGATATGATGTCACTCTGCCTCACAATGGAAAGCTGTAAATCTTCTCTGTCTGTCTGTGTCATCTACAGTCAGTGCTCCTGGCGTAACAGAGCACCAAATCCTTTTTTGCTTTCTTCAAATCCAACCTGAATGCTTGATATCATCCAGGTTTTCTTGGAAATGTTTCCCTTCATTTCCTCTGATTGTGAACTCAAAACTTAAAATCAACCAACACACATGTGCAGTCCTCAAATAAGGGTTTGTGCCTTTTGAATTTCTTTCACATCTTTGTTTTTCCTGCTCTTTAAAAGAAAAAAAACAAGCACAAGAAGGAAGTAATATCAATACATTCAGTTTACCATATTACTAGAGAGGTTTTGCGTGAAGTAATATCCTTAAGAGAGGAAAAGCAAACATGGATCTTTAGGGCAATCCGGCCTGGTCCTTAGAATAATGCTTCATAAAGAAGTCTATTGACTGCTCATTTTTCATACTTAAGGGAATAATAGAATGGAGCTATGCCTCTAGAGAGACAGCGCTGGATTAAAGAATACAAAGAAATATAGCATGGAGTTTCATAGATATAGCTTTATGGTTAATTTTTCACCCATTTCTGTCTCTATTCGTCCACGTGTCCATTCATTCAGCAGACAGGAAGTGGCCTGGTTCTGTCAAGGGTGCTGAACATGACAGACCACCTGTCCCCTCCTTTCTCCCTTGGTGTCACACTGATTACGGTCCCTCCTCATCAACAACCTGGTGCTACTCTCACTAATGTCCCTTCATCAAGGAGCTGCCAACATACAAACAAACCATGATGTAATGACCCATGACATCACATCTGTTTGTGTCTATGGGAGTCAATCATGTAGTAATGTGGCTAACTTAGTTACTGAAGATGGATCTTTGTGTCCCTTGTGTGCAGTCAAAGTCTCTTTAACAGCTATCCTTGTGTTATTCCTCGAGTCTGCGAGAGATAAAAGAGAGATCTTCATTTAGATTGAGTGACTAAATTAACAAAGTTTAAAATGAAGATGACTTTAGGGTTTTTTATTCCTCATAGTGTTGGCCAAGACACCGGAACATGGAGCGTATATTATACATTGGCCCATTAAGGCATATTAAATGTATATTAAAATTTCACACGTGAATAGGTACTCCTTGTATGATTGATGCTTTTCATACTGTGCATGGAGCTCTGTCTCAATAAGAGCAATGACGATTGGCTGCCATATAATGGGTTTTCATATGCAAATGACTAATGTCTTGAGCAGCCAGGGAAAGTTTTACTAAGGTAGTTTGTGTGTGTGTGTATGTGAGTGTGTGTGTGTGTGTGATAAGGAGAGAGGGTGTGCACTGCAGCTCTCTGTGCATGTGTGTGTCTGTGTACGTTCCTCGGCATTAATGAAGCCCATTTCCATGGCTAGTTTAATGGCAGCCTATACAGTCACAGGCAGATGAAGGGAAATTAGTTCCATTTATTGATGTTAAAAGGGTTTGGACATTTTAATTGATGGGAATGAAAATAAAAGATAGCAAATGAAGCAAAGCAGAGCACCGATATTCTGCCATTATGATGTTACGGACCTGCTTTGAGACATGTCCAGCCTCGTGAATGACCGCAAATGAAAGCTTACATGGGATCACTTATAATAGTTCAGAGCTAATTAACTGCCTTGTATTCATTTGAGTCTTTGTAAGTGATACCATTCCAACATTTGCGAACGTAGCTGTTCATGTGTGCCTTTTAGAGCACAGTCACAGCAGACAGTTGCTGCCTTGAGTTTTTAATGAGTTGCCAATAAACAGACACTATTGCCACACAGAGGCTATTGTTTGAATATTCAATTCATCCTCTATGTTTGACACTTGCATTTCTTCCTGGACTTTGATGGTTTTTGTCTACCATAATTTTCCAGGTCAAAATCTCTGTCATGAGATAGATAGGACTATGGTCAAGAAAACTGTCAAAGATGTATTCTGACTCTCATTCTTTGTGATGGATTAGACTCCAGTCCTTTCAACCCTGACCAAGATTAAGCTAGAACATGATGGATGGATGGATGGATGGATGGATGGATGGATGGATGGATGGATGGATGGATGGATGGATGGATGGATGGATGGATGGATGGATGGATGGATGGATGGATGGATGGATGGATGGATGGATGGATGGAACCTGATTAATAGCGGAGATTGTTAGTCATTTTTTTCGTGTTTCCTTAGAATTTTCAGAACTGTGCAAAAGCTTCAAACTTTGCATTCACTTTCACATAGTTAGACATTCTTGTAATCTTTTAAAGTTGTCTTGATGACTAGTTTTTGACCATGACAGCATAAGGTTCAGTAAGGACCAACCATACATTCATTTTCTGCTGCCTATCTGAATTTGAGTTGCCAAGTTAACCAATCCAGCAGGGAAACCCAGACAACCCATATCCCTGATGACACCCTCCAACTGGCATCTTAAGACCTGACCTCTTTTGATGTAGCTTTCCTCCAAGTTAATTAGCAAACCTAATAAATTAACTTGGACAAACTAAAGCATTTTTTTAAAGATGGATCCAGATATTTTTTTTCAGTGTATGACAGTTTAAACCCAGTTTCCTCTTAAAAGATAAACAGTTCAACGCTTCAATTCAACAGTTTTTTTAAAATACAACTTATCAGTAACAGAATGAATCAAAGTCTTGTCACCAGTCTTTATCTCTGTGGTAACTTTGGACAATTTCTATTTAAACCTTCAAATTTCTGACGAATCATTTGATCTGTAAAAGGTTTCACCAGTAGATAATCTGAGTTATCTTCTTGAAATCTAGAAGTCATTGCAAACATTTACAATTATATCATTTTGAATTTAATTCTACAGCATAAATATTTTGCAAAAGAATTATGTTAATAATTCCATGTAAGTGATTTTGGTGTAAATTGATTTAATTATATTCTTGAGTGCTTCAGTCTTGATTTTATGAACCTACTGTATTATACCAATGTATCTACTCTAGGCTCTTCTCCAATCCAGGCTCTAAATCTTCTTCATTCTGCTTTTTTTCCTATCAAATTATGACTTGGGAGTCTGTTTTAACAAGAGACTGTCATTCAAGATTCATGTAACTTTTGACTCTCACATTAAAAACTTGTAGAGCGTTATAGGCCGTCTGTCATTCCTTAATCGTAAAAATTCAGTTTTATAACTTTAATATCAGCACTTGATTGAAGTAATTCTGCTCTGTCATTCATTACTTTACTGCCAAACCTTATTTATTGTATTGGATCACAAATGAAAAACTGTAAAGCTCACTTATTGCATTCAATGTATCAAGAAGGAATAATAATATTGTGGTGTAGATCAAAAGTGCTCAACTGTCAAAGTCATTCTCCTGTTAATCTTGTGACTGTAGTCAGTAACGACCCTGGAAATTTCACGAGCACACAGTTATGTGAGCAGAACTAGTTTTATTCACCATTTAATAAAAAAGAACTGCCCTCAAACTAAGTTCATTCATTATCCCTGGCAAGCAAAGCTTCATTTCCATGAATTTATGTTTTGTGATTTGTATTTTTATCTTCTTTTCTGATTGTATTTGCTAATATAAGGATGCTTGATTAAAGACCCATATAACTATTTAAGTACCCAATCATGTATATGTCTTCAAGGAAAAGTACAGGTATTTCCAGTATTTACTGCAAAAAAGAAAAGAGGGTTCCAATTTCTATTTTTTATATAATTTCTCTATTTGTGTCACTCTAAGCTCGGAGGGTTCTGTGCTAAAAATGTCTGACAAGCAACTTAATTACACAGAGAGATTGATAAAGGTCTCAAATGACAGACGCAAACTAATTACCCAAACATTCAAATGCTACATTTACCCTGCGTATACTATACCTAGACCATAAAATGACAGGCCACAGATGGCTCAATTACACAAATGAGATGAAAAACAAGTCTCAATGGAAATTAAAAAATGATTGAGGAAGGTGTACACGCTCGATCTGCCAGCCTTCAACTCTTTGCAAGAACTGTATATAAGTTTGAGTGTTTTTCACAATCATATTCCAGCCATGCCCTCAGGGGCACGTTGAATAGATGAGGCTAATCTTAGCCCTCAGATGAAAACCCTCCCCGACAACTTTAACTTGAAGTACAAAGAATGGAAGAATGAGACAAAAGTTTAATCAGATGTCAGAGTGTGTGTGTGTTCAAAACATGGCGCTCGAGCCTCGAAACACAATTTACAGTAACACAATATCAATAGTCTCCATCTGTTATTTGTGTTTATAATGTGAGTTCTCCTGTAATTTGTTTTACTTGTCTTTGTTTGTATGTTTGAAAATGTCCACATTAATGACCTGCAGCGGTGCAGACAGTCGTCTTCGCCATCTGTTGCTTCTGGCACATAACCCATCTGGTCAAGCGCACACAGATGAATCACCCACTTGGCTTCGAGGTCCAGACTTCACCTCGAACTGTATCTCACATCGTGTCGTCCTCCACAGTTCACTGAGCTTGGTTTCAGTCTCTTTAAATTAACACCTGTTTTCAGTGTTTAGTGGAAATGCTTAATCTAAGAACACAATATGGATGAAAGAAAAGTTAGACTGGTTATCTGCACTTAAAGGCAGGTTATCAACATAGTGTAACTGTATTTGAAGTAACCTGTGACCCAAAGTCACCAATCAACTACATAGTGTAGCGCTGGCAAAGCGTTACTATCTCTGATTTCTGACTCTTGGTTCATCACAACAATAACTCATCTTTTTCCTAATAACTTGGATTAAAATGACTCTTTTATTATGTTGTAACCTGAATCAACATTCCTTCCAGGACCGGTCGTGTCGGAAGACTCAAGAGATTTTCTTTAATTAATAATTAAACTTAAAGACTCTTTGATGTCTCATTCTAAAGACACTACCTTTTAATCCACTGTCCAGAAATGTCTTAATATGATTAATTCATCTTCTTCCAGTATTCATGAATGTTGATGTTGCATCAGTATTATTTTATGGTTTCTACTTTTGCTAAAAGGGTTAAAACATATTTATAATCCAGCTAAACTTCCTGGGTTTCTAATGACGAGAACCACGTGACTTGGTAACTCCGTTCCCATTGGTCCACGCGTCCAAACCGGGCCACGTCCCAACTTCCTGCCTGGAAGAGCTGAGTCTCTTCAGTTCTCGTCAACCCCACGACGAGAAAACACAGCCTCCGTTTTCCTCCGCTACACGGAAGGCCTTGATGCCGACCGAGCTCGTGAGTAAAACCAGCCTCACCGGTCGATGACAATCTGCTCCGGCTGAGAAGCCAGACACCACGGTCTGCTTCTTTCCACCTGCCATGGAAAAGCCGGTTAGCCTCTGCACCAGCCGATCATGGAGCCGCTGACACCGACTCGCTCAGACACCTCCGTGCCTCGGACCGACCTCCGGGTCCCGGGGACAACTCCGAGGTTCGTCCGACAACGCTCACTCGACGAACCTCCTCCACCTCCACGCCGAGGCGATCTGGAGCGGTTCAGTAGGTACCAACCCGACCTGGTAAACCCGAGGCTATTGATAAATAACACTCCATCAAGTTAGCTTAGTTCCCCTCAGAACTAACTAGCCGAGATCCCTAGATATTAACATATCACGGGCTCTCGTCATTAACTCTCAGCTTAATAACATCAGAAGAATCTCTTAAGATGCAACTACCTACCTCATATCTGTCTGTTTATTCAATCTGTTTTCTTTAATAAAATAACTGAAGTCTAAGTCAGCTTCTGGGTTATACCTTTCAAATATACGTGCGTAGGTCTCCCTTTGAATCAAAGTGAATCTAGATGCCTGCATAACC
>SSNR01000269.1:846162-856930 GCA_006937965.1 Callopanchax toddi | reverse complement strand
GTGAAGGCCAACTTCCACGTTGGTTACCACCCCGAATCGTCTGGCCAGGTTGAAAGGGCGAACCGCACTGTGGTTTCTATCCTGAAGAAATATGTCTCAGCTAACCACAGTGACTGGGATGTGAAACTTCCGTTGGCGCTGATGGCTATCAGAGCCACGCCCAACGAGTCTACAGGTGTCTCTCCATTCGAGATGATGACCGGTAGGCAGATGACACTCCCACTTCACCTGCTCTATGGGCCTAGGGACTGTGAGGCTGTTCCAGCTCACACTAATGAGAAGTATCTAAAGGACTTAAAAGGACATCTACAGGCCGCCTTCTCCTTTGCTCAAACAAATCTGAGTAAAACGGCTGAAGGTAGGAAAGCTTATTATGACCAAAATGCTTCACATGACGAACTCCAGGTGGGTGATCGGGCTTGGTTTTACGACTACGCGCCTAGACCAGGGCAGACAAAGGTCGGCTCTGGTAGACTCGCTAAAAAGCTTCTCCCAAAGTGGAAAGGGCCGTTCCGTATAACCGACAAACTCTCACCCGTCGTTTACCAGTTACGGATCCCTAAGGGTCCGAAAGAACCCGTCCTCAAGTGGGTTCACAGAAATCAGATCAAACCTCACAAAGTCCGCTTCGGTACCTCTGAGCCGTCGCCAGGTTCAGAGGGTGATGTGACTTGAGGCCTCCCAGGTTTCCACCTGTTGTCNGAGTGGACAGAACAACAACAGCAGGCCATGGAGTCACTCAAGGCCGCGTTGTGTTCCGCTCCCTGCCTCGCTCTTCCCGATTGTAACAAAGAGTTCCATCTGGAAGTGGGTTTCTCTACCCAATGCTTGAGCGCTGGTCTGTACCAACAGCACGACTGCGACAAGCGTGTCGTAGCCTACGCTAGTAGGCCCCTGACTGGTCCAGAGCTAAAATACTCTGACTGTGAAAAAGCCCTGCTGTCCACCATGTGGGCAGTTAAACACTTTTCCAACTTCATTGGGGGCCAGAAAATCATCATTGAGACTCAACACCAGCCCGTGACCTTCTTGAACAGTCAACGCATCAGAGATGGTGTGGTGACTAATGCACGCATTGCTTCTTGGCTTTTAGCGCTGCAAAGCTTCGACATCGAGGTGCGCTATAATCTTAACAAAAGCAACGCTCTTGGCACGGGGTTGGCGGCCTGCCAACATTGTTCTGACGACTCTGGTGCGGCTAGCCCGCCTCCAGTGAGTCCAAGGGTTCTGGAGAACCCCAATCACCATTACTTTGACAAAACCCTCTGTGAGGGAATGACCACAGCCTACGTTGATGGCAGCTCCTTTCGCCATGACAAAGACAGAAGCTCTGGCGTGGGCATAGTGTGGCTTGATGATGGAAAAGAAGAATCTTGGTGCTATAGACTGGGACCCCAGTCTTCGCAATATGCGGAGGTGGCTGGGATTCTGATAGTCCTCCAGGTGGCAGCGAACCGAGACGTTCGCAACCTGGTGGACAAAGAAAAGAATGACCTTGCCGACTCGTTGGCTAAACAGGGTGCCCACTGCGGCACGCCATGGTACTTTGACTCCCAGGGACCCCCTGAGAGTGACACTTCTCATTCACGTGCACCTGCAGAGGTGTGCGTGGTGACGCGAGCTCAAGCCGCCAAGACGTCCTCCGACCAACCGTCGGATGGATTTGTCTCTGTCACTCCAGCTGTCTCTGAAAACGACATTGTCTCTCTCCAGGACCAGGACCCTGCTATCAGCAGGATGATCCGGTTTCTGGCTGATCCAAAAACTTCTCAACCCTCTCCAGCCGACCTTGACTCTATACCTGAACTTCGTTCTCTCTTTCGTGTTAGAGCCACTCTGAGGATGGAAAGGGGGGTGCTTATGCATGTGGCTAGGCCTCCCTCTTCACCTGTCCTCGTGGTGCCGCCTTCACTACGGGNAACCTCCATGGAACGAGCACCAGCTCCATCACTCACTACAGCAGACCTGTACAAAATGGCTGAATTTATCACTAAATTTGAGCCTTCTTATAGTGATGACTTAAAGCTTGTGTCTTATCTAAAACAAATCAACCGTCATTTGACAAGGTTTCCTGATGCCACTGTTTCTGATAAAATATTTCTCATCCAAATCACTTCTTCTGAGGAAGTGTGTGATTTCATTGACCGTCAATTACCTGAAATCAGGAATGACTTCTCTCAGCTCACCAAAGCTTTAGAGGAGGAATTCTCAGGTAACTCATTCAAAGACGGCTATACACATGCTTTATCAGTAAAACATGACCCATCTGAAGACCCACAACACTTCTACTCCCGGCTTCATCGTGCTTTCTTCGGAAAAACAAATGAACAGGGAATGGAAGAATGTGAGGACTTTAAACATCTTTTCCTCGGGAACCTACATCCATCCTACAAAGGTATTCTGAGCGAGTATCGTTTCAATAAGACGACCGTGAAGGAATACAGAGAGCGCGCAGGGAATATTTTCAGAAATAACTCCCTCGACGACCTTAACCCACAGGGGTCTGATGCGGAGCTTCCCGCAAACGACGACTCCCGCTCAAACCCTCAGGCCTCATGCACCACAGTGCTCCAAGACACAGTGGTTGACTCATCTTCTGGGCCACGGCCCAAGACACCCTACAAAGGGGCGAAGTTTAAACGCTCCCCCTTACATAAAAGGTCAAAAAGACCCAGGTGGAGCCCACGTGCTGAACGTTGGCGCTCACTGGTGAATCCTCGGAAGGCCTCACGTTCGCCAGCCAGCCTTAGGCGACGTGGCGACCGTGACTTACCTTCTAAGTTCTCCTCTAAAGACCTCCGGAAACCAGTAAGACACATGCTGCCAATCACAGCTACTGCTGTCGATGAACAGGCCTCCAGTACAGAGGGGGGGGAAGAAGAATCCCCCACAGACTCACTGAGGGCGTTTATCGCAGCTGTCCGTGCTGGAAAAATTCCTAGGGGTAAACACAGGGTCACTAAAAGGGACCCTGAAGAAAAGAGGAGGGCTAAACCACCTGACAAACACCACGTCCATCCTCCTAGTTACATCAGGGGGGTGACCTATCTCTGTGACTTCATAATAGATGAGAGAGACAAGCCGCTCCTACCTATAAGGGTGGAGGACGCGCTCACCATTAAGGCTCTCATGGACTCAGGCGCAGACCTCACTTTCATGTCCCGCCTCTTCTTTGACGCCATCTGTCTGGTCACTGAGATAGAGGGTTACACACCAGACCTGGTTCCATGTAAAGTGGATATTCAGGGGTTTGTGAATAGGTCTGAGCGTATACATCACATGACTCTCCTTCACTTCGAGGTCGGTTGGATGGAATTCGACCACCCAGTGTACGTGTCTGAGTCCATAAACGCCGACTTCATTGCAGGGAACGACCTCACGAATCGCCTTCAACTAATAGTTGATTACGGTAGGGCCAGGATGTGGACCCGAGGCAAAGAACCCAAACCCATAACCCTCCCTGCCGGACTTCAACATCGCTGTCTGGTAGAAGAACAACAGAGCCTCCCTCCAGGGAGACCTCCAGAAATTCTGTCCCACATCGAAAAGATTGTGGAGGAAGCAGATGCTCTAGTAGACGACGTTGAGCGTAATAAGCTCCGTCAACTCCTACTTAAGTACAAAGACTCCCTCTCAGTTGACTCCTTGGATTGTGGCCTGACTACAATCCATGAGGTAACAATCCCCACAGCGGCGGGTGCACCTCCAACTTTTGTGAAACAATACAAACTTCCCCTGCTGTCCGAAGGACCTGTACAGGAGATCATTGACAACCTGTTGGAGAAGGGTATCATTCGACCCTGTAACAGCACCTACTCTGCGCCGTTGTGGCCTGTTAAGAAACCTAACGGGAAATGGCGACTGACCATCGACTACCGACAACTAAACAAACAGGTTTCGCTGTCGCGGTGGCCGTCGATCCGCCTGGATCAGGAACTCCCAAAGGTAAGAGAGGCAAAGTACTTTTCTACTCTTGACATCGCTTCTGGATTCTGGACCATACCGGTCCACGAATCCGACCAACACAAGTTGGCTTTCACCTTTGCCAACCGCCAATACACCTTCACACGGTGTCCATTCGGCTACTCTAACTCTCCCTCTGAGTTTAACATCTTCTTAAACAAGGCATGTCCCGACGCTCGTCAGCGCGGAACCATCATCTATGTCGACGACATTCTGGTTGGACAACCATCGTTAGATGAACACCTAGCCGAGCTGGACCACGTAATGGGTCAGCTAACAGCGGCAGGTGCAAAAATATCTGTCTCAAAGGGTCAATGGTGCAGATCTGAGGTACAGTTCGTTGGCCTCCGTGTGGGACCACACGGGGTGCAGCCACAGCTGGGTCGGATACAAGGTGTCACCACCATTAAGGCTCCAACGAACGTCACTGAACTTCGGAGCTTTCTTGGGGTGTGCAACTACTCCCGCCAGTTTGTGGAAAATTATGCAGAGTTAGCGNTCAAAAACTCAATCCTTAGTTTACTAAGTTATTTCCAAAACTTTAAATAGTTAAACTTAGGTTAAAATATGACGTAATGTCTTTCCAAATTCACTTTAAAAGTGTCACTCCTAGAGTAACCTCATGGGAGTGAAGTCAATCTCTTCAGAGTTTTATACAAAATAGAGCTCTTAAATCATTTAAATAGGTTGAATCCTTAATTAAATGTAATGGCATGACACATAGCCTTATTTTTAAATTAGATTAATTTAATTTTTCTAGTTTATTTTAACCAAATCTGCCTACATTCACACATTTTGAATGCCCCTTTACCAGATTGTGGTTGTTTTGCTGTGCTGTGCCTTTCTTCTGCTCTACTGTCCAGCCGCCGGACGTCCAAGGTCCCAACTGGTCTCGTCTGCGACTCATCTGCCGACGCTGCTCTGGGTTGGAACTCTTCATCAACGACGCCCCGCTGCTGCCGACCCCCTTCACGGACTGCCCCACTCTTCAGTCTCCTGGCACCGTTTGGATCGGTGCCCTCCTCCTGATTCTGTTTCCGGTGTGGGATGCTTCCTGATTCCTGAAGGTCACTGACACAGGTGCCCCTGTGTCTGGTAAAACTCAAGCTCTGATTCATTTTTGATTGACTCTGTCTGGTGGAAAGGTACCACAAACCTTTCTTCCCTTTGGTTCATGATGACCCACGATGTCCTCCATCATCGGATTGGTATTTCAAGGCAACGACCTTCTGCTAGGAGTCCTCGTCTTGAAATAAGGGGGGATATGTAGCGCCGGCAAAGGCGTTACTATCTCTGAATTCTGACCTCTGGTTCATCACAACAATAACTCATCTTTTTCCCAATAACTTGGATTAAAATGACTCTTTTATTATGTTGTAACCTGAATCAACATTCCTTCCAGGACCGGTCGTGTCGGAAGACTCAGAAGACTTCCTTTAATTAATAATTAAACTTAAGGACTCTTTGATGTCTCATTCTAAAAAGACACTACCTTTAATCCACTGTCCAGAAATGTCTTAATATGATTAATTCATTTTCTTCCAGTATTAATGAATGTTGATGTTGCATCAGTATTATTTCATGTTTCTACTTTTGCTAAAAGGTTAAAGCATATTAATAATCCATCTAAGTTAGTCCTGGGCTTCCTTAATGACGAGAACCACGTGACTTGGTAACTCTTTCCCCATTGGGCCACGCGTCCAAAGTTCGCTCTGTCCGGCTTCCTGTCTGGAAGCTAAACAGTTCTCGTTCAACCTACAACGAGAGAACACAGCCTCCGTTTTCTCCGTTACACGGTAGGCTTTGATGCCGACTGCACATTTGGGTCTTAGCCCCAAGCANCTTCTACTCCCGGCTTCATCGTGCTTTCTTCGGAAAAACAAATGAACAGGGAATGGAAGAATGTGAGGACTTTAAACATCTTTTCCTTGGGAACCTACATCCATCCTACAAAGGTATTCTGAGCGAGTATCGTTTCAATAAGACGACCGTGAAGGAATACAGAGAGCGCGCGGGGAATATTTTCAGAAATAATTCCCTCGACGACCTTAACCCACAGGGGTCTGATGCGGAGCTTCCCGCAAACGACGACTCCCGCTCAAACCCACAGGCCTCATGCACCACAGTGCTCCAAGACACAGTGGTTGACTCATCTTCTGGGCCACGGCCCAAGACACCCTACAAAGGGGCGAAGTTTAAATGCTCCCCCTTACATAAAAGGTCAAAAAGACCCAGGTGGAGCCCACGTGCTGAACGTTGGCGCTCACTGGTGAATCCTCGGAAGATCTCACGTTCGCCAGCCAGCCTTAGGCGACGTGGTGACCGTGACTTACCTTCTAAGTTCTCCTCTAAAGACCTCCGGAAACCAGTAGGACACATGCTGCCAATCACAGCCACTGCTGTCGATGAACAGGCCTCCAGTTCAGAGGGGGGTGAAGAAGAATCCCCCACAGACTCACTGAGGGCGTTTATCGCAGCTGTCCGTGCTGGAAAAATTCCTAGGGGTAAACACAGGGTCACTAAAAGGGACCCTGAAGAAAAGAGGAGGGCTAAACCACCTGACAAAGGGCACCACGTGCATCCTCCTGGTTGCATCAGGGGGGTGACCTATCTCTGTGACTTCGTAATAGATGAGAGAGACAAGCCGCTCCTACCCATAAGGGTGGAGGACGCGCTCACCATTAAGGCTCTCATGGACACAGGCGCAGACCTCACTTTCATGTCCCGCCTCTTCTTTGACGCCATCTGTCTGGTCACTGAGATAGAGGGTTACACACCAGACCTGGTTCCGTGTAAAGTGGATATTCAGGGGTTTGTGAATAGGTCTGAGCGTATACATCACATGACTCTCCTTCACTTCGAGGTCGGGTGGATGGAATTCGACCACCCAGTGTACGTGTCTGAGTCCATAAACGCCGACTTCATTGCAGGGAACGACCTCACGGATCGCCTTCAACTAGTAGTTGATTACGTTAGGGCCAGGATGTGGACCCGAGGCAAAGAACCCAAACCCATAACCCTCCCTGCCGGACTTCAACATCGCTGTCTGGTAGAAGAACAACAGAGCCTCCCTCCAGGGAGACCTCCAGAAATTCTGTCCCACATCGAAAAGATTGTGGAGGAAGCAGATGCTCTAGTAGACGACGTTGAGCGTAACAAGCTCCGTCAACTCCTACTTAAGTACAAAGACTCCCTCTCAGTTGACTCCTTGGATTGTGGCCTGACTACAATCCATGAGGTAACAATCCCCACAGCGGCGGGTGCACCTCCAACTTTTGTGAAACAATACAAACTTCCCCTGCTGTCCGAAGGACCTGTGCAGGAGATCATTGACAACCTGTTGGAGAAGGGTATCATTCGACCCTGTAACAGCACCTACTCTGCACCGTTGTGGCCTGTTAAGAAACCTAACGGGAAATGGCGACTGACCATCGACTACCGACAACTAAACAAACAGGTTTCGCTGTCGCGGTGGCCGTCGATCCGCCTGGATCAGGAACTCCCAAAGGTAAGAGAGGCAAAGTACTTTTCTACTCTTGACATCGCTTCTGGATTCTGGACCATACCGGTCCATGAATCCGACCAGCACAAGCTGGCTTTCACCTTTGCCAACCGCCAATACACCTTCACACGGTGTCCATTCGGCTACTCTAACTCTCCCTCTGAGTTTAACATCTTCTTAAACAAGGCATGTCCCGACGCTCGTCAGCGCGGAACCATCATCTATGTCGACGACATTCTGGTTGGACAACCATCGTTAGATGAACACCTGACCGAGCTAGACCACGTAATGGGTCAGCTAACAGCGGCAGGTGCAAAGATATCTGTCTCAAAGGGTCAATGGTGCAGATCTGAGGTACAGTTCGTTGGCCTCCGTGTGGGACCACACGGGGTGCAGCCACAGCTGGGTCGGATACAAGGTGTCACCACCATTAAGGCTCCAACGAACGTCACTGAACTTCGGAGCTTTCTTGGGGTGTGCAACTACTCCCGCCAGTTTGTGGAAAATTATGCAGGGTTAGCGCGACCGCTAAACAAACTGCTAAAGAAAGATGTGCCTTTCGAGTGGACAGAACAACAACAGCAGGCCATGGAGTCACTCAAGGCCGCGTTGTGTTCCGCTCCCTGCCTCGCTCTTCCCGATTGTAACAAAGAGTTCCATCTGGAAGTGGGTTTCTCTACCCAATGCTTGAGCGCTGGTCTGTACCAACAGCACGACTGCGACAAGCGTGTCGTAGCCTACGCTAGTAGGCCCCTGACTGGTCCAGAGCTAAAATACTCTGACTGTGAAAAAGCCCTGCTGTCCACCATGTGGGCAGTTAAACACTTTTCCAACTTCATTGGGGGCCAGAAAATCATCATTGAGACTCAACACCAGCCCGTGACCTTCTTGAACAGTCAACGCATCAGAGATGGTGTGGTGACTAATGCACGCATTGCTTCTTGGCTTTTAGCGCTGCAAAGCTTCGACATCGAGGTGCGCTATAATCTTAACAAAAGCAACGCTCTTGGCACGGGGTTGGCGGCCTGCCAACATTGTTCTGACGACTCTGGTGCGGCCAGCCCGCCTCCAGTGAGTCCAAGGGTTCTGGAGAACCCNCCTCCGGAAACCAGTAGGACACATGCTGCCAATCACAGCCACTGCTGTCGATGAACAGGCCTCCAGTTCAGAGGGGGGAGAAGAAGAATCCCCCACAGACTCACTGAGGGCGTTTATCGCAGCTGTCCGTGCTGGAAAAATTCCTAGGGGTAAACACAGGGTCACTAAAAGGGACCCTGAAGAAAAGAGGAGGGCTAAACCACCTGACAAAGGGCACCACGTGCATCCTCCTAGTTGCATCAGGGGGGTGACCTATCTCTGTGACTTCGTAATAGATGAGAGAGACAAGCCGCTCCTACCTATAAGGGTGGAGGACGCGCTCACCATTAAGGCTCTCATGGACACAGGCGCAGACCTCACTTTCATGTCCCGCCTCTTCTTTGACGCCATCTGTCTGGTCACTGAGATAGAGGGTTACACACCAGACCTGGTTCCGTGTAAAGTGGATATTCAGGGGTTTGTGAATAGGTCTGAGCGTATACATCACATGACTCTCCTTCACTTCGAGGTCGGGTGGATGGAATTCGACCACCCAGTGTACGTGTCTGAGTCCATAAACGCCGACTTCATTGCAGGGAACGACCTCACGGATCGCCTTCAACTAGTAGTTGATTACGTTAGGGCCAGGATGTGGACCCGAGGCAAAGAACCCAAACCCATAACCCTCCCTGCCGGACTTCAACATCGCTGTCTGGTAGAAGAACAACAGAGCCTCCCTCCAGGGAGACCTCCAGAAATTCTGTCCCACATCGAAAAGATTGTGGAGGAAGCAGATGCTCTAGTAGACGACGTTGAGCGTAACAAGCTCCGTCAACTCCTACTTAAGTACAAAGACTCTCTCTCAGTAGACTCCTTGGATTGTGGCCTGACTACAATCCATGAGGTAACAATCCCCACAGCGGCGGGTGCACCTCCGACTTTTGTGAAACAATACAAACTTCCCCTGCTGTCCGAAGGACCTGTGCAGGAGATCTTGGACAACCTGTTGGAGAAGGGTATCATTCGACCCTGTAACAGCACCTACTCTACGCCGTTGTGGCCTGTTAAGAAACCTAACGGGAAATGGCGACTGACCATCGACTACCGACAACTAAACAAACAGGTTTCGCTGTCGCGGTGGCCGTCGATCCGCCTGGATCAGGAACTCCCAAAGGTAAGAGAGGCTAAGTACTTTTCTACTCTTGACATTGCTTCTGGATTCTGGACTATACCGGTCCATGAATCCGACCAGCACAAGTTGGCTTTCACCTTTGCCAACCGCCAATACACCTTCACACGGTGTCCATTCGGCTACTCTAACTCTCCCTCTGAGTTTAACATCTTCTTAAACAAGGCATGTCCCGACGCTCGTCAGCGCGGAACCATCATCTATGTCGACGACATTCTGGTTGGACAACCATCTTTAGATGAACACCTGACCGAGCTGGACCACGTAATGGGTCAGCTAACAGCGGCAGGTGCAAAAATATCTGTCTCAAAGGGTCAATGGTGCAGATCTGAGGTACAGTTCGTTGGCCTCCGTGTGGGACCACACGGGGTGCAGCCACAGCTGGGTCGGATACAAGGTGTCACCACCATTAAGGCTCCAACGAACGTCACTGAACTTCGGAGCTTTCTTGGGGTGTGCAACTACTCCCGCCAGTTTGTGGAAAATTATGCAGGGTTAGCGCGACCGCTAAACAAACTGCTAAAGAAAGATGTGCCTTTTGAGTGGACAGAACAACAACAGCAGGCCATGGAGTCACTCAAGGCCGCGTTGTGTTCCGCTCCCTGCCTCGCTCTTCCCGATTGTAACAAAGAGTTCCATCTGGAAGTGGGTTTCTCTACCCAATGCTTGAGCGCTGGTCTGTACCAACAGCACGACTGCGACAAGCGTGTCGTAGCCTACGCTAGTAGGCCCCTGACTGGTCCAGAGCTAAAATACTCTGACTGTGAAAAAGCCCTGCTGTCCACCATGTGGGCAGTTAAACACTTTTCCAACTTCATTGGGGGCCAGAAAATCATCATTGAGACTCAACACCAGCCCGTGACCTTCTTGAACAGTCAACGCATCAGAGATGGTGTGGTGACTAATGCACGCATTGCTTCTTGGCTTTTAGCGCTGCAAAGCTTCGACATCGAGGTGCGCTATAATCTTAACAAAAGCAACGCTCTTGGCACGGGGTTGGCTGCCTGCCAACATTGTTCTGACGACTCTGGTGCGGC
>SSNR01000269.1:772404-785682 GCA_006937965.1 Callopanchax toddi | reverse complement strand
CAACCATGAAGCTGAAGGTGATAAATGTGGCCGAGTCAGCAAAAAACTCAATCAGCCCAAAACTACGACCTTAAACGGAGAGAGTTACCGTATTTGCCCGAATATAGGACGACCCTGATTATAAGACGACCCCCATTTTTGAAGGCTGATCTTCAGAAAAAAGAATAAATTCACTTTATAAAGAAACTATTTTTAATTAAATTTTGAGAAAATAATTTATATGATACCTTAATTACAGACTACTTTAATATTTGCTTATTAATCAGACAGGAATTAAAGTTCTATGTGACAACATATTTCAGTCAATTGGGGAAAAAAAAGAAGATCTCTCTTCCACAGACTGGCTGTGTCGGCCCTCCCTCCTCCCTCTCTCCTTCTCTCTCTCACTGAGACTGTGCGTGCGCGCGCGCAGCTTCAGAAACGGGTCCCGTCTGTGGACGTCAGGCAGCGCCGGATCCGCAGGTGTTTTTCAGGGTTGAGGAAGAATGCGTGTGTTAATTGAGCGACGTGCTCACCTGTACAGAGCTCACGCTGAAAACACTGCAGCCGCAGCGGGTCCAGTAATCTCGAATCACCGAGGTCCGACAGAAGGTGTCGGCTCCATACGTACTAAACAGAACCGGACCGGACCAAACACCCAAACTAGTTTGAAAACGCCAGAAGCTGGCGTTGGACTTTGCCATCAGGTGTTTTAATCCTCAGTAGACCTGTAACTTTGAGCTGGAGCGGACGTCTATATGAGCTGCTTCCTACTGGCGGTGCCACTTCTGCCGTTTGAACATGAAGCATGCGCCCCCTGCTGGGGCGCGATAGTAAGACGACCCCCCCTTTTTAAAATTATTTTTAATGAAAAAAACCTCGTCTTATATGCGAGCAAATACGGTATGTTAGAAGATGAAGAGTCTAGAAAGAAAGAGTCTACATCAGGGGTGCCCAATCCTGGACCTGGAGGACCAGTATCCAGCATGTTTTAGAGGTTTCTCACCTGATTTCCGTCAGTGGCTGATTAAAGGCCTTCTGCAGAGCTTAATGACCTGCAGAACAGGTGATTCAACTATTGAATCAGGTGTGTTGGAGCAGGAAAACAACTAAAACATGCTGGATCCCAGGCCTCCAGGTCCAGGATTGAGCACCCCTGCCCTGCATGTAGTAGCCCTTACTCCTAATTAACACCGGGTATGGGGAGTGCGGTCTGGTTTCCATACAGAAGCTGGGCCGCAGCCGTTCCGTACCCGGTGTGAATTTGGTGTAAAGCTAATCTTGGTCCCTAAAACTAACAAGGTCCCTAAAGCTAACCGTGGTCCCTAAAGCTAACCGTAGTCCCTAAAGCTAACCGTGGTCCCTAAAGCTAACCGTGGTCCCTAAAGCTAACCGTGGTCCCTAAAGCTAACCGTGGTCCCTAAAGCTAACCGTGGTCCCTAAAGCTAACCGTAGTCCCTAAAGCTAACCGTGGTTCCTAAAGCTAACCGTAGTCCCTAAAGCTAACCGCAGTCCCTAAAGCTAACCGTGGTCCCTAAAGCTAACCGTGGTCCCTAAAGCTAACCGTGGTTCCTAAAGCTAACCGTGGTCCCTAAAGCTAACCGTGGTTCCTAAAGCTAACCGTGGTTCCTAAAGCTAACCGTGGTTCCTAAAGCTAACCGTGGTCCCTAAAGCTAACCGTGGTCCGTCCACTTTGAGTCTGTGAGAACCTCGCTGTGAAACGAGGGTCTGCTCATGACGTTATTAGATTCAGTCACACTACAGATTATTAAGGGGGGTCCCTTAGGGTTAGGGTTAGTTAAGTGTTTATTTTAAAATGTGGTTGGACATTTTACTGTATATTGAACAGATCTTTATAAAAGAAGAGAGCCTTTTCAAGCCGACACACTCAGCGTTCTGGTTCAGACTCTCACCTGGTGGCGTTGTTGAGCGCTCTGGAGAACAGGTTGTAACCAGCAGCAGTCGGACTGTGGTCCAGAGAGTAGAACCAGGTCGCCGCCTCCTTCAGCAGCTCGTTTCCTGTGGCTCCGCCTAGCGAGCGGCTCAGAGCCTCGTAAAAAGCCGTCTTACTGTTGGCACGGCCCTGCAAGGCCTCAAAGTCCTGAACACAAACAGTTATGTGACCCTTGTTTCCTTAAACCTCTGCGGTTCTACCTCCGCTGTGACCTCTGACCTTTATCCTGTGAGCTCGGTCAATCAGACCATCGTCTGCTGAAGTTCCCAGCAACAGGTCAACCCTGTGGAGCGATCGGGACTCGGACTGCCGGACTGGAGACCAGGACTGAAACGGGCCGCTGACAGCCAGCAGCTGTAACACAAACAGACCCGGGTCAGACCCGTAGAGACCTGGATCACTGCAAACCCGGAGTGAGAGATCTTACTTTGGTCTGAGCAGCGTTCAGCTTATCAACAGGTATCGATCTGAGGCAGGCCACCATCTGGCTGTCATCGGCGAGGTCAGAGGTCACACAGCCAAGTTCTCGAGCCAGATCGACAGCCTGACGTCTGGAGGACGAGTCCGTTTGGACCAACGAGGGAGAAAACACAGAACCGCCCTGCAGGAACAAAACGTCTTAAAGTTTGGTTCCTCTGAAAGAGGAGGATGAAGATCAGACTGCTCACCATCAGGATCATCCGCTGGAACAGAGGAGAGGAGGAGAGGAGGTGAAGGCTGGCTACATCAGCACCATGACGCTCCGCCCCCACCGTCACTCTCCTGTTGTCTCCGCCCACCAGGGAGATGTGGGCGTTGACCCATCGAAGCACCGCCTCCTGGTCCGACTGGCCGTAGTTACCACGGAGACCACCTGGAGGCCAGTCATTTTATTTTAAACAAAAAAAAATCTAATATTCTTTTAACGTATCATGTTTTTGATCAGACTTTATCATCTTAAAACAGCTGATGAGTCACAAACGTCCTGAGGTCTGGTTTCTGCACAGAGCTGTTGTGACTGGTAGTTTTTATAGAAAGATAAATGTTCTGGTTTTTAAGTCAAAGGGCTGAATTTTAAAACCAGGATCTGTTGTTATGGGAACCAGAGCTGTTTGGCTTTAGGAGGTTGTGGAGGATGAACTGAGAGTCAGCTACAGATGAATTCACCTCAACACACAGAGGAGCTTCTGTTATGTGATGTCACGTCACCATTACAAAGGGTATAATCAGGGTTCCCTTCTATTCAGAACAGTACGGTACACACATTCACCAATGCTGCTCCCTCAACCAAGTCCTCCACACTTTAGACGCCTTTGGTCTGAAAACCTTCACAACTCGGCTCATTTGAGACCAATGTAGGTTCTGTGATGAGAACGTGACCAACGTATGCAGCGCCTTCTAGTGGTGTGGAGGGGAAATGGTTGATATATCGGCTGAATTGTTTAAAGAATTAAGAGCTGATTTCATAAAATCACAGTGTTGTGTGGAGCCTGACTGTCAGCAAAGGTCCAACAGAACCAGGAGGCTTGGCTGTGACGCACACTGGCACTCAGCTCACAGAGCCTCTTGTAAGAGGAAGGTGCATTACCCAAGAGACCGCTGCTTTAGAATGCTTTACTCATAAACGACCTGTTTTTCTAGTTAAGAGAAGTTGTTTTGCAGAAGTTACGTTTAGAGCATACTATGTGTTGAGATAATGTGTGAACTTACATCATTTCACAGCCTCTCCAATCAGCTAATTGTTCTAAAAAGATTCTAAACATATGCAGAAGGAGGAAGTCAGGGCTCATGTCTGGTTCCTAAAGAGCATCAGCCCACTTGTGAGTTTAGGATCAGACTTGGATTTTGCTTAGGGATTTTGTGTGTGATTATTATTCTGACCTATTGGTCTGTAATTGATTGCATAATGAAAATAAATCTCCCAAGGAGGGAGGTTTAAACTAACTCTCTGTGTGAGAGACAGGTCAGTCAGTAAGCCCAGTCTGGGTAGGATCAGATATCAAGTGATAGACGAGGTTCTGTCTGGACTGGAAATCAGGTCCTGGTCCCAACTGAACTAGAGGCCAGCAGCTCTTCAGGTAGGACAGACCTTGAACCCCATCGTGAAGCGGGTCCTGTTATAAAATGTCTCCTCTGCTCTGGGAGGCTGCTTCCCTCAGCTTCAGGGTTCATGAACCTCCTGACAAGGTGGACAGACAGACAGACAGACAGACACGCCCAGCGAAGTGCCTTACCTCACTTTACCGCTTGTTCTACAGATCGATGACTTGTTGCAGCAGCATTAGAGTTTATCTACCTGTTCTCAGGAATCCCAGCGCTGCGGTCCGATAGCCAGCTGTTACCACCACGACGTTACCCAGCGCGGCGAGGGAGGAGCCATCCAGCAGTCCTGGGCCCTGATAGGCTGGAGTGTTGAAGAAGAAAACCAGGACAGGAACACGCTCCCTCTGACGGACGTTTAAAAACAGGAAATCATCCATTAGAGACATTTTGGGTTCAAGCCTAACGGTGAGAAAACCTTCAGAATAATAAAAGTCATAAAAGACGCAGGTTTGTCTCCACAGAGAACAAAAACAGCAACTTGTTATTGATTCAAAGACCTGAACCCACCTGTAGGTTAGACTTATTCAGTGTTTGAATGTCAACATTTTACTACCTCAGTCTGATCAAACGTCTGATTTCAGATCAGCTGCAGGTTTTAGTTTCTGAACCAGGTTTGACCTGAAGCTGCTGAACAAACAGATTCAAACAATCAGGGATTTTACAGGTGCTGGAAATCTTAACTCGGTTTTTCAAGGTTTTGAAGGTGACTGAATCTTTATTAAAGTGTTTGAAACCAGAGATGCACCAAACAGCCAGCTGGTCTGTGAACTCAGGGCTGAACATATCTGGTGTGCACCAAGCACCAACGCCAGGTTCTCTCTCTGGAACCTCACAGATCTTCCATGTAGAAAATTTTCTTCTAGAATCCTAATTTTCAAGTTAATCATCCATCCATCATCTTCTGCTTATCCAAAGTCAGGACCAGGAGGGACGCCCAGACCCCTCCCCAGCAACACTCCTCTGTTCCTTCTGAGGGATCCCAAGGCGTTCCCAGACCAGAGAAGATACTTAACCTTCCAACAAGTCCTAACTCCTCCCAGGGGTCTCCTCTCAGAGCCTGGAAAACCTCCAGAGGCAGGCGACCAGGAGGCACCCTGATCAGACGCCTGAACCACCTCAGCTGACTCCTTTAGATGATGAGGACCAGCGGCTCTACTCTGAGCTCCATCTAATCTCTGGAGCCGTACGCTGGAAGACCATTTCCACTGCTTGTACTCTTCAGAAATAAATAAATTAAATTATGGTATTTGTAGTTCTTAGAGATATTTCAGACGATGCTGATATTGGTATCAGCAGGTCAGAGCTGCTCAGTTATCAGTAATCAGTGCACTTGTTTGAAACTGGAACAATAAAATTGGTTTTAGGACAAAAACATTCACTTTGACGTGACGTGGTCGTAAATAATCATCTACTGTTTATGTGAGAGTCGTCACTAATGAGGAGCTGGAAAAGGTGTTAGAACCCTGAAGTTTAACCGGTCTGGTCCTCCAGCGTCCTTAGACCTGACCCAAGATCAAATTCAAGCTCTTTCAAGGTGAGTTTTTTCCAGTTCCTTCCATTAGTGCCGATTTACACAGGAACAGTTCCTCTAGGCACTCAGAGACAAGCTGTGAATAACGATTAAAACGGACAAAATCAACGAGACCCGTGAATCACTTTCAGTTACAGTCTGAAGCACTCTTAAGGATTTCCAGCTCCTATTAGAACCCTGAAGTTCCTTTTGCAGAAGCTTCAGGTCTAGTGTGTTTAACAGCCGAGACCCAGTCTGAGGTCTAATGGACCAAAACCTCCAGAACCTTTCTCCTTTAAACCGAGGAAGGTTTCAGGTTTCATCATGCTGACGGTAACAACCTTCATCATGGCGTCGGGACTCACCAGAGCAGCGGGCCTGAAGACGTTCAGGTAGAGACAATCCTCACTGGAGGCCTCAGACTCGACGTCCCCCGGCTGAACGCAGCTCAGACTGAAACACAATCACATGGTAGAGGATTCTGTCCTGAGGGTCTACAGGTCGATGTCAGAGTGTCCAGGTCCACCTACCGAGGTTTGGTGGCGTCCCAGTTTCCCATCCAATCGGCTGGCTGCGCTGGCTCAAAGCGGAGTGATCCTATTGGTGGACGGGCGTACGGGACTCCCAGGAACTGAATCACCGTCCTCCTGTCTGATCCCACGGCTGTTTCCGCGGCAACGCCCTGGAGAGTCCCGTGACCCGGGATGGAGATGGATGTCGCTGATGGCAGCCGCTCTGAAGAAACACATGTTAGTGACTGCTGTTACTTCTTGTTCTCCTCTGTGATTGGCTCATTAGCTCACCTGTTCTCTGGTACACTTGAGGGGCGGGCTCTTTGATGATGAGTTGACAGGAGGAGGTGGGGTTGGAGGAACTGGGGGCGGAGCTTAGCCCACAGGTTGTGGTATCAGGGTAGAGGACGCAGCGGACAGCAGACTCTGTCTCACTGAGCGACACGGCGGCACAAGACTCCGCCTCCTGGCAGGCTGAAACGAGCGTCTGGGTTCGTCAATCAGTTCTTATCAACACCTGAGTTAATGTCTATATCTGTGGTTACCATGGAGACACCAGTCCCTGGTCTGGCTCTGGTCGGTGGCGAGGTCACGGCTCAGATGGATGACATCATACGTAGTGAGAGACGGGTCGATCAGAACCGAGGAGTCAGAGAGGAGACGCCACTCGTCCATCGACACTGAGAACAGAAGAGGACGATCAAAGACCTGAAGGTTCTGGACTTTAAAACAGTTTCCTCCCAGCAGCTGGACTCTACTAGAACCTTGTTAAGGTGGACTGGACTAACAGTGCTCCAGACCTCGCAAAGTTCCTCCTTTATTCATTCTGTTTAGTGTTTGGACCTGAAGGAAGTCCAGCTGATCAGAACCAACATTTAAAGAAATAATGTGTCTAGATCAGAACCGAGCTCTGGTTCCAGACCAGGTTCTGAGGATCAGAGGTTCTGAGGATCAGAGGATCAGAGGATCAGAGGTTCTGAGGATCAGAGGTTCTGAGGTTCTGAGGATCAGAGGTTCTGAGGATCAGAGGATCAGAGGTTCTGAGGATCAGAGGTTCTGAGGTTCCGTCTCACCAGTGATGTTCGTCAGGATGAATGGAGGACAGAGAGCTGGAGAGGGAGTCCACTGATTCACTGGAAACAAAATAAACCACAACACTCAGCAGCTGTACCACAGACACAGAGAGAGAGAGAGAGAAAGTGTGTGTGTGTGTGTGTGTGTGTGTGTGTGTGTGTGTGTGTGTGTGTGTGTGTGTGTGTGTGTGTGTGTGTGTGTTTANCGTGGTTCCTAAAGCTAACCGTAGTCCCTAAAGCTAACCGCAGTCCCTAAAGCTAACCGTAGTCCCTAAAGCTAACCGTGGTACCTAAAGCTAACCGTGGTCCCTAAAGCTAACAGTGGTCCCTAAAGCTAACCGTAGTCCCTAAAGCTAACCGTGGTTCCTAAAGCTAACCGTGGTTCCTAAAGCTAACCGTGGTTCCTAAAGCTAACCGTGGTCCCTAAAGCTAACCGTGGTTCCTAAAGCTAACCGTGGTTCCTAAAGCTAACCGTGGTTCCTAAAGCTAACCGTGGTCCCTAAAGCTAACCGTGGTCCGTCCACTGTGAGTCTGTGAGAACCTCGCTGTGAAACGAGGGTCTGCTCATGACGTTATTAGATTCAGTCACACTACAGATTATTTTAAGGGGGTCCCTTAGGGTTAGGGTTAGTTAAGTGTTTATTTTAAAATGTGGTTGGACATTTTACTGTATATTGAACAGATCTTTATAAAGAAGAGAGCCTTTTCAAGCCGACACACTCAGCGTTCTGGTTCAGACTCTCACCTGGTGGCGTTGTTGAGCGCTCTGGAGAACAGGTTGTAACCAGCAGCAGTCGGACTGTGGTCCAGAGAGTAGAACCAGGTCGCCGCCTCCTTTAGCAGCTCGTTTCCTGTGGCTCCGCCTAGCGAGCGGCTCAGAGCCTCGTAAAAAGCCGTCTTACTGTTGGCACGGCCCTGCAAGGCCTCAAAGTCCTGAACACAAACAGTTATGTGACCCTTGTTTCCTTAAACCTCTGCGGTTCTACCTCCGCTGTGACCTCTGACCTTTATCCTGTGAGCTCGGTCAATCAGACCATCGTCTGCTGAAGTTCCCAGCAACAGGTCAACCCTGTGGAGCGATCGGGACTCGGACTGCCGGACTGGAGACCAGGACTGAAACGGGCCGCTGACAGCCAGCAGCTGTAACACAAACAGACCCGGGTCAGACCCGTAGAGACCTGGATCACTGCAAACCCGGAGTGAGAGATCTTACTTTGGTCTGAGCAGCGTTCAGCTTATCAACAGGTATCGATCTGAGGCAGGCCACCATCTGGCTGTCATCGGCGAGGTCAGAGGTCACACAGCCAAGTTCTCGAGCCAGATCGACAGCCTGACGTCTGGAGGACGAGTCCGTTTGGACCAACGAGGGAGAAAACACAGAACCGCCCTGCAGGAACAAAACGTCTTAAAGTTTGGTTCCTCTGAAAGAGGAGGATGAAGATCAGACTGCTCACCATCAGGATCATCCGCTGGAACAGAGGAGAGGAGGAGAGGAGGTGAAGGCTGGCTACATCAGCACCATGACGCTCCGCCCCCACCGTCACTCTCCTGTTGTCTCCGCCCACCAGGGAGATGTGGGCGTTGACCCATCGAAGCACCGCCTCCTGGTCCGACTGGCCGTAGTTACCACGGAGACCACCTGGAGGCCAGTCATTTTATTTTAAACAAAAAAAAATCTAATATTCTTTTAACGTATCATGTTTTTGATCAGACTTTATCATCTTAAAACAGCTGATGAGTCACAAACGTCCTGAGGTCTGGTTTCTGCACAGAGCTGTTGTGACTGGTAGTTTTTATAGAAAGATAAATGTTCTGGTTTTTAAGTCAAAGGGCTGAATTTTAAAACCAGGATCTGTTGTTATGGGAACCAGAGCTGTTTGGCTTTAGGAGGTTGTGGAGGATGAACTGAGAGTCAGCTACAGATGAATTCACCTCAACACACAGAGGAGCTTCTGTTATGTGATGTCACGTCACCATTACAAAGGGTATAATCAGGGTTCCCTTCTATTCAGAACAGTACGGTACACACATTCACCAATCCCGCTCCCTCAACCAAGTCCTCCACACTTTAGACGCCTTTGGTCTGAAAACCTTCACAACTCGGCTCATTTGAGACCAATGTAGGTTCTGTGATGAGAACGTGACCAACGTATGCAGCGCCTTCTAGTGGTGTGGAGGGGAAATGGTTGATATATCGGCTGAATTGTTTAAAGAATTAAGAGCTGATTTCATAAAATCACAGTGTTGTGTGGAGCCTGACTGTCAGCAAAGGTCCAACAGAACCAGGAGGCTTGGCTGTGACGCACACTGGCACTCAGCTCACAGAGCCTCTCGTAAGAGGAAGGTGTATTACCCAAGAGACCGCTGCTTTAGAATGCTTTACTCATAAACGACTTGTTTTTCTAGTTAAGAGAAGTTGTTTTGCAGAAGTTACGTTTAGAGCATACTATGTGTTGAGATCATGTGTGAACTTACATCATTTCACAGCCTCTCCAATCAGCTAATTGTTCTAAAAAGATTCTAAACATATGCAGAAGGAGGAAGTCAGGGCTCATGTCTGGTTCCTAAAGAGCATCAGCCCACTTGTGAGTTTAGGATCAGACTTGGATTTTGCTTAGGGATTTTGTGTGTGATTATTATTCTGACCTATTGGTCTGTAATTGATTGCATAATGAAAATAAATCTCCCAAGGAGGGAGGTTTAAACTAACTCTCTGTGTGAGAGACAGGTCAGTCAGTAAGCCCAGTCTGGGTAGGATCAGATATCAAGTGATAGACGAGGTTCTGTCTGGACTGGAAATCAGGTCCTGGTCCTGGACCCAACTGAACTAGAGGCCAGCAGCTCTTCAGGTAGGACAGACCTTGAACCCCATCGTGAAGCGGGTCCTGTTATAAAATGTCTCCTCTGCTCTGGGAGGCTGCTTCCCTCAGCTTCAGGGTTCATGAACCTCCTGACAAGGTGGACAGACAGACAGACAGACACGCCCAGCGAAGTGCCTTACCTCACTTTACCGCTTGTTCTACAGATCGATGACTTGTTGCAGCAGCATTAGAGTTTATCTACCTGTTCTCAGGAATCCCAGCGCTGCGGTCCGATAGCCAGCTGTTACCACCACGACGTTACCCAGCGCGGCGAGGGAGGAGCCATCCAGCAGTCCTGGGCCCTGATAGGCTGGAGTGTTGAAGAAGAAAACCAGGACAGGAACACGCTCCCTCTGACGGACGTTTAAAAACAGGAAATCATCCATTAGAGACATTTTGGGTTCAAGCCTAACGGTGAGAAAACCTTCAGAATAATAAAAGTCATAAAAGACGCAGGTTTGTCTCCACAGAGAACAAAAACAGCAACTTGTTATTGATTCAAAGACCTGAACCCACCTGTAGGTTAGACTTATTCAGTGTTTGAATGTCAACATTTTACTACCTCAGTCTGATCAAACGTCTGATTTCAGATCAGCTGCAGGTTTTAGTTTCTGAACCAGGTTTGACCTGAAGCTGCTGAACAAACAGATTCAAACAATCAGGGATTTTACAGGTGCTGGAAATCTTAACTCGGTTTTTCAAGGTTTTGAAGGTGACTGAATCTTTATTAAAGTGTTTGAAACCAGAGATGCACCAAACAGCCAGCTGGTCTGTGAACTCAGGGCTGAACATATCTGGTGTGCACCAAGCACCAACGCCAGGTTCTCTCTCTGGAACCTCACAGATCTTCCATGTAGAAAATTTTCTTCTAGAATCCTAATTTTCAAGTTAATCATCCATCCATCATCTTCTGCTTATCCAAAGTCAGGACCAGGAGGGACGCCCAGACCCCTCCCCAGCAACACTCCTCTGTTCCTTCTGAGGGATCCCAAGGCGTTCCCAGACCAGAGAAGATACTTAACCTTCCAACAAGTCCTAACTCCTCCCAGGGGTCTCCTCTCAGAGCCTGGAAAACCTCCAGAGGCAGGCGACCAGGAGGCACCCTGATCAGACGCCTGAACCACCTCAGCTGACTCCTTTAGATGATGAGGACCAGCGGCTCTACTCTGAGCTCCATCTAATCTCTGGAGCCGTACGCTGGAAGACCATTTCCACTGCTTGTACTCTTCAGAAATAAATAAATTAAATTATGGTATTTGTAGTTCTTAGAGATATTTCAGACGATGCTGATATTGGTATCAGCAGGTCAGAGCTGCTCAGTTATCAGTAATCAGTGCACTTGTTTGAAACTGGAACAATAAAATTGGTTTTAGGACAAAAACATTCACTTTGACGTGACGTGGTCGTAAATAATCATCTACTGTTTATGTGAGAGTCGTCACTAATGAGGAGCTGGAAAAGGTGTTAGAACCCTGAAGTTTAACCGGTCTGGTCCTCCAGCGTCCTTAGACCTGACCCAAGATCAAATTCAAGCTCTTTCAAGGTGAGTTTTTTCCAGTTCCTTCCATTAGTGCCGATTTACACAGGAACAGTTCCTCTAGGCACTCAGAGACAAGCTGTGAATAACGATTAAAACGGACAAAATCAACGAGACCCGTGAATCACTTTCAGTTACAGTCTGAAGCACTCTTAAGGATTTCCAGCTCCTATTAGAACCCTGAAGTTCCTTTTGCAGAAGCTTCAGGTCTAGTGTGTTTAACAGCCGAGACCCAGTCTGAGGTCTAATGGACCAAAACCTCCAGAACCTTTCTCCTTTAAACCGAGGAAGGTTTCAGGTTTCATCATGCTGACGGTAACAACCTTCATCATGGCGTCGGGACTCACCAGAGCAGCGGGCCTGAAGACGTTCAGGTAGAGACAATCCTCACTGGAGGCCTCAGACTCGACGTCCCCCGGCTGAACGCAGCTCAGACTGAAACACAATCACATGGTAGAGGATTCTGTCCTGAGGGTCTACAGGTCGATGTCAGAGTGTCCAGGTCCACCTACCGAGGTTTGGTGGCGTCCCAGTTTCCCATCCAATCGGCTGGCTGCGCTGGCTCAAAGCGGAGTGATCCTATTGGTGGACGGGCGTACGGGACTCCCAGGAACTGAATCACCGTCCTCCTGTCTGATCCCACGGCTGTTTCCGCGGCAACGCCCTGGAGAGTCCCGTGACCCGGGATGGAGATGGATGTCGCTGATGGCAGCCGCTCTGAAGAAACACATGTTAGTGACTGCTGTTACTTCTTGTTCTCCTCTGTGATTGGCTCATTAGCTCACCTGTTCTCTGGTACACTTGAGGGGCGGGCTCTTTGATGATGAGTTGACAGGAGGAGGTGGGGTTGGAGGAACTGGGGGCGGAGCTTAGCCCACAGGTTGTGGTATCAGGGTAGAGGATGCAGCGGACAGCAGACTCTGTCTCACTGAGCGACACGGCGGCACAAGACTCCGCCTCCTGGCAGGCTGAAACGAGCGTCTGGGTTCGTCAATCAGTTCTTATCAACACCTGAGTTAATGTCTATATCTGTGGTTACCATGGAGACACCAGTCCCTGGTCTGGCTCTGGTCGGTGGCGAGGTCACGGCTCAGATGGATGACATCATACGTAGTGAGAGACGGGTCGATCAGAACCGAGGAGTCAGAGAGGAGACGCCACTCGTCCATCGACACTGAGAACAGAAGAGGACGATCAAAGACCTGAAGGTTCTGGACTTTAAAACAGTTTCCTCCCAGCAGCTGGACTCTACTAGAACCTTGTTAAGGTGGACTGGACTAACAGTGCTCCAGACCTCGCAAAGTTCCTCCTTTATTCATTCTGTTTAGTGTTTGGACCTGAAGGAAGTCCAGCTGATCAGAACCAACATTTAAAGAAATAATGTGTCTAGATCAGAACCGAGCTCTGGTTCCAGACCAGGTTCTGAGGATCAGAGGTTCTGAGGATCAGAGGATCAGAGGATCAGAGGTTCTGAGGATCAGAGGTTCTGAGGTTCTGAGGATCAGAGGTTCTGAGGATCAGAGGATCAGAGGTTCTGAGGATCAGAGGTTCTGAGGTTCCGTCTCACCAGTGATGTTCGTCAGGATGAATGGAGGACAGAGAGCTGGAGAGGGAGTCCACTGATTCACTGGAAACAAAATAAACCACAACACTCAGCAGCTGTACCACAGACACAGAGAGAGAGAGAGAGAAAGTGTGTGTGTGTGTGTGTGTGTGTGTGTGTGTGTGTGTGTGTGTGTGTGTGTGTGTGTGTGTGTGTGTGTGTGTGTT
>SSNR01000269.1:727207-742880 GCA_006937965.1 Callopanchax toddi | reverse complement strand
CTAGTCTCTGTTACCATGGTGATCTAGAGTCTAGTCTCTGTTACCATGGTGATCTAGAGTCTAGTCTCTGTTACCATGGTGATCTAGAGTCTAGTCTCTGTTACCATGGTGATCTAG
Organism: Callopanchax toddi; assembly: GCA_006937965.1. Classification (NCBI taxonomy): domain Eukaryota; kingdom Metazoa; phylum Chordata; class Actinopteri; order Cyprinodontiformes; family Nothobranchiidae; genus Callopanchax; species Callopanchax toddi. Next base: position 742,763 of record SSNR01000269.1, on the reverse strand, counting down.
AGCCTAGTCTCTGTTACCAGGGTGATCCACAGTCTAGTCGGGTTCTTCCTTTGCGATACCAGAAACTCTGACTTTTTTCTGCTCTCCAGACCAGACGTCCAACCTAAGCACAAAGTTTTGTTTGATCTATGTTTATGTCTGGTAGTCCAGACCTGGTCCTGGTGAGCTCCTGTCTCACCTCTGCTGGTTCTTCCTCCGTAGTGCTGAATAAGGAATGCAATAGTGACCGTCTGCAGCATGAGGAACAGAGCTTCACCCCATGCACTATGGAACAGAAACAACCCAGAATTAACAACACGCCTTCAGACTGAACAGAATCAATCCATGTACAGACAAACCTGAAGGGGAACTTGTTGGAGATGCTGTAGACCATTGTTCCAGTGATGGCCAAAAGCTCCAGGAGGACAGAGTTAAAGCTCAGTCCCTCAGCGCTTCTTGCTGCCGTTAGCTTTAGGATCTGAGGTAACTTCACTGTGAACAAAGTGGACAAAGTCATAAGAAAGGACTGAAGAAAAGATTGATCCAAACATCCGTGGATGTTCTAAACAAACACCTCAAAAGGCTTCATTTGAATACATTCCATCTGCAGTCGCTTCATGGGCACCCTCATGTCTTTAAAAATGTGGATATTGGGGTCATTTTGAAATGTGTGCTCCCAGTTATTTAATTATAGTAAGGACCACACCCACCAATGGAACCACTTACAGTGGGCGGAGTCTACTGTATAGAAAGGTTGAAACAACTCATTATTCAAAAAATTGATCTGCATTGGTTTCTATGGATTTCAGTGGTTTTCTAAGTTTCAATGAGTTTCAAAGGGTTTCTATTGGAACATTGTTGTGTTTAGGAACGTTGATGCTACGATTTTAAACCACGCCACGCGGTTTACAATATGCTACAAAAAACAACATGAACAACTAGAACTCTCAAAAATACAAAGCCTTGCCTAAATAATCAACAATATGCAAGACAATTTGATAAAATATGCTAAAGATTTAAATGCAAAAACACAAAAATGTGTTTGGGTGAATCAAAGGGTTAAGACAGTAATAACAAAAACACAAGTTCAAACATGTGAAGCTGATAAAACAGTTTATTAATTCTGTTCTTCATTTACTGGAAAACCAAATAAATAAACTGATTTAAAAGCTCCAGATGTTTTGAGATATGTGTATGTTGACCTTTGAACTTTATTGTGGAAACTTCCTCCCAGTTTCCTGTCTGGTGTGTGCCTAACATTGCTTGTTTGAGTGAGTAATAAACAGAAGGAGACATGTTTACCCATCACTGATCCCAGGATGATGCCCATCCCCAGGGCTTTGCTCACAACCACCTTCAGACAAGGTACTACAATAAAACACACAGAGGTCAGAGGTCACGACACAGGTATGGTATCACAATATAAAAGTCACAATATATCACAATATAAAAGAGACGAGGCTTCTCAACCTGGACTTCAGGCAGATAAGACGAGAATATGAATGAAAAGGAGGAGGAAGTAACTAAAAACAAGGATCAAGGGATCACTGAATGTCTCTGAACCAAATCAAATCAAATCAAACTTTATTTATATAGCACCTTTCATGCCCCAGCGAGCAACACAAAGTGCTTGACAGATTAAAATGACCCATACAACCCACATTCCCTCCCTTTCCCACACATAGAACAATTATGACACTCTCCCCTCCCAGTCCACAACCCATTCCCAGGCACACATACACCCACACATACACATCAAAACCACAGTAAACACTATGTTGAGCTCAGATGGCTCCAGTAATGAGAAACACGCCATCTAGTGGGCCCTCTGCCTCATCAGCTGTAGAACCAGGTCAGCAGCCAACACACCAACCAAGGGCACCCGGGGATGGAGGGTGGCAACCTCCACTGCCCGGGCCCTACCGGGGAGCGTCCGAGCCACCACCGCCGACCACCGGTCCCAAGGCAGAGGGCTCCACAGAGGAAACACTGGAGGATTAAAATGCGTAGCATATAAAATAACGAGAACTTATAGGAATAGTAAAATGACCAATAAAATGTGAATAAAAAACTAAATAAATAATAATCAGTTACCAGAACCAGTCTCTGCTGCTTCCTTCATCTCTCTCTGTCAGCTGGATCATTCTCTTCTCTGATGGAGCAACCACAGTCATCTATATCTGTCTAAGATAACATGTTGTGTTGGACTTTTATACGAGCTAATGAACTTAATATTATAACCAGTGTTCCATCAGGAGCGCACAGAGCAGTGCATCCATCGTCAAGCCCTCTGCTGCACCTCCGACTGCAGTGAGCGGATTGTCAGACAGAAACCAGGTTATTGCTCTATTGGATCCGTCAGAGGTGCATTGAAGTCTACCAGGCACTACCTGGTATAAAACAGACAGGCCTATCTCAGACCTGGACCTACAATCTAGATTAGTTATTTGCAGAGGTGGGTAGTAACCAGTAAAAAAATTTACTTTATGAGTGGTTTTACTTCACCGTACTTTTTACTCTTACTTGAGTATTATTTTTGTTAAAGCCGCACTCTGGATTATTTCAGCAAGAGAGCAGTTTTTGAATCTAACGTCCAAAGGCTCCTCCTCAGAACATCTCGACACGCGCGTCCGGTCACGTGTGCACACGGCGCATATACTTCGGGCATAAAGTGTACAGCTCAATGTGTAGGGTTTAATCACTCACAATCTTATTCCAACACTACGAGGGTCTGAAGAGCCCTCTCTGTCCCTGCTGCTTCTGATATTAGCTCTGTTAGCAGAGAGCTGCTGCTGGACTCTGAAGCTGAACTTGACTCGGCCCTGGATGAACTTTCTGACCAAAATAAACGCGTAACCCTGTCAAGCCTTGCCATTCTGTGAGGAGAAAGGTTTAAAAACAAAAATAAATCCATCTTTAGCTGGGAAATGGGTAGGTTTTTAGTAAAAAATGAGCTGTGAGTCCTCAGTTAACCAGACGGTAAACAGAGAAACACACGGAGCGTCCTGTACGACAGCGCCCCCTACTGGTACAGGTTTGGTCGATGGACGTGCATGTTGAGAGAATGCAGAAATTTGAATTTCATTGGCTGAAAAATGTCGGCAGCAAGAAATAATGGAAAGGGGTCTCTAGGAGGAAGGAGGGTCTTCATCAGAATGACAGATGTTGTGGAACTCAACCCATAGATCATAGTTTAGACCTGAAATATCATTTAAAACATTTAGAAAACTTTGATACATAGAAAAATAATCCAGAGAGCCGCTTTAAGTACCACTACTCCTACTTGAGTAAAATCTCTGAATCCTCTACTTACTGCGAGTAACTTTAAAGGAAAAACAAACATGTTTTAACAAAAATACACCAAACACAGACCTACAGTTTATTAAAGGAGACAACATGTTTCTGCACCAGCTTTGTTTTCCTACTCTCATTTTCTATAGCTAACTATCTTTATCTAGCTTGCACAAAAGCTAGACATTAAATTAGCTAAAAAGATAGCTACCTAGCTAGTTTTATAGTCGCATAGCTAGCTCTACTAGGTTTTGGCAATACATTTTTTAAAATACTTTGAAAAGTGTTTCTTCTGCTTAAAATTTGCTGTTTTGATATCATGTTATGTATTTGTATCAGTGTTTTTCATTTTAGCCTTTAAGATACTAGAATTTCCCCCAAACTTTTTATTTTTGTCTGTCTGATGACATCACTTTAAAAAAATCTGATGGATGTTACTCAGTACTCAAGTAGACATTTTACCAAATACTTTTTTACTCATACTCAAGTATTTTTTGGGACAGCAACTTTTTACTTTTACTTGAGTAAACATATGTTGAAGTAGTGCTACTCTTACTTGAGTACATTTTTTGGGTACTCTACCCACCTCTGGTTATTTGCACTGTGGTATATATACGTTGTTTAGTGGTATATTTGTTTTACTGTGGTATATACAGTATATTGTACTGTGTTATACGTTGTGGCAAACACATTGTACTGTGGTACATTGTACTGTAGTATATACGTTGCACTGTGGTATATACAGTACAGTGTACTGTGATATGCAATGTTGATATATATGTTGTACTGTGGTATGAACACATCTGGCCACAAATCCATTCCTTTCTTAAATGATCTTTTTATGTTACCATCCATGTAGTGTTAATTTAGCAGTGCTGTGACATATCTTGTAGTTTCTTTCATTTGTTTATTTTTTGGTTATTGTTGCGTCGAGCCTATTTTCAGATTGTGAAAGTTGATCAAACATTAGCGGCCGAACCTCCTGAAAGGCGTCGCTTACCGTCCAGGAAGTTCAAGTTGAGGAAAAACTCATCGTAGCAGGACTCCGGCATGAAGTATGATAGTAAAATCCCTTTAAACGGGTCCATAAAGGACGAGCCTTTAGGTACGTCTCCGGCGTCCGCCATTGTGGTAACGTCACTATGAATGTGTCACGGAAATACGGTCCCTCCTGCTACAGCGGCGCAACCAGGGTTCCGGGGAGATGAGCTACGGGACATGGGATAGAAAAAACAAGTATAATGAAATAAAATAAACACGTAATGGAAGGTAATAATGGTTAACTACAAATAATGTTAAACAGGGTTCAGATAATAACAGTTTTAAAAGTCTTCTCGTTGCATGAAGAAGAAATTGTCTTTATGTAAAGTTCATCACTTTTAGCATCCATTAGATCAATGATAGTTTCAAATCAATAGAATAAAGCTGTATTACTGTTTGTTACGTTAACATTCTGTGTGGTGTTATAATAATATGTGTGGATCTCTGATAATAAGCAGGAAGTTTGTTTGCATCAAACCAGTTTTAATGAACCAGAAGGAGTTGCTGGTTTGGGGCCAGTTCATCAGAACAGGCATGTCCAGAGTGGGGCCCCGGGGCCACTTGAGGCCTGCACAGTGATTTTGTGCAGCCCTCAAATTCATTTTAAGAATAGTTGATGCTTTACATTCTTTTTTTTTTTCAACCAATTTTTACAGAGCTTAACAAAAAATAAAGACAAGATAGAGATATTTTAAATGTAAATTTTGGATTTAGTTTAATCCAGAGTATAAGTCTTTAATTAACCAGGTTTTTCTGTTAATTGAATTTCCTGGTAAATAGAACCATAAACTCTCACTGACTTTTACTAATAGCTGCCTCATTAGCATAAAACCTGACTAAATCCAACCATCCTGTTGCTGATGTTGAGCTAGAAATTATTTTCAACAAATTAGAAAACAATCGACCAATCAGTTTTACTTTTACTAAGACAAAGGTACAAGATCCATTCATATACATTTTTTGAGCAGTATAAAACCCCCAAATCACTATATATATTTGTACATTTAAAAAATAAAAATGAAAGTTTTGTGATTTCAGCTTGGCTCTTGTCATAAAATGTTTGGACACCCTTGCATTAGACAATCAGAGTGGACAGCTTTCAAACCTCCGTCTTACACATCTTTGACCAGGAGGGTTTTCACTCACAAATTGACAAATTGGGGTAATTTTCTCCATTTTCTGGAAGGACATTTGAGCACATTGGATAGAATACCCACTCAGAGTTACCAAGATATGGTAATTTCAGGTTCTGCGGGCCAATAGAAGTACGCCATGGAGTAAATCTGATAAATAAATAAACAAACATAAATAAATCAGGACACATACATTTATTTTAATTGAACTTTATTAACAGTTTGTTCAGCACCAGTCAGATAAATCAGAGATTTCTCTGTGATCAGTTTGAACACAAATGCAGTTCAATAAGAACCAGAGGAAAAGAAAACTAAAATATAAATTCATTACAGTAAAAGCACTGGAGAAATCAAAATGCATGATTCTCATAGAACTTGGAGGTAAATTCTGGTTTTCCACCAATGCAGGACATTTAATTTAATTTTTAATTTAATTTAATTTAATTTAATTTAATTTAATTTAATTTATTTAATTTAATTAAATTAACTATTCGGTCAGCTTCACCGTCTGGCCAGCAGGGGGCAGCCTGTCACCTCTCTGACTGTAGAAGAAGAGTTTATTTTGGTGAGGGACTTCATCATGGCGGCGGGTTCGGGTCCAGGTCCCAAAGCGGTCCTGTTGGAAACCCAGCTGGACTTTCCGGGTATCCCGTACTCCGTGTCGGTCCTTAAAGTCGGCTACTGCTCCCCTGAGAACGACGGGACGGTCCGGGCCGACGGAACCATCAGCCTCATAACGGGACCCCGGACAATCCTGGTGGACACCGGGGGCCCGTGGGACCGGGAGGTCCTCCTCCGGTCGTTAGAGGACAGAGGTCTGAGACCCGGGGACGTGGACCTGGTCGTGGGGACTCACGGACATTCAGACCACATCGGAAACCTGAACCTGTTTCCTTCCGCCAGAATCGTTGTTGGGTTTGACGTCAGCGACGGAGACCAGTACCGACCGAACCAGCTGGGTCAGGGGAAGAGCTACACGGTGGACGAACATGTAGGTACGGTACGGCCCTTTGGGGTTAAGCCTGGGGGGGTTGGGTCAGACTGGAGTGGGACTCAGCCCTGGAGCTTCAGGGCTCAGACCGGACCACTTTAGACTCCCATCCTAATATTAATAGAATCATGTGATCATAAATATGTTAAGTCTACAGCAATTAATTCAACAGCACACTGTTGTAATTCAGTGTATTTTTCTGAATGATTTCCAATTCAGTGCCAGTAAAGGCTGCTTCATAATGTAGGTTTAGTTCACGTCTCCAACATTATTCTTTATAACATCCTTTTCAACAATATCAGAATCTATATTCTGTTCAAATAAGTCTTCAGAGATATCCAGACCTTCAAAATGAAATAATAAATTAATTTAAAAAAAAGTTTTTAAAGAAATAAAAGTGTTCCACTTTAAAAAAAACACTATTATATATTTTTCCTCTGCAAGGAAACAGTTTCATCACAACTTAGATTTGATAAATATGAGAACCTGAGTTCAATCTCCAACTCTTTACAACATCAGAAAGTCCTTTACTGCTAAATCAGATATCAAGAAAATTCACAGATTTCTAATCTGTTTGGATAAAGCATCAATAAATAATATGCTAAATGTAAGTCTGTTACTCACAGTATAACATAACTTCATAATTGGAGTCATTTCAAAGAAACATGGCCGACCCTAAATCATAAATAAAGACCTGAGCCGTGCACTGGTCTCTGGGACTGTGTTTATTACAGCGTCATTGTCCAAAAACATACGAATTTATTTCTCATATGAGCCTCAGGTTTGTTGGTGTGTCTGATTTAATGTCTTAGAAAATCTTATCCACTGGATGCCATAATGTTCCAGTTTTTTCAACAGTATTCCATGATCTATTATATCAAATGCCTTTTTTAAATCTATAAATATCCCTGCAACACAGTGTTTTTTGTCTATTACATTTGTGATGAATTCTATTGAGTCTAGTAATGCCAGTGATGTTGATCCACCTGATCTGAATCCATACTGACTGTCTGTCAGTACTTGATGTTTGTCTATAAACTTCTCCAGTTGGTTATTAAACAATTTTTCAAGAATTTTGGAGAACTGTGGTAGTAAAGAAACAGGCCGGTAGTTTGTGAAGTGGTGTTTGTTGCCAGATTTGTACACAGGTATAACTTTAGCTCTCTTTAGTCTGTCAGGAAATAAACCAGTTTGGAATGATAGGTTAAAATGCCCTCCATTACCTTCTTGACCACCATCATGTCAATGTCATCACAATCCAAGGATTTTTTGTTCTTACATTTTCTAATAATTTCAGATATTTCATTTTCATCCACTGCTGTGAGAAACATTGAGAATAGTTTTTTTTCTATCAATATATCATGTTTAGTGTCCAACGTTCCAGGATCAGTTATAGTTTTGGCTAAGTCTGGTCCTACATCTACAAAAAAATCATTAAAACTGTTAGCTATGGAGTTAATATAGTGGGCTTATTCCTCCTGGTCGTTGTCTATAAAATACTCAGGGTAGCTGTTTTCCGTGACCCCACTTTTTATAACCCTATTGAGTACATGACACATTGTTTTAATATTATTTCTATTGTCATCCAATACTCTCCTGTAGCATTCCCTTTTGCTGTGTCTTAATATGCTAATCAACTTATATTTATATGTTTTATATTTAATTTCGGCATCTCCTGATCTCTGTCTAATGAAGTTTTGATATAGAGCATTTTTCTTTTTACATGCATTTTGCAGACCCTTTGTTGTCCAGGGACAATTAATATATTTATTTTTTCTACAATTTTGTTTCTTTGGACATTTTTTATTATATAGTAAAATAAAAATTCTAATAAATTCCTCATATGCACCATTCACATCAGTTCTTTTTATATATTTCATCCCAGTTCTGTGTCATTAAATCATTTTTAAAAGCATTTATTGATTCTTCTGTTCTCACTTGTCTGTATTCGTTTTTCTTGATAGCTTTTTTTTTGTAGTTCCCATCATAAACTGTAAAAATAGGAAGGCGATCGCTGATGTCATGTATCAATAGTCCACTTATTGTTGAATTTTCTATATCATTAGTGAAGATGTCTGAGAGTAGCAGAGTGTGCTGTTATTCTTGTGGGTCTGATAACTTTAGGGTAAAGGCTCATACAGTACATTGAATTTAAGAATTCATCTGTCTCCTTATGCTTATGTGGATTTAATAAATCAATATTAAAATCTGCACATATGAAAATCTTTTTGTGGTTCACTTTAGAGAATGTTTTCTCCATCCAGTCACTGCCTGGAGCTCTATAAATGCAACCAATGATCACATTTTTACTTTTCTCTTTATAGATTTCGACTGTTATACATTCCAGCACATTATCAACCGCTGTCGTCATCTCATCAAGATACGAACCCTCAGGGATTTGTCCAGATACAAAGCTACACCTCCTCCTCCTTTGTTTTGACGATTTATAGATCTAAACTCATAACCGTCCATTTCAGATTTGACCCCTTTGTCTGTGTTAATCCAAGTTTCAGATATGACAGTGATACTGAATGGTTGTGAGAATTGTTTTAAATATTCCCTGATGTCATTCAAATTTACATACAGACTTCTGCTATTGAAATGAGTGATTGATAGGTTTATTGTCAGAGTTAATGGTCTGGTTGAACTGGTCCTTTGTATAGTAGCAGCAGTTATTGTTCACAGAGGACAAGAAGTTTTTGTCTGGGTCTATTTCATATTCCAAGTCCTGTGTTTATGATCCATATATTCAAATGGTTTCAGTCTGAGTTGATGAATGTCACTGATCCTCCTTTGAGTGGTAGAGCTACTTCCTCCAGGTGATGATGCATTGTTCATTGTAGTGTTTATCATGGTGAGTGTGTGGGCTGTTTTACTTTATGGTCCAGTTCTGTCCCTCGTTAACATTTCTCCAGATCCTCCATGTTTCTGATGACCAACACTTAAAGGTCATAAAGAGGTCCAATCAGACTAAACCTCTAAACTCTCCTGTGTCTGCAGCCATGGATCAGGTGATCCAGATAAAACCTTTGGTTTGTATTTTTGTTGATTGAGTGTTCTCATGCCCCCCCCCCAGGTGACTGTCATTCCCACCCCCGGCCACACAGGACAGGACGTCAGCGTCCAGGTCCTGGGGACGTCAGCGGGGACTCTGCTGGTTGCAGGGGACTTGTTTGAGAGCTGGTCTGATGAGGACACGTGGAGGGATCTGAGTCTAAACGCCGCGCTCCAGGAGGTCAGCCGCCGAGAGGCGCTACGCACTGCTGATGTCATCATCCCGGGACATGGACTTCCTTTCAAAGTGGTCCGGACTTGATAATACCGACAGGGTCTTTGGGTGGACTCCAGCCTGTCGTATAACGTTGTCAGTTTGACTGAGCCACGGTTGAGGTCAAAGGGCAGCGCACGTTAAACAGGACCAAATCCTGGAGGTCTGACTGGTCCGACTAGTGGGGTCAGGTTCTGGTTCCTACACCAACTGTCTGCTTAGAAACATCCTGACCTGAAATGTACCAGTTGTCATGGAAACCAGCAGCGATCTGTCCTTCCTGCTTCAGAATAAAGAACCTAAAGAAACCTCTTCCTGGTGGATTCTAGTGGCTCCTCTTTAACCTGTCTGACCCTTTAGACTCTGTCGTTCTCAATAGGGGTGTAAGAAAAAAAAATCGATTTTGTGACGTATCGCGATATTTCATGTCACAGTATTATATCGATATTTTTAAAGCACAATATCGATATTTTTAGTAATAATTTACATGGGCGGGACAAAAGTTCAGCGGGTCGGAACTAATATTTTGGCCGAGTTCCAGCCATTTGTTGTTTTGCGACGGACACGTCTCCCGTTTAATGCTGCATGAAAGACATCAAAGTAAGTATAAGAGATGAGAAATGTGTAAAAATACACCCATAGTCTGTGGGTTTACATATCTGTCAGCCACATTTACTGTCATTCTCTGAGTATTTATAGTTTTACTGATCTGTTTGCTGCTGGCGCTAATGCTAACGCTAATCCTAGTGCTGACGTTTACGCTGGTACGACTCGCCCTACGCAGCGTGGTGAAGCAGTTTCAGCCAGTCGTTGTAGAAAAACAGAGAATAACCAGTCCGTTTGGTCCGGACTCGGAACTCAGTCCAGAGCAACTAGACCCGTTAAAACATGAGAGCAACACTCCGGGAACTAAAGCGAACTGATGAGAAGTTTCATGATAATTAGCCACAGACTAGCTAACGGGATTCTCCAAATCATGAATTGGAGAGTTGACTCTCTCTCGTGCACAGAGCAGAGGACGACGCGCTGTAACAGGAGCTGCAGGAGGAGGAGGGGACATCGAAGCAGTTAGAGTCAAACTAATGAATAGGGAGCTGGTGCACAGAGATATATGTTTATAGATGTATATATGGATGGGTCAATATGGATGGCTTTCTATCCAGAGAGTTGGATGTATCCATCACATCACCTTCCACTGGATGTGGAATGAGCTCACTGACTGTCATGAGCTACATTTAGATGGTCTGGTCCATATTTAGTTATTTTGGTGAGAGTAACTTAAAAGTAATGTAATAGTAGTGTCATGCCTTACTTTTAAAATAATGTAATATTGTAACTAATTACTATAAAAAGACAAAAAATAAATACTAGTTTAGAAGTAACTGGCCCAACACTGGTGTTAGCAGACCTTTATACATTACCTGCAGCTCCCACCATAAATCAGCCCCAGTGATGAGTGTGTATGAGCTGTAAGCCAATTTAATTATGACATTCTTGAAATATAATGTTCTTGAATAAGAACACCAAGTGCAATATACTAAATAAAAATAAAAGAGACAAACTTTTCTGTTCAGCTGCAACTGTATTTCATCAGCTAAAGCAATAAATACAGCAATATATCGCATTGCTTGTAGTATCGCGATATATCGTATCGTTGCCCTGTATCGTGATACACATCGTATCGCCAGATTCTAGTTCTCAACCTTCAGCTCATCATTTCAACCATTCATCATTGCAACGATGCATCCAATCAGACATCAGATAAATCCTCCTAGCTTCATCCACAAAGCGTCAGTTCTGCCAGCAGTCAGAGCATCAAACACATGTGATTCTAACTGATACATAAACAAGTAACCAAAAGAAAAAAAATAGTCTGTAAAGGTATGGAGAGTTAATACGGAATCTGGTAAACAATGTAGCTTAAAACGTTTTTTTATGCCTTTTAACAACCTTCTAACATCGTATAGCTATAAATATATTGTGGTGATTAAAAAAACTTGAACGAAATCAATAAAGTGGTTCCCTCACAGTTCTCTAAAAACCTCAGCCAATCAAATGTTTCAGACTGAAAGCAGCTATTGGACAATCCGGCTGTCTGTCTCTCTGAAGCGCCTCACTTCGGCCTCACACTTCCACCCTCGCGCCCCTCAGTTGCGCGTTGAGGTGCTTAGGGTGTCCTGATTTTCCTGGGTGGAGACTCCGGACCCTATCCCCGCCCCCTTTTCCACCCTCGTTACACACTCGAAGGGTATTACCCATAATTCATTGCTGCATTAGAATCTCGTGAGAAGGTAGCGGTTCCTCCACTTTATTTTGCTCAAAATGATTTTACTTGTTGCTGTTTCAAAAATTATTTAGAGCAGCAAATCAGCGACTGGCTGCTCCATTTTGAACAGTAACACAAAATCAGTTTCACAACAGGATAACAAATAGATACAAAGCTTTGAAAGTGGCCTATTTCCCCCAAAGTTAAATACATGACATTTAAAATCATTAAAGGACTCTACTCAGCAGCAGATTCAGGTTTGAGGTGGAGCCTTTCTGTGGACTCTGCTGTAAACAGGATGAAATCATTGACCATCTTTTCTTTTCCTCCTCAAACTCTGACTAAACTCTGTCAGGACCTGGTGGATTGGATGAGAATACAAACAGAAGAAATGACAGCAGTACAGACTTTATACATCAGTTTGTCAAAGATCTTTTTATGTTATGTAATATTGTAATATGGGTAAATATCATATTCATAAATGTAAATGAAAAACCAGAAACCCTCCATAAATGATGTAAACATTGAATTACAGTCGTTCATCACATCTCTGGAGTTTATGACAAATCCCTGTAAGGATAAAGGATAAAGAGATATTTGTCTTTTTGAGTAATGTGTGTTAATTTGATTTATATATTCACATGTTGATGCTCACACAGTTGATACCAGCTGACAGACCTTGTAATGCTTGTTCTAGGTTCTATTTTGTTGTATTGAACAGTTGTTATCTCCCATTGAGAGTTTGGACTTTTTTTATGTAAATAAAGGTTTGAAAAAATAATAATTTGAAGTCGCAGAGACACGTGACCTGATCACTGTCCCAATGCTGCAGTTAAGTGCACACTTGTTCACTACGCACTCGAACCTTATGTGCAGTTCTACCAGGTGCACTTCACTGAAGGCTGTAGGGTGGAAGTGCGAGTATTGGGACTGGGCCTGAGACTTCAGGGCACCGGACCAGAGACTCAGAAGTTACAAACGTGGTATTCTGGATCCAAGCAGCAGATGGGGCTGAGGGACTTTTATTAACCTGTAAAGGGTCAGATTAGCTCAGACTGGATCAAAGAGGAGATTTAAAATTTTTAAAAAAGTTACATAGTGTGCCTTTAAAAAGTTAAGAAACTTAGAAAAGGTTCCTTAAAAAATCGTTTAACAGGCTCAAAAGGACACATTTTTTTTTACAAAACTAAATAAATAAATGGCGTGTACTTGTATAGCGCTTTCTAAGTCAGAAATCAAAACGTCATGTTAATAACGTTCTAACAGGAAGTGGGACTGAAGTGTTTGAGTGAAGAACCCAACCGTCCCTTCAACGTCCTCCATGGAGGAGGACAACCTGTGGTCTGAGGGCGTCTGAGCGGTGTCTCTGACAGCGTGGCGTCTCTGTTTTACTCAGAGTAATAAAGTACATCCTTATTACCTGAGTGTGTATCTATCGACGACGCCGTCATTAACCTGATGTCAGAGTGGTGGTACCAGTCAGAGCGACAGGCTGTAAAGGTTTGTTAGACCTATAAAACCGTGATGGTCGCTATATAATCTGAGTTATTTAATAACTAGACGTCCCCCTGCAGCGTAGATTAGACTGGTATTCTTTAAGTGGCTTTATTTATTGAATCAGGGGACAGCAGTCACATTTGATCCATCAGCTGATTGATGTAAACAACAAATAAAAACATTACTTAGTTAGTGATATTTGTCTTACTGGTGAGATTGCTGAAAAACATTCCTGTACAGTGATCTTGTGTCATGAAGGGAGGATGTTTCAGTGGAGTCGTGTCATGGTGATTTCCTCATCTCAAACAGTTTATTGAACCAAAGCCGGCGACAGTGGGGGGGGGAAACCCCAACTAAACATGTCAGTGTCTCCATAACTGGTCATGTGACCTTCAGCATCAGTTCCACCTTGACAACAACGTCTCCTGCTGTCCACAAGTCCACTGATTGTCTGCTGAGTCGTGATGTCACACTCTTCTTGAAGGACGGCCTTCAGATCATTCAGGTTCTGGGGTTCAGAGTTACCAGCCTCTACGGAGACTCAGCTGATTCATAGGGTTTCTATGGATTCAGGTCTGGAGAAAGTCCAGGTCCCTCCCTAATGATGATCTGGAGCATTGAGGACTAAACCAGCAGACAGAGATTAGAAGAGGAGCAGAAAAATCAAAGGAGGTGGAGTCCAGGACCTGCTGCTGTGGAGGATCATCTGTGTGATTGTGACTGTGAGTGTGACTGTGTGTGAATGTTGGTGGTGGTCAGAAGGGCCGATGGTCAGAATGGCAGCCTCTCTTCTGTCAGTCTGCCCCAGGGCAGCTGTGGCTACAGACGTCTGTCGTAGTTTACCACCACCGGTGAGAATGACTGTGTGAATGAATAATGCAACTCTGTAAAGCGTCTTTGAGTGACCTAGAAAAGCGCTATATAAAACTGATGCATTATTATTATTATTATTATCTCTGCAGACCAGATACTGAACTGTGAATCTTTGTTCATATTATCTGTAAAGGGAGTTTACCAGTGTTGTCATGGTAGCAGTAAACATGACACTATCAGCTGTTGCTGACTGTGCATGTGATGTCAGCTCAGTTATTGCCAAGCTACAAACACAGCACAGTACCCCAGAGAAAATAAGACACTGGATAAGTGTTAAAAGGAAACCTGTAACTAAACTGATCTGAACATGTTCTCCAATAGGTTCAGTTCAGCATCCTCCTCTCCTACCAGCCAATCAGACCTTCTACCTCTCTTTACCACAGCTTCCTGTCACACCTCAAAGGTTTGATCTTCCATTTCAGTCATGAATCCTGCTGCACTGATGTCATCAGCCACATGATTCTGGTTCTCCTCTTTTCTCCCCCTCCTGCCTGTCTGTCTGTCTCTGAGGTCAGGTGAAGAGACATCTAGACAGACTAAACCAGAACCAGGCTGCAGAACCAGGTGGTGTCAGGCCGAGTCCTCAAGGCCTGATCAGACCAGTTATGTGGGATTCTGCAGCACCTCTTCGACCTTAGCCTGACCCAGGAGAAGGTTCCAGGTCTGTGGAAGGCCTTCTGTCTTGTTCCAGTATCTAAGAAATCTCCTCCATCTGTCCTCAATAGACCTGTTGTCCGAACGTCTCACATCATGAAAAGGTGGTAGCTGAGCTACAGGAGCCTGGGTTAAGGTCTGATGGTAGCTGAGCTACAGGAGCCTGGGTTAAGGTCTGATGGTAGCTGAGCTACAGGAGCCTGGGTTAAGGTCTGGTGGTAGCTGAGCTAGAGGAGTCTGGGTTAAGGTCTGATGGTAGCTGAGCTACAGGAGCCTGGGTTAAGGTCTGATGGTAGCTGAGCTAGAGGAGTCTGGGTTAAGGTCTGATGGTAGCTGAGCTAGAGGAGTCTGGGTTAAGGTCTGATGGTAGCTGAGCTAGAGGAGTCTGGGTTAAGGTCTGATGGTAGCTGAGCTACAGGAGCCTGGGTTAAGGTCTGATGGTAGCTGAGCTAGAGGAGTCTGGGTTAAGGTCTGATGGTAGCTGATCTACAGGAGTCTGGGTTAAGGTCTGATGGTAGCTGAGCTAGAGGAGTCTGGGTTAAGGTCTGATGGTAGCTGAGCTA
>SSNR01000269.1:709665-720824 GCA_006937965.1 Callopanchax toddi | reverse complement strand
GTTCTCTGAATTTAGTAGTTCTCTGGGTTTAGTTAGTCCTCTGGGTTTAGTTAGTCCTCTGGGTTAGTTTGTTCTCTGGGTTTAGTTAGTCCTCTGGGTTTAGTTAGTCCTCTGGGTTTAGTTAGTTCTCTGGGTTTAGTTAGTCCTCTGGGTTTTGTCCATTCTCTTTGTGTAGTTAGTCCTCTGGGTTTAGTTAGTTCTCTGGGTTTAGTTAGTCCTCTGGGTTTAGTTAGTTCTCCGGGTTTAGTTAGTCCTCTGTGTTTAGTTAGTCCTCTGTGTTTAGTTAGTCCTCTTGGTTTAGTTAGTCCTCTGGGTTTTGTCCATTCTCTGTGTTTAGTTAGTCCTCTGGGGTTAGTTAGTCCTCTGGGTTTAGTTAGTCCTCTGGGTTAGTTTGTTCTCTGGGTTTAGTTAGACCTCTGGGTTTAGTTAGTCCTCTGGGTTTAGTTAGTCCTCTGTGTTTAGTTAGTCCTCTGGGTTTAGTTAGTCCTCTGGGTTTAGTTAGTCCTCTGGGTTTTGTCCATTCTCTGTGTTTAGTTAGTCCTCTGGGGTTAGTTAGTCCTCTGGGTTTAGTTAGTTGTCCGGGTTTAGTTAGTCCTCTGTGTTTAGTTTGTTCTCTGGGTTTAGTTAGTTCTCTGGGTTTTGTCCATTCTCTGGGTTTAGTTAGTCCTCTGGGTTTAGTTAGTTCTCTGGGTTTAGTTAGTTCTCTGGGTATAGTTAGTCCTCTGGGTTTAGTTAGTTCTCTGGGTTTAGTTAGTTCTCTGGGTTTAGTTAGTCCTCTGGGTTTAGTTAGTCCTCTGGGTTTAGTTAGTTCTCTGGGTTTAGTTAGTTCTCTGGGTTTAGTTTGTTCTCTGGGTTTAGTTAGTCCTCTGTGTTTAGTTAGTCCTCTGGGTTTTGTCCATTCTCTGTGTTTAGTTAGTCCTCTGGGTTTAGTTAGTTCTCTGGGTTTAGTTAGTCCTCTGGGTTTAGTTAGTTCTCCGGGTTTTGTTAGTCCTCTGTGTTTAGTTAGTCTTCTGGGTTTAGTTAGTCCTCTGGGTTTAGTTAGTCCTCTGGGTTTTGTTCATTCTCTGTGTTTAGTTAGTCCTCTGGGGTTAGTTAGTCCTCTGGGTTTAGTTAGTCCTCTGGGTTTAGTTAGTTCTCCGGGTTTAGTTAGTCCTCTGTGTTTAGTTAGTCCTCTGGGTTTAGTTAGTTCTCTGGGTTTAGTTAGTCCTCTGGGTTTAGTTAGTTCTCTGGGTTTTAGTTAGTTCTCTGGGTTTAGTTAGTCCTCTGGCTTTAGTTAGTCCTCTGGCTTTAGTTAGTCCTCTGGCTTTAGTTAGTTCTCTGGGTTTAGTTAGTTCTCTGGGTTTAGTTAGTTCTCCGGGTTTAGTTAGTTCTCCGGGTTTAGTTAGTTATCCGGGTTTAGTTAGTTCTATGGGTTTTGTCCATTCTCTGTGTTTAGTTAGTCCTCTGGCTTTAGTTAGTTCTCTGGGTTTAGTTAGTTCTCTGTGTTTAGTTAGTCCTCTGGGTTTAGTTTGTTCTCTGGGTTTAGTTAGTCCTCTGGGTTTAGTTAGTTCTCTGGGTTTAGTTACTTCTCTGGGTTTAGTTACTTCTCTGGGTATAGTTACTTCTCTGGGTATAGTTAGTCCTCTGGGTTTAGTTAGTTCTCTGGGTTTAGTTACTTCTCTGGGTTTAGTTACTTCTCTGGGTATAGTTACTTCTCTGGGTATAGTTACTTCTCTGGGTATAGTTAGTCCTCTGGGTTTAGTTAGTCCTCTGGGTTAGTTTGTTCTCTGGGTTTAGTTAGTCCTCTGGGTTTAGTTAGTCCTCTGGGTTTAGTTTGTTCTCTGAATTTAGTAGTTCTCTGGGTTTAGTTAGTCCTCTGGGTTTAGTTAGTCCTCTGGGTTAGTTTGTTCTCTGGGTTTAGTTAGTCCTCTGGGTTTAGTTAGTCCTCTGGGTTTTGTCCATTCTCTGGGTTTAGTTAGTTCTCTGTCTTTAGTTAGTCCTCTGGGTTTAGTTAGTCCTCTGGGTTTTGTCCATTCTCTGGGTTTAGTTAGTTCTCTGGGTTTAGTTAGTTTTCTGTCTTTAGTTAGTTATCTGGGTTTAGTTAGTTCTCTGGGTTTAGTTAGTTCTGTCTTTAGTTAGTTATCTGGGTTCTGTCAGGGAGATGAAGATTCCTAAGCACGGGATTGTTTTGTCTAAAACTCAGGTGCTTATAAGAAGCTCGTAGAGTGGAAGAAAGTACACTTTGTTTCTGGGGCAAAGCGTGGATGTGTGGTCAGTCCAATGACCAGATACGTTTGTTGACCTTTGGCATCTGCATGACCTCTTGACCCCTTACATATCCCACCTTCAAGGAGTTGAGGTCATTAGCAGATGACCTCTTGCTCTTGAAAACACAGGAATCATAAAGGTCATGATAACGGAGAAGGTGGTCTATCCGATCCATGACACAGGCAGGAAGAGTAAACAATGCAGATGAGGGAGAGGCCTCCAGACCTCTCAGAGCAGTGATGTCACCAAACATCTCAATCAATCAACAAAAGAGGGTTTTCCAAACAAAGCATCGTCCACAGTGATGTAATCCACAGACTGGAACCTGATGAGAAGCAGGAGCACTGGAGATGAGGAGGAGCATGAACCCAGATCAACAGAAGAGTCAACGTGGTCGCAGGGTGATGAGGAGCAGTGATGTCACCTGGCGAGGTCATCTGGTACAGCTCAGGACATTGTCAAAGATACACTGGACACAGTTAACCTTCTGATGTCAGATTGGGTTCAGAAAACAAAAAACAAGAAAGACTAAACTAGTAATGACTATTTAACTGAATACTGTATAGACCCGAATAAAAGACGAGGTTTTTTAATTGAAAATAATGTGAAGGGGGGGGGGGGGGGGGGGGGGGGGGGTCAGACACGACCAAACTGACTGTGCTGCAGATCAGTCAGTGGGCTCCAGATGGGGAGAGTTCTTAGAGATTTCCAGATGATGACTGGCTGATCAGCTGATATAGAGATCAGTCCTATGGATTTATGCCCAGTATTAGATCATTCGAATAACCAGAACCACAAGATCCTCTGCAGCTTCTAAACCCTCTCAGGTTCCGTGACCCTCAGTGGAGGATAAAACGGTTGAGGAGCAATTACAATATTATTTAAAAGGAATTAATGCTGCTAAAAATGTGATTACCAGTAATTTAATTTTAAAAATCAATAAGTCGTGGATAAAAATTGATTATGACCAGATTTTTTAAACCA
Source organism: Callopanchax toddi (assembly GCA_006937965.1). Classification (NCBI taxonomy): domain Eukaryota; kingdom Metazoa; phylum Chordata; class Actinopteri; order Cyprinodontiformes; family Nothobranchiidae; genus Callopanchax; species Callopanchax toddi. Next base: position 717,593 of record SSNR01000269.1, on the reverse strand, counting down.
TGTCAGTCAAAATTACAGAAAACGAAAAAGTCGAGCGCGACCTCTGATCTAGACCTAAAGGTGTCTCTAGACCTAAAGGTGTCTCTAGACCTAAAGGTGTTTTTTATCCTGAATAAAACCTAATTTGACTCATGAATACTATTACCGGTAAGTATTTTTAGACGTAACTTTTTGGTATCATGGAATATTTCAGCTACAAGCACCAGATGCGTTTAGGTCATATCTCTGCTGATAATATCGTTATAAATCCTTATCTCTCCCGCTCCTCCCTAAAGCCTTTGCCCTTCTGACAACCGAATCATATATTTAAACACTTGTTTTTTTTCCTGTCTCAGTCATTGATGGATGAAGCTGAGCTGACTGTTTGATCACTCAGACTCAGGAGGGAAACGGATCAATCAACTAACAGGTTTTGAACATTCAGAAGTTTGAACTTGTTTAAATAGTTTTATCATCCATCTGCTGACAACATGTGTACTGGAGCGTGCTCTAAGTTTATTGCCATCCCCCTCTACATCCTGGCTTTGGTGTCTGTCATCTGCAACATCATGCTGTTCTTCCCTGGCTTTGAGACCGTGTTTGCACAGGAAGACAAGAAAGGGAATGAGCGAATCACAGAGGAGGTGAAATACATGGGAGGCTTGATTGGAGGAGGAATAATGGTGAGTTTACCATTTCAACCCGCAGCCTGCATCCAGCTCCTTTGTCTTGTTCTCCATTTCTAATAACGGCTGTTTAGAGACAGGCTAAATGTTCAGGTCCTATAGGATTCAGACTTTAACCTTCATTTTGTTCGTTTGTTTATCTTTTAGCAAAGTTTCTCCTAACAGGACAGATTTGAATGAATCTCAGACAGGAATCACTGTGTGAACGTCTCCAACCGATCAACTTTTGGGTTCAGTTTGATTTAAGATGGCTACCACAAACATGGCTCTAACACAGTCAATTTTACACATATTGAGCTAAACTTTGACATGCTAATGCCTGAGAATCATTCATAACACACTCTGATTAATTACCGATCATAACTGTTTGATATTCTCCTGTTCTGGCAGTTAAGGCAGATAGAATAGGGTGCCTTGCTACGTCAGACTTGATTTACTCTATAACAAGGAAACGGGGACAAACAGCGCATTTCCTGTTGCTCAGTTTGCTTTACTGGATCTGTGGTACAGCAGACTGCATCCACTTAGACAACAGAGTGGACAGGTTTTAATGTCACTATGTTCTCCCAGGTTTCTCCTCTTTCTACGTCCAAACATTTTTAGTTTCCTGCTAGCTGAAAAGGTGTTTTTCTTTTGCAACTCTGGTATTTTTTCCTAAAATTGTAAATACAATCCATTTACCATCTTAATTTAAAGTCAGTCAGACATTAAAGGCAGTAGGTGATATGAGTTCCTTAAAATGTCATTTTCTCTGCACTTCATAAGACAGGATAAGTCTGGTCCAGAAACGGAACAACTCAGTGTGACCCCGAAGTGACCGTAGCTTCACAGAGTAAAGACGTCTACGGATAAATCCAAGATGTCACCTTGCTTCAACTTATGGTGTCAAATTTCAGCGTTCACAAGAAGGTTTCCAAAATGTTTTCAAAGCTTCTCGAGGATTGTCAGCTTCTTCTTGTAGGGTTAGGTCTCTGGAATTTTGTTGTTTGTTGTGGGAAACTCTAATCCAGGGGTCCCCAACCACTGGTCCCTGTGTCATGTGGTACCGTACCATCAGAACAACAGAAAAAAATAATATTGATGTATTGATTGCAGCTGAAAGATTCGGCCTGGGCACTGGCGTGTTACGTTCTGGTATCAAGCCCGCAGCTCCTGATCACCGTGTTCACCTCCATAATCCTCACTCCACGCTGCGTTGTAGATGGCAAAGGAAAAGGAGCACAGGTCGACGGAGAGACAGCGTATCCAGGGCACTGGGACTGGAGCTGGTTCTGTACCCATCCTCTCCCCCCGGACCCAACACAGACCGGTCTACAGGCGTATTGAAGAGCACAAAGTGCAAGGAACGTTGGGGACCACTGCTCTAACCCATCTAGAACAAGTGGGACCAGTCTGGGACCAGTCTAGAAATACACTAGAACCAGCCTATTGCCCATCTATAGCCAGTTGAGGACCAGTCTGAAACCAATATAGTACCAAAGAACCGGTCTGAGACCAGTCAGGAATTAGTCTAGGGCCAGTCAGGAACCAGTGTGGAACCAGTATGGACTCAGTGTGATTCCAGTCTGGGACCATGTTTGGGACCAGTCAGAGACCAGTCTGAAATGCATCTGGAACCTTTCTGGACTTTGTCTTAAATTTTTCTGTAACCCATCTGGAACTCATGTAAAACCTCGGGAACCAATTTGGAACCTTTCTGGAGTCCATCTGGAAGCCATTTGGAATTTGTCTGGAACCCATCTAGGACCTGTCTTAAACCCATTTGGGACATTTGTAAAACTCATCAGAGACTTCTCTGGAACTCATCTGGGATCTGTCTTGGCTCCAGTCTACAACTTGTCTAAATGCTCTCTGGAAACCATCTGAATCCACTCCCTGAACTTGTCTGTATCCATTCTTGAACCTGTCTGAGGCCCATCTATAATAATAATAATAATAATAATAATAATAATGGATTGGATTTATATAGCGCCTTTCAAGACACCCAAAGTGCTTTGACAGAAGCTCCATTATTTATTCACGCACACATTTACACCGGTGGTGGTAAACTACGACAGACGTCTGTAGTCACAGTCTGACAGAAGCGAGGCTGCCATTCTGCGCCATCGGCCCTTCTGACCGCCACCAACATTCACACACAGTCTGAGTAACCAGTCTGGGGCCAGTTTGAGAACAGTCTGAGATCATCATGAACTCATTTGGTATCCATTTGGAACCTGTCTGGAACCCATCTGGGATCTGTCTCAAACAAGTACTCCTCAGGTGGCCCGCGGTCCATGATGAGTAAGGACCCGTTCTACTGTGCTAACGTATTGACCTTTTGCACCTACGTCACCTGATCACATGGGTCACCATGGGTCATCTTTGGCTCCTCCCACTCACTGTTGAACACCCTTACGGAGACACCTTATCTACACAAACGCACAAGCACACACAGGTGCTCACAAGGTGTTCACAGTATGGACTCAGGTGTTCCCAGACTCATTCACTTGGGCTGTGGTTGACACTGAACACACCTTGAAGTAGCCACTACTGTGTACTTTAAATGTATACTATATACATCTTCCTGCTCCTTTTGGACACTTTTTGTTTAGTTTTATTGCAACCATTAAACATTGTTTATTCTGAGTACATTTATGTGTAAACGTCCTTTGAAAGGTAGATTTGATTGATCTTTGATTTGATTGGTAATTGAAAATTATTGATTTGTTGATTGTCTGGTAATTTTCATGGAATTCAATGTCGCTTAATGGATTTGGTAGAAATTTACATGGAATGTAAAATATATAATTATCATCAGCAGCAGCTAAATGCTGCTCTTCATTATTATTATTGTGACTGTGATTTGTTGTCTTAGCACTGTCTCGCCTCTTCTTTTTATCCCTCTGACTGACCTTCTCAGTTTTCTATTCATAGTCTCTGTAGTTCAGAGTTGTTTGGATGTTTTTCTTCATATTTTTCTGTATTAAATCTCTCTTGTGTCTTCTTTGTTTCTGTTAACAGGTGCTTATTCCTGCCATTCACATCCACCTGACGAGTGCCAAACACTGCTGTGCAAACCGCTGTGGGGTGAGTGAGTCAGCTGGAGGCTCCAGACCAGCTCTCAGCATTTAGTTATTTATAGTCAATGGAACTGCTTCTTCTGCTCACTGGAGGATTAAAGCAGTCTGTAAGAACTGAGCCAGCTGTTCAGTATGAAAAATAGTTGCTAATGCGTCGTGTTGTTGTTAGTCGATAATATTTTATAGAAACGTGTCCTTGCCAGGGCAACCTGCAGTCACAGATCATTTAAAGGGATGTTTGGGTCATTCTGAAGTGGCATTCTAATAGTTATTGATTTACAGTAAGAACCACACCCACTGGTGACATCACTCAAAATGGGTGGAGTCCATTAAAACAAGAAAAAGTCCTCTGACTGGAGCAATCCTCATGGCTGGTCAGATCAGGAGAAAATGCTGTTGCAAATAGGTGAGAAATTAGCAGCTAATTTTCTGGTATTTAAAACAACTCTTGCTCTAAGATGTTCCAGTGACGCAATAGCATGGGCGTAGATTTGGCATGGACAGAGGTGATGTGTCCCCGACCATTCTCAGCTATCACTGAATTGTCCCCACCGATAACTCGATGCCAAAGGAGTCCAGGGTGTGACCATGCTTGTGTGTTGGACCAGTCCTCCATAACACAATGCTAAAGCATCAAGGAGTTTAACACCCCCCTGAATTAAAACACGATTTGGCATAAAAGCTGATTAAAGATCAGCAAAGTCTATTAAAAATTTAGCATCAAACTTTGGTGATCGATAGATGAGAATTCCTACTACCACCAGGTCCCTCTGACCTCCACCAGGTCCCTCTGACCACCACCAGGTCCCTCTGACCACCACCAGGTCCCTCTGACCACCACCAGGTCCCTCTGACCACCACCAGGTCCCTCTGACCACCACCAGGTCCCTCTGACCACCACCCGGTCACTCTGACCACCACCAGGTCCCTCTGACCTCCACCAGGTCCCTCAGACCTCCACCAGGTCCCTCAGACCTCCACCAGGTCCCTCTGATCACCACCAGGTCCCTCTGATCACCACCAGGTCCCTCTGATCACCACCAGGTCCCTCTGACCACCACCAGGTCCCTCTGACCACCACCAGGTCCCTCTGACCACCACCAGGTCCCTCTGATCACCACCAGGTCCCTCTGACCACCACCAGGTCCCTCTGATCAGATATACTGTACGTTGCCCCAAATAACTAAATAAATTCAATTTAACAAATAGTAAAAAAAAGAAATGTATGCAAAAGTCAACAAAATGAAAATTAATAAAGGGCAAGAAATCTGAAAACATCACAAAAAGTACATTTTAATAAACCTCAGATATTTCAGTGATTAAAGGGTTCATCACTGTAGCAGTGTTTTGTTGAACTGGTTGATGTGGAACTTGTGGTGTTTGCTTCCTGCAGATGTTCCTTTCCATTGGGTTTGCAGCCATCGGTGTGGTTGGGGCTATCTACAGCCTGAGCGTGGCCTCTCTGGGTCTAGCTAACGGGCCCGTGTGCTACTGGTCGAGTCCAGACAGCCCCCTTCCAAAATGGGGAACTCCCTTTGCTAACAGGTGTGTTTTTATTGAAAACTTTGCTAAAAACTGAACTAAAACTATGTATTTTAAACATTTTTATTAACTAGTGCTACTTTGTAAAATTGTTTGTAGTAATGGGAGCTATCTGAGCGACAAAAGCATGTGGACCTGGTGTATCATTCCTGAGAACGTGGTTGAATTCAACGTGGGGCTGTTCTCCACCCTGTTGGTGGCAGCCTGCGTTGAGCTCGTCCTCTGTAGCATCCAGGTGGTCAACGGACTGTTTGGCTGCATCTGTGGCACATGCTCCGGGAAGGAGGTGAGCAAAGAGTCGACTCAAGGTCTGCTTTAGCCTGAAACTGTAATCAGCTCTGGATTGGGAGAGAGGTCCTACCTCATGGAGAGGAGTTTGAGTTCATATCCACACAGAATGGTTTATGTCCAGGAGAGAAATAAAACATTGTTCTAAATCGTGTAGCTAAATAGCACCAATACATGTTTGGGCACTTTAAACAACCAGTATCCAAAGCAACATAAAGAAGAACAAGATGCACTTATGGACTTTTCTTCTTCCACATAAATTTCCTAAGTAATGAATTAAATTTAGAAAACATTCCAGCAGGTGGTGCCAATGGGATATTTTGAAATAGGTACTTGAACTTTGGTAGAATATCTTCACTACATTTAACCTTCCTATCAAAGAGATTGGTAAGGGCATCCACCTCTCTGGATCTTTAGCTGTTGATTTCATAATAGCATTATAATTTATAGTCCTGGGAATATTTGGGGGAATTCTATGAATTTATGATGTGTTCAATTTGTCCTCGGAGGTCAGAACTGGGAATGACGTCACACAGCGTTACAGCGTTCCAGTTTGCAAAGTCAGAAAAGTTGGGATACTAAAGTAAAAAGTAATTTACGGTTGTATTTCTTCTCATGTTTGGTTCACACACAAACACATTGTCATTGTGGCCTTTGTTAGCAGCACACATTCTCTAATTAATTCGCTCATTCAAACACTCTGATCTATTTAGAGTCAGAAGATACAAACAACTACACGTAATTCTGAACTTAAATACATCCAAACAAGCAGATCTTGCAAAATAAACGTGTTTTCACTACATTTAGCTGTTCTTGTGAGGAGCCGCCATCTTTTTGCCCAAAGTCAGGGCACAAAGAATTCTCAGACTTTCCAAGTGGGAAGTCTGACATTGGGGGGGGGGGCTCGTTCCAGTTGATTTTTCCCACTTGGAAGTCAGAATTTCCAAGTTCTGACAACAAATTGATTGCACCATATGTTTTTAACTGATGGCTGCTTTTTGTTTTTTCGCCAACAGTAAGTGGAACAGCATCTCCACCACACCAGGACCTCCAGACCCACACCTAAAGGAGATCCATCAGTCCACCATCACACCTAAAGGAGATCCATCAGTCCACCATCACACCTAAAGGAGATCCATCAGTCCACCATCTTGCGTGTACTGTAACTTGACTGTATACTTGGATACTGGTAATGCTGTCTCTGGTCTGGTACATGTACTGGGTGACAATAAAGCCATACCATACAATACCATCTTGTCCATCAGGTTCCACGATTGGACATGGACTAATCTGATCTGACCTGAGTCTGATTAAACCAACCAGACTGGGAAGACAGATGATTCTTCATTGGGATGACTGGTGATGTGTAACTGGACCTGATATTTCAGACCCATGAGTTATATTCTGTAAAGTTGTTTGCATATTTTCTAATAAACATTTGAATGAATGATGTCATGGTGTTTATAAGATAAAATTCAAAGCAGCTGCACAACAATCTAAATTTAGTTTAAGGTCCAGCTTGTAGCAACCCGCGGAGCTTTTTTTATTATTTTCAGGTGAATGCAATTTGCATAAGATGTAATGCAGATCAATTAACTTGATATTTGTTGGGGTTGTTTTTGCATTTTCAGTTCCAATAAAGGTTTAGTCAGAACTATTTGTGAGGTGGTCACATCCCCTTTCCCATTCTGTGCATTTAAGGTCTTAAATTTGGTCAAATCGGCCTTAAAACAGGCCTTTAAAAGATCTTAAATTTGGCTTACTTAAACCTGCAGATACCCTGATATATATATATATATATATATATATATATATATATATATATATATAAAATCAGAGAGCTGGATTTCAAACGCCACCAGCTTGTTTCAACACAAGTTATTCTTTTCAGGAGTTTTTATTTTCTTGATCTAAAACAAATGTTTTTACGGAAGGAGGAGCAGAACCTTTAGAGCTGAAGGGTCAGTTTGGCGTTAGGTGTACCATCACTGGGCTCTGGCCTGGCACCAGAGCTTTTAGCATCACAGTGAAAGAATGAGGTGCCCTCTTGTGGCGGACAGGAGAACAGCAGCTATAGGATTACAGTGCTGTGGCTCTGGAGCAGCTCAGTATGCAGCCAGACCTGTAGGACCACGGTCCTGATCAGCACCTGGAGGTGAGTGTAGAGAGGTTTGGGATAGGCTGTGTGTGTGTGTGTGTGTGTGTGTGTGTGTGTGTGTGTGTGTGTGTGTGTGTGTGTGTGTGTGTGTGTGTGTGTGTGTGTGTGTGTGTGTGTGTGTGTGTGTGTCTAATAGCTGATAAAATACACAGGGATAGAGGTGAGCGCTGGTACACTAAAGGTGTATCACACTAGTTTTCACAGAGGTGATAG